>PVKB01003533.1:0-194871 GCA_004027205.1 Ctenodactylus gundi | reverse complement strand
TGTGCAGGGTAAGAGTGGGGGGCATGAGTGTGTGCAGGGCGCTGAGTGGGGGTTAGCATCTGGGGGCTCGGATCGGGTATGAGTGTGCCGTGCGTCTGTGTCTGCGAGGGTCGGGGAGCTGCCACGGGGGATACAGTGTCCCAGCTGTCAGTGAGCCCCGTGGGCCTCTGCTGGGGGCAGCTGTTTCACCTGTTCCCAGGTAATACGGGAAAGTGAGCCCCATACCCGTCCATCCAGCCCCAGGAACCGGGAAAGGCAGCCCTGGCCCCGCCCCACGGCTCCCGCTGGTTGCCAGGGAGGCCAGGGCCTCCCTCCCCGGGAATCTCAGCTTCCGGAGCCCCTTTCCTTATATGGCTCTGTGCTTTCTTCTGCCTCGCCGGCTGCCAGGCTGCGGCACTCTTCCCTGCCTCCCTCCGCCCTCCGCCCTTCCCGACTCCCTAAGTCTTGGGGTCTCTGACCCGCCTGCCGCTGTGCCCTGGGCTGAGGCCCAGAACCCTCGGGTGCTGGCCTGACGGCACCTGCCTCAGCCCCGGGCCCAGGCAGCACCTTCCCGACTCCTGGGGCCTAAGGCAAGCCCTGAGCTTCGTCCCAGTTCAGGGACAGTGATTTGGGCGCTGTGTGATCCTGTCCAGCCCCCTGCCCCCCGACCACCCACCCGGAGGCCCAGGCAGCACCTGCGGGCCCTGGGGAGGAAGGGGCCCCCTCCCACAGCAGGAAGCACCGGCCAGTGCACACACGTGCCCTGAGGGCGGGAATGGGCGGGGGATGGGGGGCGCCGGCTGCTGAGGGCGGACGGGGAGGGTCCCGCTGACTTATCCGCCAGTGGCACCTCGGGCCAAGGGCAGGGGGCCGCGGAGGACGCGTTCAGGGCCCCACTTCGCAGAGAGGCGATCGGAGGGAGACCCGAGGGGTGATCGCGCAGCCGAGACCTGAGGCCCAGCGCGGGCCGGGTCCCGCGGAGCCGGAGCCGGTGGGAGGCGCTCGGCGGGCGGGACGCAGCGCGTTAGTCACCGCAGGGGCGGATCCCTGCCTTCAGAGCAGCGAGTGGGCGCGGCGGGCGGGGCCTGCGGCGGGCGGGGGCGCGGGCGGCCAATGGGAGCCGGGGCTGGGCGCGGGGCCGCCCACGGCCGCGGGCTGCATAAAGAGCCGGCGGCCGCGGCTCAGCGCAGAGCTCGGGCGGCGGCCTCTCCCGGCGGCTGACGCGCCGTGCTCGGCTCCCGCGCTCCGCGCCCCCCGCTCGGCCGCCGCCGCCGCGCTCTCCCAGCGCCGGTCCCCCCGGAGCCTGTCCCCTCGCGAAGCTCCGATGGAGCTGGACCACACGACGAGCGGCGGCCTGCACGCCTACCCCGGGCCGCGGGGCGCTCCGGCCGCCAAGCCCAACGTGATCCTGCAGATCGGCAAGTGCCGGGCGGAGATGCTGGAGCACGTGCGCAGGACGCACCGGCACCTGCTGGCGGAAGTGTCCAAGCAGGTGGAGCGCGAGCTGAAGGGGCTGCACCGCTCGGTGGGCAAGCTGGAGAGCAACCTGGACGGCTACGTGCCCACGGGCGACTCGCAGCGCTGGAAGAAGTCCATCAAGGCCTGCCTGAGCCGCTGCCAGGAGACCATCGCCAACCTGGAGCGCTGGGTGAAGCGTGAGATGCACGTGTGGCGGGAGGTCTTCTACCGGCTGGAGCGCTGGGCCGACCGCCTGGAGTCCATGGGCGGCAAGTACCCGGTGGGCAGCGAGCCAGCACGCCACACCGTGTCCGTGGGCGTGGGCGGTCCCGAGAGCTACTGCCACGAGGCCGACGGCTACGACTACACCGTGAGCCCCTACGCCATCCCCCCGCCCCCGGCCGCCGGGGAGCTGCCGGGCCAGGAGCCGGCCGAGGCCCAGCAGTACCCGCCGTGGGCGCCCGGTGAGGACGGGCAGCCGCGCCCTGGGGTGGACACGCAGATCTTCGAGGACCCCCGGGAGTTCCTGAGCCACCTGGAGGAGTACCTGAGGCAGGTGGGCGGCTCGGAGGAGTACTGGCTGTCGCAGATCCAGAACCACATGAATGGGCCGGCCAAGAAGTGGTGGGAGTTCAAGCAGGGCTCGGTGAGGAACTGGGTGGAGTTCAAGAAGGAGTTCCTGCAGTACAGCGAGGGCACCCTGTCCCGGGAGGCCATCCAGCGCGAGCTGGACTTGCCGCAGAAGCAGGGCGAGCCGCTGGACCAGTTCCTGTGGCGCAAGAGGGACCTGTACCAGACTCTGTATGTGGATGCGGAGGAGGAAGAGATCATCCAGTACGTGGTGGGCACGCTGCAGCCCAAACTCAAGCGCTTCCTGCGCCACCCTCTGCCCAAGACCCTGGAGCAGCTCATCCAGAGGGGCATGGAGGTGCAGGATGGCCTGGGGCAGGAGCCGGCGGGCACCCCGCTGCCTGCCGAGGAAGAGGCTGAGACCCTGACGCCTGCCCTCACCAGCGAGTCTGTGGCCAGTGACCGGACCCAGCCCGAGTAGAGGGCAGCGCAGGGTCCCCAGCCTGCCTGCCACATCCAGCATGTGGCCTTTACCAACCAGGACTTGAGCACAGCTGGCTCAGCCCAGGGCAGCCCTTGACCAGCCGAGCCCCTTCTTGGCCCCCGGGCCCTGCTGGTGCAGGCACACGCCACCCAGCTGTGCGTAGCACCCTAAACAACCAAGGAGCTTCTTCCCAGCCGCTTCTCTGTCTGTCTTCCTGGCCCTGGCCCTGGCGCTGCCCGGGCCTGCGGGTGGCCCCACCCTCACCTTCTCAGGCCACAGCAGTCCATCACCCCCAGCTTCCGCATTTGCTCCGGTGCCCAGGCGCTCTGGACACTCCAGAAGCAAGTGTCTGTCCCGAGGCAGGACCCAGTAGGCACCCCAGAGCAGAAACCAAGGCAGAACCAGCGCAGAGGGAACCTCGACTTCCGGAATGCCGCCCACTCCCGGCAGGTGCTGCAGATCCAGCTGGCGGGCTCCTTGTCTCCCGGGGCAGCTAGCTGGCCAGCTTTGGGCAGCATGGCCCCTCTCAGGGAAGAGCCGAAGTCTGCAGGTAGCAGCTACAGCCACAGACCTGGCATCTGGTGCCTCCTGGCCCCCCGCCCCCAAAGGTGAGCCCCAGCTCCCAGATCGTCTCAGTTTTGGGAGGGGGGTCCATTTCCCAGGTGAACTACTGAGGCTCAACAGCTTTTTTAGCCTGTCAGCTGCAGGGGAGGGGTGGGGGTGCAGAGAGACGCTGGGGACGGCACGAGGGCTGGTGGGAGGCAGTGCCGATGGGAGCCCGCCGAGCCGGCTCATGGGACCCTTTGCTTTCTCGTCCTAGCAGTGACTCACACCAGCCTGGAGAAGCCAGGAGCTGGGTTCCATGACTCAGCCGTGGCAGGCGGAGGGTCCCAGCGGGCCGAGTCCACAAACCCGGCTGAGGCAGCAGCCGGCACGTTGGAGCCAGGAGAGTGACAACAGGTAAGGGAGTCCACCCTCCTGCCCGGGTGCCCTGCACCCACCTGACCCGAGGCGAGCCCCTGCCCAGGCCTCTGGCGAGCTGAGAGGCTGTGCCTGAAGCTCGGTGCTCCGGCCCGGCCAGGACGGCTCGTCCCTCACTGACCCCGTGCTCCCGGAGGGCCCAGCTGCTGTGCGGGCACTGCCACTTATGCCCGGCTTCTTCCTCTCATCTTCAGGTCTCATGGCTGCCACGAGGTTTCTACTGCTGCTCCTGGCACTGCTCCCGCCCTCTCTTGCAGCAGTCTGCGCCAAAGTCCCAGGACAGCGAGAGGGGGCAGCACCCCAGCCCAGCCATCGGAGAGCTGGTGAGGGCAGCCAGCGCGAGGGCCAGGGCCTGCCGCTATGCCCGCCCCGCTGGCTATCAGCTGCCCGCTTTCAGAGCCACTGCAGCTGGAGCGGGGGTCTGCTCCTCTGGCACGCCCAGAAAGGACCCCCTGCTCGCTGTGTGGCTGCTGCCTGCTGCCAGAGCCATTCAGGAGCCTGAGGACAGGCCCCTGCCACTGTCCCTGCCTGGTGGCCACCAGCCCAGTCTAGAAGATCCCCAGGCATTGCTCCTGATCTGTGCCAGGCTCCCTGCACTGCCCTGCCCTGCCCAGGACAGACCCTGTCTCTTCCCCAGCACCCAGCACTCTTGTGCTGGCAGTGCTGATGTCTGCCGCCTAAGTAAGCCTCAGCCTTTCTGCCTCAGCCACTGGGCACCGACCTTGGGGCCCAGCTCTGCGGACAGCCTGACAGCTCCTGCCCCTCGCACCCCTGCCAGCCCCATAGATTTTATTTTTGTACATAAGCTATAACCTTTATTCATTGACTGGCACTGGTTGTGAGGAAGTCAAGGCCTGAGAAGCCCCCAGGGACCTCAGAAGAGTGTGGTCACCGCATATGTACACACCAAAAACTAGGCCTTGAGTATCAGGCCAGGCCTTTACCACCCACCTTACCTCGAAGACAGACTTCTTTCTTTTCTTTCTTTTTTTTAAATTAGATTTTGTTAATAAAACATTGAAACCTCTTGGTGTGATTGTGCTGTTCCCCTGTGGACCGGGGCTGGGCTGGAGCAGGCTGTGAGGAGGCCCTGGCCTGAGGTGGGGGTGGCTGGGGCACTCCTTGGGGTGCAGAGAGGGGCTCAGGAAATGGGGGAGTGCTGTGGCATGGTCCCCCAGAGAACCCTCAGCCCGGGGCCTGGATCCTCTGCCGTCAGCAGCTACGCAGGTCTGCATGTCCAGGTTCCTGGGCTTGCTGCTGACCAAATCAAAAGAAGCTGCTTATTTTGGTGAAACGGAAAAAGGATTTTAGTCAAAGCTTGCTGCAAGGAACGGGAGGGGACCACATTAGCGAATCACCCTCTCCTCCTCACGCCTAGGTGTGCCAGGGTGTCTTACAGCAGGAGCAGCGGGAAGGGGAAAGTGACCTGACAGGCAGTTGGGGCTGGAACCGGGCTCTCTCCTTTGCCTAGAAATGAACTGGGACCCTGAGGCCCTGGGGCTGTATTTGGACATTCTGCCCCTTCATCTAGGTGAAGAGAGGTAGGGTTTATACCCGAAGACTGAGGGTGTTTGTTGCTTGTCTCCAAAAAAAAAAAAAAAACCCTAACTTCGAAAGTGCCATTTCCCCCTTGCTGAGGACGCTAGCGCTCCGCATCCAGAGCGGATTCTCAACATCCCCGCAAGATGTCCCAGCTGACCCGCTCGACCACTTCAGCCGCCGTGGTCACCTGCTGGTGTCCACATGACAGCTCCCCAACCTCGCGGGGGCTGTGCCCAGAGGCCGGGACGGGGCAGCGAGGGCAGAGCGGGTCGTGCCCGCCCAACCCTGCCTGGGCAGAACTGCATCTGCCGCACGGAGAAGAGCCTGTGGGGCACCGAAAAGAGGCCCGGGGGACAGGACACAGATGGAGCAGCCACCTGCCGCAGGAAGTGTGTCACCCCGGCTGCCGGCCGGCTGGCCGAGCCGACTCTCCCCTCTGTTTTGTTTAAGTAATGGAAGTGCTGACCGGAGGGGACAGGGGAGGGTGGGAGATGGCGCATTCTCCTGGCCCCGCCGCTCGCTGCACGGGGAGCTGGGAGCTGCAGGTGCGGCTTCCAGGCCCTCAGCTCCCCTCGGCCACCGACATCCCAGCCGGGACTGACAGACCCCGCACAAGGATTTTGGCTACAGCTCTGCGACTCTGTTCACGAGAAAACAACTAGCGGAGCCTACGAGGGCAAGGCTGCTGTGGATGCCCCCGCAGGAGGGGTGGCCCCGGGGTGGGCTTCTCCAGTCCTGGCCACCTGCCTCGCCGGGCTCTACAGTCTTACCAGCTTGCCGCAGCGTAGGGAAACTGGCCCGAGAAACAGGACTGGGCCGGGGCAGGGCTCAGTGAGCAGGATCATGGTGGGAGGGCACGCCTGGACGTAGTGCCCAGGAGGCCGCCAGCTGCTGCTGTTGGGTTCAGTGGCGTGCAGAGGCCATCGTTGGATATTGAAGAGCCGCAGGGAGTGGAGGAGCCGGGGGCAGGGGTGGGGTGACCTATGGAGGCCTCTGTAGGTCTCAGCAGCCGGTTTCCTCCCAGACAGGAACTCAAGCATGGGACCCCTGGGCCACCCTTCCTGCCCTGAGCACACAGCCTGAGGGCTGGGGGTGAAGGAGGCATTTGGAGGCCTGTGCCAGGACAGATGGAGGGAGGGGACGGCGGCAGTGGGGGGATCCGGTGCAGCCCAGTCCCAGGCTCCCCGTTCCAAATAGATATGTCCAAGCGGCATGCCCTGGGGTGCAGAACACACTTCAGATCCACCCGGCAGCCTGGCCCTTCCTCTGCCCCATCCCAAGGGGACATGGCGTCTTGGGGTGTCCCCTCAGTGGGGGCACAGTCTGCATGTCCACAGGAAAGGGAGGGAGGGGGGCAAAAGGCCCCAGGCAGGGGGATGTGGAGGGAGCTGGGAGAGCTGCCCGTGGCCCTGGAACTTCCTCCAGAGCCTCCCCTGGGCCTCTCCTGACCCCTGTGCTTAACTGGCTACAGTCTCCCTGACCTGTGGCTTCAGTCACCCAAGGACCCATCATTCTCTTGGGGTGAGGGTGGGAGCATCCTTTTTGCCAGTCTGTTCCTGGCTCAGGAACTCCCCCATGCTTGCTGGAGCTCCCAGCTTGTGCCCTACTTTGGGGGGCCCGAGGTGGCATATGTTAGCCTGCTTCCTCCGGAAAGAGGCCAGGTACCCCCCACCCCCGGCTGGGGTGGGCCATCTAGGGAGGCAGCAGTCACAGGACAGGTCCCTTGAGGTTGCAGCTAGCGCCCATCCCTGGACAGAACCTCAGAGCCAGGATGGCCACACCCTGTGTGGCTGGGGAAAGGCCCAGGACAGGAGGAAGTCCCCTTTGAGCCAGGTGGCCTCCCATCCACGCCTGCTCTTCATGAGGCACCTTTCTTTCTTCCTGACCCATAGACCCCAGCCGGCAGTCACCCAAGGCCCACTCCATCTGGACCGTGACCTAGATGACCCCAGGCACCCCGGTGCTGCCCCATCCACCTGCTGGGGCCTCAGTGGGATTGCCAAGGAGCCTTTCCAGAGGCAGTCCACCCGTTCCGTTCTACCACGGGAGCCTGTCTGCCTAGGCCTGGGGCTGCCCGAGCCCTGCCCTGTGGCCAGCTCAGCTCCCTGCACCGCAGCTCCCACGCCCATATCTGCCGCATGGCACGCTGCGCCCCGAATACTTCGGGTCCCACCGCCTTCAGCCGCTGCCCTGGCCTGCAGGCCCTGCCCTCTCCCTGGGTCCAGACAGCTCCCTTCACATCCTGCCCCTGTGCCCTGCCACCACGCGAGCTGGCTGGCGTCTGGACCCCTCCGCAGGGGCCCGAGAGGCTCCTGGTGCTGCCTTTGCTCAGCGCGGCATCTCTGCACTGTGTCCACTGATCCCCTGTGCGCCTGCTGCCGGCTTGTCCCTTCCAGTAGCCAGACTGCCGCCAGCTAGCATGGAGAGGTTGCCCAGGGTGGCCATCCCCACAGCAGGGACTGTGATCCCAGCCCTTCTCTTCCACAGCACTTGCATTCTCTGGAACTCTCTCTGTCTCTCTCTCTCTCTCTCTGTGTATTGCAGCAGGTCCACTTCCGGGTTTGCGTTTGTTTGGCTCCCGGCATAAGAAGATCTTTGACAAACGCAAGTGCTGACGGAGAACTCGGCCCGGGGCCTCTTGACAGCCCGACCTGAAGCGGACCAAGCCCAGTCCAGGAGTCAGAGGCCAGGGCTGCTCGGCCGTCCTCCCGCCTAGCCTGGCTCTCCCCCACCTCGGCCCCTTGTCCCCCAGGCCCTCTTACCACCTGGACTCCCTTCTCCCAGCGCCCCACCCCTGCTGGTGCCCGCCTGCGGGTCTGGCTGCTTGCTGTCCCCCGCAGCCCTGCTACATCTGACCTGTACCGGGACACAGACTGGAAAGGGCAGGCTGGTGGCGTCCACGCCACAGCTGCCCATCCTGGGCCCTGCCTGGCACAGAGCATACACAGCCTGGGGGATCCCCTCAGTAGGGGTGCAGTCTGCAAGTCTGCAGGAAAGAGGGGAGCAAAAGGCCAAGGGCAGGGTGGGGTGGAGGGGGCTGGAAGAGCTGCCCACGGCCTTGGCCGCAGCCTGCCCAAGGGAGGCAGGTCTTGCTTGGAGGCTGCCCCCCAAAACAGCAGCCCCTGCGGACAGAGACCCCCTGAAGCCAAGGATACGTAGAGGAGCATAGGCAGCTTCCACCCCTATATCCCAGCTACCTCTCCAGCCTGGAGGGAGGAGGGTCAGGCGGCCCCTGTGCTGTCCCCCTGCCTTCCGTCTCTCTGATCGTCCCCTGGAGACCACGAAAAAGCTCTTTCTGCAAAGAAAGGCCCCTGGGCTGACCTCCTGCTCCCCTCCCGACCTGTGACCAGGTTCCACCCTGGTCCCTATCCCTCAAGACCTGTGTGGTGACCCTCCTTGCTTCAGATCGACACTTGCCCAATATACCTGAGAACTGAGACCCCTGGCCAGCCTCCTCCCAGCATGGGGTCAGGCTCCTGCTGCCACCTGTCTGGCGTCCTCCCTGCCAGGGTGAGGAGGAGGCTATTTTTAGCCTGTGCTATCCCCTGTAATTATCTTGTCTTGGCTGTGCCTTGGCACCCGGTGCAGGCCCGCTGGAAAATATCAGTCTGTCTTTCCAGGCTCGGGGCTATTGGAGATGAGGGGGCTGGTGCCCCAAGAGTCAGGTGGGGAGCGGGATTGGAGGTCAAGAGCTCCTTCATGCACACCTCCCTTCTTGGGGCTTCTGTCCCCTCTGGAGACCACAGAACCACTTGCAGGGGTTGTGGCGGCCCCTCCCCCCAGCAGAAGAGCAGTAGATGGTTGGGTGTTTCAGACTGTGGGCTCCCTGTATACCCCCACAGCCCTCAAACTGGGACCTGGCCGTAGGCAACAGAGCCGCTGTGTCCCAGGTTGAGACAGGAGGCCGTCCACTCAGGCCCTGGCATCTCCAGGAGCCCCGTCCTTGGTAAGGGTCCCTGCTCACAGTGGCTGCCCCCGAGAGGACCTGTCTGGGCCCCTTCTTCCAGCACCCATGGGTGGGATCCTTGCCTATGGGATGTAAGTTGACAGTCGACACATGTGGGAAGGTTGACCTGGGAGAAGGCCAGCTCTCAACCAGAGGGCCTCTGGTGGGGCAGAGGACAGAGCAGGGGCCAGAGGCGACCCCGGACCCCAGGGCCTCCCGTCTGACCAACGGACTCCCCTGTCCCACAACAGTGAGAATCGCCTCCCACTAGTGCCCGTGACCCATCCTGCCAGGGGCTTTCCCAGGCATATCTTGCTGCCAGCACTGCCAGTCCATCACTACACACAGATGGGCACAAGCCGCATCCCCGGGAGGCCCGTGATGCCCATTCCGGGGAGCCCTTGATGTCACGGCTGGCTCTGACCTTGAGAGGAGAGGGCCCTGGCTACGTGAGTGGTCTGCCGTCACTGCACGTCTGGGGACGCGTGTGGAGGTGACAGGGCAGCTACGACAGGCCGAGCTGACCTAGAAGACTGATGAATGCAGTGGGGGGCTGAGGGTCCCCATGGAGGCTTACAGAGGGGCACAGCACAGCTTCAGACTCCCGGCCTGAGCCCCGGGAGCCCCAGGCTGGGCTCGGGGACCGTAGGAGGTGGCGTGTGCTCTGTGGCTACCGAGCCTGCGGTGTCCGGTTATGGCCACCATGGCCCTGGGCTCATGCATGGCAGATGGCAGTGCCACCGGGGCTGTGGTCCTCCCGCGTCTGCATGGGCACATCTGCCTCAGTTTCCCCACCTGACGGTGGAAGAAGGACGGTGGCTGCCAGGGCTGCTGCTGACCGAGTGCGGGTCACACCAGGGGGACCAGCTGGACGTGGGGCTGTCCCGGAGGTGCCAGCGGCGCTGGCTGTGGCTGGTCGCAGAGCCAGAGCATGCGGGGCTGCAGCAGGGTCTCCTGGGGCACCGGAGTCTAGCTGCCCTGCGTGTGGTGGGCATGGGCGATGGTAGGAGCCGGGGGCTCCCGGCCCGGTGTGGGCTGTGTGGGTTATCTGTGGCTGTTGCTCTCTCCCCACTGCTCATTTTTGAAGCTGTTGCTCTTTATTGGCATCTTGGCATTCCCACCTCGCTCTGCCCCCTCCTCCACCCTCCAGGCGTTGCCATGGGAACCAGCCGGGGCACCTCCGGCTTTCCTGATGGAGGGTTCCACAGGCCCCGCAGGGTGTTCCCAGGCATGTGCAAGTGCGTTGCGTGTGTGTGCACGTGTGTGTATGTATGCATGTGTGTAGGGGTTGGGGGAAGGGCCAGGTGATTAGAAATGACCCTAATAAATGATCAAAATACGATACATATTTGCTTCAATTTCTCAAGCTGGTTCTTATGGAATGTACGCTAATAAAAGAATAATTTGGGCAAGGAAATTTCTGGCTCCACACCTGACTGGGTGGTGCAGGCTTGGCACCTCAGTGCGGCCAGAGGCTGAGGCGGGAGGATCACAGGCGCAAGCCTATCCGGGGACCACAGCCGTGGAGCGAGGCCACCTCCGGCTAAAGCGTAGGGGTGGGCCAGGGAGGTAGCGGAGGCCCCGGGCTCCATCCGAGGGGCCAACCGCCTTCCCAGCAATAAAAAAATAAAAATTTAAAAAAAGGAACCTGCTTCCCACTCGGCAGCCCCGCCCTGGGCACAGCTGTCCCCGCCACACGTGTCTTTTCCCAGGTCCCCGTGTTGTTCCCGCCGTGGGCTGTTTCATGCCATCACTGCTGAGGGCACCACAGTCACAGTGGCCTCAATGTGCCCTCCACTGCCTGCCCTTTGACCTCTGCTTGGCCTGACACAGAGGGCTGGTACAGCAGCTGGCTGTGTGCCCCTTGCCCCTCTGCGAGCCCAGCTCCCTTCTCCTGCGGGCCTCGGGTCCCAGGTGGGAAGACGGTCTGGCCAGTCGCGGGCCATCTGCCCAACTTCCCTCCTCCCCTGGCCTCCCTCCTCTGCGGGGCAGGACGGGGGCTGTGATTGCGGCTCCGTCTGTGGGGATATGGGCCGCCTGAGAGCGAGCAGGCAGGCACAGCCTGGAGTGCTGTCCTCTCGCAAAGTGGCCCCCACCTGTCACAGCCTCCCCCCTACTGGGAGCTCTGTGACTGGACTTCTGAGCAGCTGCGTGGGAGGGCAGAGGATGGCTGGGCCTCCACACATATAGCTCCTCCCACCCCGGTCCCTGGCCTGGCCAGTGAGTGGGCAGGATTCAAGGGACAGAAGGGTGGTCTATTGAGAGGGGACCCCAGAAAGCCAGAAGCTGTGGGCTGTCATCCTTGAAGGGTCCTGTTCCTAAACAGGACAGATCTCCAGGGGCTAGGCCAGGCCTCCCCCATTAGGCAGGGCTCAGGGCAGGGCCAGGCCTCTCTCCTCAGACAGGGCAGGGCCAGGCTTCCCCCTTCAGACAAGCCTGAGTGTCTACCCAGGCCCCCTGTCCAGGTGCTGGGTTCCTCCCTGGATGGAGACATGTTTTAGAAATGCGTGATTAATTTCACCTTTTTCTCTTTGTTTCTCCTTACTATGCCAGATCACTTTATGTTCTCTTACATGGTGCTGGCTGAGGCTTCACACATGCCCACCATGCCCCAGGAAGCAGATGGCCTGGCACCCCTGGGCTGGCCCCACTTCCACACGGGGAGCCTGGGCCAGGATGTGCACGCCCTGGGGACAGGGCCTGAGGTTTCTGGGTGTTCTCAGGCCCCCATCCACAGCTTCCTGGCTCTGGAAAGGGGCAGGTGGGGGCACCCAGGAGGCCTCTGCTCAGGCCCCGAGAACCCAGAGGTTGAGGGTCTATGCCCAGAGGCCCAGCCAGGTAGGCTGGCTTGGCTGAAGAGGTGCCCTCCGTGTCATCCTGTGACTCTGAGCAGGCCACATCATGGCTCCCCCTCCCTGTGGTGCCACTGAAGATGGACTTCAGCTCCTTGGGCTTGCTATGGCTTAGATGTGAAAATGTCCCCCAGTAGTCTCACGTCCGGAAGGTGACTGGATAACAGGGTGCCGCGCTTCTCAGCAGCGCCATCCGTGGGTGAGCTGGCGCTGGCTGTTGTATGGTCGGGGCGGGGTGGCTCACGGCAGGGTGTTCCTGTCCTGGCTTCCCTTCTCTCCACTTCCTGGGTGCCACGGAGTGAGCAGGTTTCCTCCACCAAGCTCTCCTGCCACGCTATTTCTGCCTAGGAGCCAGTCGCCATGCACCGGACCCACTGGAAACGGGGGCCCAGACAAACTTCTTATCCCCGAAGTTGTGCGTGTTGGGTGTTCTGTTTGGTAGCGGGGAAGCGACTAAGTCTGGTTTCCTCCCCACTAGATGTGCCGCACGACCAGCACTGTCCCTGCCCTGCCCCGCAACAGAGCCTGGGCCGAACCCTGTGGACACAGCCAGGAGTGGCCAGAAGAACGCCGGCCCCAGGCCGGGCCTGGACCGAGGAAGCTCGGTACCAGCTGCTTCTAACACCGTCTTCTTCACGTTCCTGCTTAGGGAGGGACACGATGGCCACCCGCGTGCCCTGACTTTCCTAGAGCTCATCTGCCTACGAGACACCTGGGCTGCCAGCTTCTGTGCTTTCTGGCAGGAGTGTGGCATGCCCGTCTGGGCCAGGTATGTGCCATGTGCGAGGGGAGTGGGCGAGGGTGTGGTCCAGCCGAGGAGCCCCACCCGCCGAGGCACTGGTGCCTCTGGGGCCACCCGCCGGCTCCCATGCGGGAGTGGGAAGCCCACTTCCTGCTACCTTGAGCCTTGGCCTAGTCTTCCTGCCCCTCAGCACCCGCTGACCCTCCTGGCTGGCCTCTGGTCGGGACGGGACGGCGGGCTGCTCTGGCCTCAGGGTTTGAACCGTTTTTGTAAGTAAAACCATGGTCCATTCAAATTTAAAGGGGTTACATGGAAAGGCTTGGATTTAACCCATTCAAGAAACTAGAGAGCCAACAGGAGAGGACCGGCTTGCAATTTATAAAACTCAAGGAGAAGGGCTCTAGGCTCCGATGGCCTTAGGGAAGGTCACAGGATGCTCAGTGCGGAGCAAACCGCTCTCCACTACCTGCTCAAAAGGCAGAAGAGGAGGCACGTGCCCTGTTGTCATGCGACGCAGCTGGCATTGTCCTGATGCCAGGCTGGGAAGGGAGGGCACCCAGAGAAGGGTGGGCGGCGAGCCAAGGGCTGGTGTGGCCACGGCAAGCTGGGAAGGGCGCGAGGGCTGGCCTGTCTCCCAAGTGAAGGCCAGTCAAACTGCTGCAGGCACAGCAGGAGGGGTGGACACACAGACGGAACAGAAACCCGGAAAGTCGCACGATGGCCCCAGCTGGCCCTGTCACTCAGCAAGGACAGCCAACGAGTGCCAGGACCTCTGGAATTCCCGGTGCCCTACCAGTCCATGTTGATTGACTTCTCCCTTGCCCGCTGCAGGCTGGGCCCTGCCCGGCGCCTGGAGAAGCTCTGTAGAGTGACTCGGGTGTGCGGTGCCCCCGCGGGGCCCTGCAGGACCCTCCTGACCCCGAGCTTCCCTCCCCAGGCCTCTGACCCACGCTGGCCCCACGCTGGCCCCGCCCCTGCACTGCCCCCTAAGCCTGGGCGCAGCCTGCTTCTCCTCAATTCTGCTGAGGGCCACCTGCTCAGGCCCCGCTTCCCCACTCCTCTCACCCTGGCGTTGGCTCTGTCCAAGCAGCTTATAAATGCAACACTCAGTTACCCTCACCACAGCTGTATGCCACAGGTGCTCTTCTATGGGGGAAACTGAGGCAGAGGAGCTCAGGAATCTGCCAGACTGAACTCCAAGTCTCCGATCTCCTGGCGCTTACAGAGCCGCTGTCTGGGAGATAATATTTAACGTGACAACCATTGCCTCCCCTGCAGGCGCCTTGATATCCTGCCAGGGGAGAGCCAGACCTGCTCCATCTGGTTCTGGCTCCCAGGGACGCTTCAGACAACCTGGGGCTCGCTATGGTCTCATTGTAATGATAAAACACACCCCGGGCGCCAGAACAGGCCTGCCTATGTCCAAAGTCAGGAAGGGAAGACGGCCCTTGGATCCTGATACCTTTCTCCCTCCCGGTGGGCAGCTCTGGCCACGGCGGGGATACTGCGCCATCACCCCCAGCCCTGGAGAGACCCAGGCCCAGCCAGGTCGGGAGCAGGGACCTCCTGAGCGAAGTCCCTCTCCCGTGATTGACTGGCTGTGGGATGGGCTGCCCCTCGCCCCCGCTCCCAGGACCAGCTGGCTATTTGCAAACAATATCTAGCAGAGGATCCTGCAGGCTAGGTGACAGGCCCCACGGCACAGTGGAGGAGGGAGGCATGTCCAGGTCTCAGCCTGGCTCTCTGGGCTCCAAAAGAGGCTGCCACACCAACCAGCTCCTAAAGAAGCCCTGGAGGGGTACCCCCCCAGCACCCTCTCCCAGCCCCATTCTCCTGGCTCCTGCCCGGCCTGTCTAGCTCTAGGATGCAAAGGTCAGGACCAGAGCAAGGGCCGGGCAGAGGACCGCAGGAGTGGACAGAGGGGCAGCTACGGGGCCTTGCAGGCAAGAGTCCCAGGCAATGTAACCGAGTCTGCCTGCAGGCCTGGGATGCGCCTGCGGGTCTTGGTCCACGCTGCCACGCTCATCTTCCTGCTCTATGGGTTCTGCTCCCCGTGAGTACTTGGTGGGGTGACCAGGTTTGGGGAGAGTTGGCCGAACAGAAGGCCAGTGCAATGAGCCCCATGTGGGGCTCCCATGGGAAGAAAACAGTGGGGCAGGGTTTCCCTGGATCCCTAGGGTCTGTGCCACTCAAGGCCCTGGCATTAGCCACAGGACACTGTCGGGGAAGGGACCCCACACCTGTACCGTCTCACTGGTGGCAAATTTGAGCAGCTGCTTCTTGCTGTCCCCAGCCTTGTCCCGAGTGCCTCTCTAATGGGAGTAGTCACTGGGTGGGGATCTTTCAGATGAGAGGGTGGCAGTTGGGGTGGCATGTCCCTTCAGCGACCACCCTGGGGCCTCGAACCCCAGGGACAGGCCAGCCAGGGAACACTGGATGGCGATGAGGGTGTCACATCCGTTATATATTCTTGGGTTTTCAAGTCACCGAGCCATCTTAGAACTTAGTCTGGGCCTCGTGGGCTGGACTCAGGAACATGGGGGAGACCCATCCAGCGACACAGCATTCATGGAATGAATGTAGACAGTGATGTCCACTGAAGGTGATCAAGGGTTGGTGGCCCTCAGCCAGGCTGGTGAGGGTCCCCGAGGAGGGCCAGGGCTTCTTTTGACTTCTTCTGGTGCCCCTCTCTGATGAGAGCCTGGCTTTCAAACCAGCAGCTTAGAGCAGTCTGCCTCTGAAGCACCCCATCCGGGGAGGTTCCCTCAACTGCCAGCAATGGCGGTTGAGGATAGAATTCTCAGGGTGAGTTTCCTTTGGGACTTCCGGGAGGCAGCTGTTGGGAAATGGGTCCCTCGAGACCATCTACCCCTTAGGGCCGCCAGACAGCCCTTCTCAGGACCTGTGGACTGTGACTCACTGGCTAGAAAGAAGTCTCTCTTCGGGGAGGCGTTTGTCGTCATGTTACCCTCATCACAGTTGCTGAGGCGGCCTGAGGGAGGTTAGGAAGCCTGGGCTGGGGACAGGTCCAGTTCTAAATCTCCTCAGGGCACTTCTGAGCCTATCCCCTGCTTCAAGCCCCCTGGCAGGGCCTCAGGACTCAGCAGCCCCTAGGGGAGCGCCTCCGGGGACACACGGCTGTTCCCGTCTTCCCAGGTGGGACTTTTCCTGCCCTCCGCTCCTGCTGTCTCAGCGCTGCCCTGCCTGCCGCTGCCTTACGTTTCCGAGCTATCTCCCACAGCCTGGGGTCTCCACACGTCCGGAGAGCCCCAACACGCTGCTCGGTGGGACGGCGGCTTACGGGTGCGGGGCTGGATCTGGGCCGTGCCCCTCCCACTTTCCCAGGCATGGGGCAGAAGTCAGGTGACCTCACCTCCCCAAGGCCTCACCTTCTTTTTGGTTTAAAGTAAGCATTTTTTTTTTTTTTTTTTCTGGTAAGAGTAAGCTGTGTTCGTTGCAGGCGGGTTAGATTCAGAGCACTCGCGTGTGTGGCCCCCGACTCCTGGAGGTGACTGTGGCTTTCAGATTAGGATGGAGTGGCTTTTGGTTCTCTGTGGCTCTGAGCAGCCTCCACGCTATCAGTCTTGAGAAACAGGGATTAATCTGCCACTCTCGCCTCTTCTTGGGTGTGTGTGTGTGTATATATATATATATATATATATATATATATATTTTAAACCCAGGAAAATCCTTGAGTAGTGAATTTTTAGGCATGTCTAATTTTTTCTGCAGATGACATTGCTAGGCAAGGGTTCCCAGCCACGCAGCTGTGCCCTGGCTAGGGGTCTGGAAGGCACCAGCTGGCCCGGGCTCTGTTTGCCCCTCCAGGCGCTGGCTCGTGTCCTCTGCACCCTCCTGAGCAGGCCTCACGTGTGGGCAGCAGGCCTGCTTCTTTGCTTAGCCGGAGGCCACGGCTGAGCTGCCCGGAGCACGCCGCAGGCTGTCCATTCAGCTGGGCTGCAGGCAGGAGGGCTCTGCCTGCACTCGTGAGGAAACTCAGGGCCCGGCGACGACGGCAGCCACCCAGAGGTGGGGTCCAGAGGGCAGGGAGTGTGGCGGCAGGGAGGACTCCGTGGGCGATGGGAGAGAGGCCTTCCTCCCCGGCACTGAATTGGCCTGGTGCCTCCTGGGGACGGTGTGCAGCCGGGGGACACGAGGGCAGGCAGTGTGCGCAGGAGCAGCCCCGCTGTGTGGGCAGGAGGTCTGAGGGCTGGTGTGTGCTGGGTGGGACTGGAGGCCCCTTGTCTCCAGCTGGTCTCAGTCCCCCCAACCACTCTAGCCTGGTGTCCCCCAGGGTCTAGGTCACCCGCGAAGCCCCCAGGGTCCCCCATAGGTAGTTCCCCCTCCCCAGGGTGGAGGGCAGTGTAGACTGAGAACACCCAGAACAGAATCTGAGAGACCAATCTGCGGCGGAATCATCCTTCCAACAAAAAACCAACTCCTCCAAATACTTGAGCCCCCCTGGCGGGGGGCTGTGGGGTGTTGTGGAGACTAGCGCCCAAGCCTGGCCCTGCAGCAGAGGTGGGTGGGGGAGGGATGCCCAGGGTGAGGGTAGCAAAGCCAGGACTGCGGAGCCACGGCCTGGACTGAGCATGGACACCGGCGCACGTCCCCAGAACACCGTTCCCTTACTGGCATGGAGGTTGTAGCTTGGACAGCGAAGCCAGCTCCGGCTGCAGTGGGCCATGGCTGAGACAGGACCGGGCAGGTCCTGGGGCAGGGTCATGGAAGGGTCAGGGTACTAGAGGGGCTGGGACGAATGGAACCTGCTCAGCTCCTCAGACCAGACCTTGAGGACCTACGTAGTACCAGGCCTTCTCTCCACCTGGCCCAGTGGCCAATGCCACCTGCAGCGCCTGAGTACCACCTGGTCCGAGGCACTGGGCATGACGTGGAGGGGCTGGCCCTTGTTATCAGGGGAGGCCAAGGCCCTGGCTTCCGGCCCTCTGCCCTCACCTAGGCCCTGGCTGGCTTCTCTAGGCACTCAGTGGGGTGTGGGGCCAATGGGGGTCAGAGCCAGTGAGGGCCACCCCACCTCTGGAGCGTCCCTCTGGGAAGGGCGGATGCTCGGAAAGACCTGGAGAAACGCCAGGGCTATGCACACAGAGGGGCTGGGGACGCAGTGCCGCCAGGGGCCTGCGGAAGGGAAGGCACGGGGCCACTGAGGACCTGCCAAGGTCACCGAGCTTCAGGGCTCAGTCCCAGGGGGTGGGGAGGGCGGAGGGAAGGGGACTCCTGCTGGGAAGAGAGACGGGTGGCTTCCGGGGCCAGAGGCAGAACTTGACAGGGCAGGGTGGGAGCGCTGGACTCCGGGGAGCACCCCCGTGTGGAGAGGCTCTGTGCACTCCTGGGTCCCGTGAGCACGCTGGGTCCCCAGAGGCTCAAGTCTGCTCAGCCCCCCCCCCCCAACTCCTGTGAGTGTGGGTGGAGTGGGAGGGTGGGGGGCTCAGGGTCCCTAAGGGAGAGTCCTGAACACAACGTTGACAGACACCAGCAGGAAGGACAGCTTGGGCGAGGCCGTCGGGGCTCACTGTGACTAGGGGGGGCCAGCAGGCTGTGTCTCCTGAGGAAGGCGGTGCCCAGGCCCCAGGCCAAGTGGGCAGCAGCCACCTTGCCCCTCCGTCTCTTTCTCCTGGGTACCCCCTGCCTGTGGCAACCGACTGGTGAGGGCTGATCAGGTCTGGGGTGACTGGAGTTGAGGGGCTGGCCATTTTGGGGTGACTGGGATGAGGTCATCTTAGCATAACTGGGGTGAGGGCTAGTCATTTTGGGGTGACCAGGGTGAGGGGTTAGCCAGGCTTGGGAGATCAAGTTTGAGAGCACCCTGGCTGGCCCGGCGTGGCCAGTATCTGGCTCCTGGCAGGTGCGAGGAACTTGCCTCTCTGCTCTTTCAGATGCTGTCCCCAGACTGTGGCCCTATACTGTCCCCTCCCGACAGCAGCCTACACCTGCCCCTCTGGACGTCCCGCTGTTGCCCTGGGAGGAGCTGGAGCTGCAGCTTGGTGAGCACCGTAAGCGGGGCCACTGCAGAGCAGAAGTCGAGTATCGGGATGGCAGGCAGGCAGCTGCAAGGCCATGACCCTGGGGCTAGGGTGGGTCTGCTGCCAGCCCCCTCTGTCCTGGCTGCCAGTGTCACCCCCCTCCAGAGCCAAGCCCAGAGGAAAGGGGGCACAGGCACACTGGCACCCCAGTATCCCTGGCATCAGTCAAGTGGCCTGGATGCCAGCTGTGCAAGAGCCTTGCAGCTGCCCTTCTGCCACCCCACCTGTCCTTGGGTGACTGGGGACACAGGGGAGATGAGTGGATCCTCTCGGATCCACTGCAGATCCTGGCATCTGTGCCTCCAGGGGCCCGCACCTGGAAGGTAGAGGGTGGGTTCTATTGGGTTGTGCAGTATGTGGATTCCCGTGAGGACACAGCGTCCTGGCGACAGCCCAGGGCCCAGTGAGAGGATGCTTAGCAGCCGACAGCAGCCTCCCCTGTGAAGACCCAGAGTCCAGGCCAGGTGGAGGGGTGCGGGGAGACCCGCTGCCTGGCCCCAGGGGCTGACTTTGCCGACAAGGAGCCACAGCCAGGTGACCCAGCTGTGCGACGGGCCTCACCCAGGGACCCACTTCACTTCCCTCCCAGCCTGACGCTGGCTTTGTGGCCATCTTGAGTGTCTTTTCTTGCATTTCTTTCTTGAAGTAATTCCCTTACTTGCAAAAGCATGAGACAAAGTGGAAATTCAGCCGATGTCTTCGTACGGCTTACGGCCCTTCCTCTGAGAAAGGGACCCTGTCATCCAGACCCGGTGGTGCAGGCCTGTCATCCCAGCTGTATAGTAGGCTGAGGCAGGAGGGTCACAAGGTCGAGCCCAGCCTGCCCCTGCCCCCGCCCCGTTCCTCCGATCCCCGGGTCCCTCCCGTCTCCCCGCACTCCGCTGTAGCTCCTCATTCACTGCTGGAACAGAACCCAACATCCACAACTTCAGGAACAAAAGATGTATTTGAGCTCCGGGTTTCAGAAGGTCTCACACAGAAGCCGTCCACGGCTGCCAGCAATGCCGGAAGCACACGGCAGAGCCGCAGTCGGAGAAATGCTGCTCAGGCCATGGCCGACCGGAAGCCGGAGAGGCCGGAAGGGGGAGCTATCCTACCACCCCCAGCAGGTGCTCCCTCAGTGCTCTGCCTCTTCCGGCCAGGTCCGCCTCTGAGCAGCACGCGGCTCCTTGGGCATCCCCCTGCGCCGGAATACAGGAGGCTTCGGGGCCTGTGAGATCCCAACCGTGACCCAGGCCCTCCTCCTACCTCTCTCGCGCTCTGGGTCTTCCTCATCCTCCCTCGCTGACGGGCGAGGGAAATCCTGCCTCACTTTCACGCGGGTCCTCTCGATTACTGGCTGATACTGTTCCTGAGGCTGGATCTACTGCCATGGATGGAATCTTTGCTGGCCATCTGGAAGAGGCTTTCGATTTATTTATTTTGCGACTGAGGATTGAACCCAGGGCCTTTGCACCAAGCTGAACCCCCCAACCCTTTTTGTTTTATTATTTCTGGGGGGCAAAGTCTTGCTGAAGTGCCCTGATTGGGCTCAAACTTGCCATCCTCCTGCCTCAGCCTCCCGGAGTCTAGGGATTACAGGCATGGGGCAGGACACCTGGTGGGGAGAGGCTTTCATTAATTAACCTTAACCCCTTGTGCTAGATATAACCAACAGCTTCTCGTGTTTACTCTCTGAGGTTCGTGGTTGTGGCTGTAAGAGGCATTTTCCTTTCGTCTGGGTCTTTGTTTCATATTTATGACCCTCCCACCCCCTCCCACCACCCCCAGATTATAAGTAACAAAACCCACAGCCTCCTCTGCAGGGTCCGGTTTGAATTCTACAGTCTGAGTGTGTGGCTGCCTCTGTGTTTGGGTGTGAGAACAGGCCCAGGTCCAGGGGAACTTGTTCTGTAAGGTGGGCCATTACCATGGTCCCTCTGGCCCCTCCAATCCCCCTGGAGGGTCTGAAGTTTCAAGTCCTGGCGTGGGCAGGGTCCTCATGTCCTGTCCCCCACTGTCCAGCTCCACGCTAACCCCGTCCGGGCCGGATGAGCCCCTGTGCTGCGCTGTTCTCTGTGTGCCGAGTTGGCTGATTGCTCCAAATGCGTGGACAGGTGCTCGGGGCATACCTGGAGTCTCCTGTGCCCAAGGTGACAGTGAAGGTCCCAGGACCGGCAGGCAAGGTTGCTGCTACCCGTCTGCTTCTGGCCTTTTGCAGACTCCTTGGACCCGGGGCTGCTGGGAGGCGTGGGGGAGAGCGGGAGAGGGCATCTAGAGCCTGACAGAGCGCTGGTAGGCCGGATCAGGGCCATGTCCACTGTGGAGCAGAGCCTGGCGCTGGACGTCATTTGCCGTTTCCTGGACAGGCAGAGCCAGGTAGGGCCTAAGGATTGGAGAGTCACAGAGCCTCAGGGGAGCCATTCCCACTGCCTCTGGCACACCACAAAGCCCCAGCCTCCCACCAGAGGGTGTGGGGAGGTGCCCGGGGCCCAGGCCCACGTGCTACCTTCTGAGCAGGTGGCGGGGCAGGGATGCCCGAGGCCCAGGGCTCAGCCCTCTTCCCTCTGTCCCACGTGTGCTCAGGGGCCCTGCCTACCCGTGCCCGAAGGGTCCCATGCCCAGGCTGCCTGTGATCTCTGATTGGCTTTGGGCACCAGGGAGAGCAGAGCCCAAGCCGTCTGTCTGGCTTGCTGCCCTCCAGATCCACTCAGAGGACCCCAAACCACCAGAGGTCTCTGGGGTCCGGGCTTGGGGCACAGTCCCAGCCCCTCTCCTCCAGCGTGTGCTCGCGTCCTCATTACCAGCCCGTGGAGGCTGCTGGCTGCTTCTGGGGGACGCTCTGAGTACCAGATTCCCAAGGGCTGCGGTCCGAAAGGGACAGCCACCGCAGGGCCTTGTCCTTGCTAAGGGAATCGACCCCCAACACAGGGCTCAGACAAGGGTGTGAGGATGTGCATCAGTAGGAATGGGCTGTGCAAAGGCCTGGGGCCACACACGCAGATGAGTGCAGGGCTAGGCTGGCTTAGCGTAGCCAGTCTCTGTCCTAAACATAGGCCTTGGCAGTGTGACCGGGGTCATACTGAGGATGGTGCCCTGGTTGCTGGAGGGCCTTCACCTGTACTCCTTCACCTACCCAGTCGGGGCCCTCTCTTGTTCCTTCTGGGCTGTGCCCCATTCTGAGGAAGTGGGGGCCTGAGCCCTGGGCTCTGCCACAGCCCCTGGGAAGGCAGGCTGGGACACATGCCGACACAAGCATGCCAGAGCTCCCGCCGTCCCTGCACCTAGGCCCCTGCAGGCCACGGATAAGGTCAGCGCTGCGCCAGGGGCATTCAGAGCCCTGGGGGAGGCTGGCGTCCCAGGCCCTGCCCTGGACGTCTGTCCTGGAGGGGCACCCTGACCCTCCCTCCAAGGCCCTGTGCACAGTGTGCGCACACCCTCGGGGTGGGACCTGGAGTAGCACCTGCCCCATCTGGCCACCACCTCGCACTCCCTCCTTCCCTCCTTGGGCCCAGACCAGCCTCTTCTGCCTTTTTGGGTTGATCCTTCGTGATGGCACCAGCGCCGACCTGATACAGAGGCATCTCACCGGCCGCCTGGAGCTGTCCCACGAGGCCTCCAGCCAGAGGGAGGTGAGCCAGCGCCCCGAGGGTCTCTGGCTTCCTGATCCCCATCCAGGCCCTCCGCCCTGACGCTTGTGTGCGCTCAGCCAGGAGCCTCCTACTGGGTGCTGGTAGCCCCCACCCGCAGTGGAGGGCAGCCCTGTGTGAGGAGTGGGCCCTGGGGTGTCCAGGAACACCCTCCCTGCCTCCAGATTTCCCCACCCCCCAGGGCATGGCCCTGGCTGTGGGCCTGGCGTCAGCCACGCACCTGAAGGAGGTATGGGCCCTGCTGGAACACCTGGGCCGCATCTGGTTCCTGAGGTGGGCACTCTGGTCTCCCAACAGCCAGGCAGAAGGGCCTGCTGGCCGTGCTGCAGAGGGCGGTGTGGGGTGCATGCCTGTTGGTGACACTGGGGACCCCAAGGCTGGCGTGGGCAGCCCAGGCCAGGGGAGGCATTTCTGTGCTCCGTATGAGTCCTCTTCCAGGGACCCTGCAGGCAGGCTCCTGAACTGCTACCGGGCTCTGGAGCTGGGCTGTGGGGCCCGCCCTGACCACAGGCGTAGCGTGTGGCCTGGGCCTCGGCTTTGCCTGTGCACCTGACCTGGCAGGGCATGCTGAGCACTGCCCTCAGCCTGGCCACTCCTTGCCCTGTGTCCTTGCTGGGAAGAACAGGTGAAAAGAACACGCGAAAGAGAGATCATAGCCAGGGGAGGGGCGGGTGGGGAGGGGTGGCTGGGGGCTTCTGGGAGGTGAGGTCAGGTGCCAGGATTGGGCCGGGCCTGTGGGAGTCCTGGACACAGCTGCCACCACCCTGGACCCATGCAGGGGCTCAACTTCCTGGGGCAGGAGGCAGGTGTGGGCTCGGCTGCCCAGGGTCAGGTGAGGCCGAGAGCCAGCAGCCCTGAGGCCTAGCTCCAACCACCGCCTGCAGGGGGCCCTCGACCCCCACTGGAAGTGGGCGAGCCGCGCCTTCTTGCTGAGCTACGGGCAGATGGGCACACATGCTGGGCAGCGTGCTCTTCCGGGGTGGACAGCGTCTCCTCCAGGACGGTGTATGGCTTTTCCTGCAGCTGCTTTGTGAGTCGCACCCTGGGGTGCTCTCTGTGTGAATGTGTGTGTGTGTGTGTGTGTGTGTGTGTGGCATATATGCGTGTGCGTGTGCTTGCAGGCGCCACCTCCTGGGCCTCGTGGCAGGGTTTCTGGAGACTGCCTGCCAGCGGTCCCCTGACTTGGGCACCTGTGTGCCACAGGATAATGCCCTTAAGGTCAGCTTCCTTTCCGCCTCTGTCCTGCTCATGAGAGTGCTCAGGTGGGACTACAGCGTCCAGACCTACAAGTTCACTCAGACACCAGAGTTCATCCAGCGTCTCCTGGTGAGTGCCAGGCCGGCGCCCTGCCCTGCAGGCACTCAGGATCTGCTGGGTGGGTAGGAGGCCCAGAGGCCAGCCTGGCACTGCTGCCATGTGGCCTTCCTGTCCCCCTAGTGCATCCTTGAGAGGGAGCCTCACCTCCTGACCGTGCTCTTCCGGCAGAAGATCATTCTGGTCATTGTGGGATTGAGGTAACTGACTCTGGGTCCAGGACAGAGACAGGCCAGGCCCTCTGAGTAGGGCGAGGGGCTGGGGCTGGCACCAGGTGCTGACGTCGTGCTGAGTGGGCTGAGGCGGGACATCTATCTGAGAGGTCAGACTTGTTTCCCAGCCAAGATGGGGGTATTAATGGCGGCACACACTGAGCCCGACCCAGGTCATGTACTCAGCCCTGACCCTGGTCACGTGCTGAGCACGGACCCTTGGTCCTACATAAAGCCCCAAGCCTGGCACACTTTGAGCCCTGACTCTGCTCATAGATTGAGTTCTGACCTTTGTCGCCAGTTGATCTCTGGTCCCACTCGCTCCCTGACTCCGTCCCTAGCATGACCCCCATGTTTCCCAAGGAGACAGAGGGGAGGGATGGCTCACGACAGACCCTGTCTCTGCGACCCCTCTCAATCCAAACTCCCCAGCGGCCCCTGCCCACCCCAAGTGCGGTCTGAGGCAGGCCTGCATCCAGACCGTGCCCATCTGAGGTGAGCCCACCTGTCCTCCCTAGAGCCCCCCGCCAGCCCCTGCCCAAGGCACCTGGTCTCTGTCAAGGAGCCTGAGGCCTCCCCGTTTCTTGTAGCAACCTGCGACCCAGCCTCAAGCCCTGGGTCAAGTCCCGTGTCCTGCAGGCCTGCCTCAGGAGCGTGTACGTGCTGCCCCCGTGGAGCAGCCACAGGGCAGCCTGCCCCGCTGGAGCCAACTCAGGCTGTGACGGTGACAGCGGGCCCCGCGGGCATCCTCGCTGTCTCCCTGAGGCTGAGCATGGGACGTGGGGAGGGCCGGAGGAGGGAGGGAGCGCAGAACCTGGGACCCGGCCTCAGATCCAGTCCTGGCCTAACGCCCTCGTTGCTCTGCAGCGGCACTCCATGTGTACACACCCGCTTCTGCTGAGCTGACAGGTGCCCCGCAGCCTGGGCTGCTCCTGTCCCTTGCCCCGGCCTGTGCAGGCCTGGCTTTCCTGCCCCAGGACCCTGTCCCGTCCCGTCTAGGATGCCAAGGCAGGGACACGTGTTGCCCTCTGCACTCAGCACACAGTGGCATTTCCTGACAGGCACATTTCCTGAGCCAAATCACATGCGTGCTGTCCCCAGGAGAGGACAGGTCTGTCCACAAGCAGGCAGGGTTTCCTCCAAGGTCAGGTTCTGACGGGGAAACGGAGCAACGCAAGAAGCATACCCTCCTGCCTCCCAGGGACCCCCGTCCCAGCCAGGCCTGGCGCAAGGCCCACAGCGACGGGGTGGGCGTGGCCCCGCAGCCTGAGCCTGTGCGCAGGACCCGCCGAGGGCCACGGGATGGGCTGGGAGGGGTCAGCGTTGGTGTCCGCTGGGCGACCCCTCCAGAAGGGAGGACCCTGCGGGGAGCTGAGGAGACAGCTGGGGTGTGGGGGGAGCCACCTGTGGGTGGTTAGCGAGGAGTGACAACCAGCCCGAGGGAGCCCTGGTGCTCCGCTCACCAGCTCTGCCAGCCGAGGTACATGGCAGAACGTGGGAGAGTCTGTGGAGAGTGGGGGCGGGGGGACAGCCTGAGCCACCAGAGTGTCCCCTGCCCTTGGCACCTGTGATGTCACACTCGCGGCAGAGACCGGGGTCCCCCGTGGTCCTTGCATTTGAAGTCTGTGCTCTCTACCGGGAAGGGTCGAGGCTGAGCCCTCAAGGCCCAGGGGGCAGGAAGGGCACAGACACGACCCCAGCCGACCCAGGTCCCTTCCGGGTGCGGGGCGAGAAGACGCGGCGCGCCCTGGACCTGCTGCTCCACGGCTCCCTCTCTGAGAACCCCAGCACGGTGAGGACTGCTTCCTCCAGCCGGTGAACCAGGGAGGGGGCCCGCCTCGGGCGCTGTGTGCCCCACAGGGTTGGCATGGTCTCTGAGGTCAGCAAGCTGCCGCAGGAATGGGAAGGAAGGGCTGGAGGAATGGCCCAGCAGTTAGAGCGCTGCCTAGCAAGCACAGAGCCCTGGGTTCGATTCCCCAGCACCACATAAACTGGGTGTGGTGGCACACACTCTGTAATCCCAGCACTTTGGAGGCTGAGGCAGGAGGATTACTGAGTCCGAGACCAGCCTGGGCTCCATGCTGAGTTCAGGACCAGCCTGGGCTACAGAGTGAGACTCTGTCACAAAAAAACAAAAAAGAGAATTGTTAGGGGTTGGGGGGTCAACCCTGGGGGAGGAGCTTCACCTCTGGTACTGGCTGCCACACCTGTACCTATGGTGCCGAGCTGGGAGGGCAGAGGAGAGTAGGGGTAGATGCTCTGGGCAAGGTTCTGGGGCTCCAGTGACTGTCCGGACCTGGCTTCCACAGGGGCTGGCCCCTCCAGCCCGAGTCCCTGCCTTACACACGGGGGCAAAGGGTCTGAGGGGGCTGTACTCACCCACCTTGGCTTCCCAAGGGCTACAGGTAGAAAAAGGTCCTCTGTCCGCAAGCCCAGACCCCGCCCTCACTCACAGCACAGCACACAGGGCGCAGGTGTGTCCCCAGGAACGCCACGTGGCCTGAGGGAGGTGCGGGGTGCCCGTGGGGTGTGAGCCCGGGCTGGACACCTACCCATCGGCTATCGAAGGGGTCTTGTCCGTCCCTGTACTGTTCTGTGACAGAGGAGATCTACCTGGCTCCTTGCAGGCCTGGGGGTCAGGCCTGACTCCTTTGCTGAATTCTGGGGTGCCTCTGACCAGTGTAATTGTGCCTGTGTGGAGGTTCCGCAGCTGAGTACCCCCAGCTTAAGGGGTTCCCGTGGGGGAGCCACGGCTGGTCCGAGCTGGTCCGAGCTTGTCTGATCTGTCCATCTGCCTATCCCTCCCTAGCAGAGCCCTGTGGGGGGCCCTGGGGAGAGACCCTGGCCAGTAGGTCAGCAGTCAGCAGTCAGCATGCGTCGGGGACAGGTCAGCACTCAGGGAGCTCCAGGGACACAGGAGGGGGACAGCTGGCACGTTGTGGCTCCAAAGGAAATGCCAGCCACGGAGGCCGTGTCGAGCTGTGAGCGGCTGAGGAAGGGGAGACAGCGGGGTCCGCGGCTGGCCTCTTCTGCCCCACCTTGCACGCTGATGCTGTGTGGAGTCTCTGGGTGCCTCCAGGGTTTTCTAGATTGTTCTGGAAGCTGTGGCGTAACACGTGGTGCGCTTCCCCTTTCCAGGGCTACCTTCCCCAAAGCCCTCAGAGGCTCAGGGGCACACTGGCTATGCGTCTGGCAGCTGGGGCTCCTGATGCCCATGTGGGGCTGGGGCCAGGGAGCCAGCAGTGGTCAGGGCACCCTCAGAGGGGCCAGAGCTTTGGGTTGGATCCATCCCTAGAGCCGGTACTGTGACCCCTTGGGCCCTCCGGGCCCTCCTTCCAGAGCCTCTAGGAGAGCCCAGGCTCCTAGGCGGGCGCACACCCAGGAGGCCAGGAGCTGGCACCCCAGCCCGTCCTGTGCTGCACTCCTCACCCCTGGAGGCTCTTACACGCTCCGACTGTCATGGCTGCCGTGACCTCCTGGTAAACGCAAGCAGTGGTTCCTGACTTCTGTGAGCTGCTCTGGAAAGTTAGGCGAGATCATGGGAGCCAGGGGTGTGGCTTGCTGTCCCCACAGCTCTCTGCTGGGATTCAGCCCCACTGTGAGGCACTGGTGGGGTGGGGGGGCACAAACCTAATCCCACCGTGGGGTCTAGAAGAGGTTGCTACGGGTGATCCGGATTAGATACGGTCACAACGCTGGGCCTCCTGACTGCATCCTGCTGGCCAGCCACGTAGGAGGCTGAGGCAGGAGGATCCCACAGTTAAGCCTAGCCCGTGCTGTTTAGTGAAACAAACGCTGCCTTGAAATATTTAAAAAGCCGGTGCCTGCTGCAAACTTGTGGGTTGGTGTTGGGAAGTGTTGGGCTCTTCTGGGAGTAGGAAATCACTTGGCCCTATCCCGGGTGGCCCAGGCCTGGTGTTGAAGGTGGCCTGGCAGCAGTCTGGCGGGCCACCCTGCCGAGCTGCCGCCGAGGAGCTCTGCTGGAGCAGGGGTGCAGGCGACCGAGGCCCAGTCCTCAGGCCCCTCCCGACTCCAGCACATGAAGCCTGGTTGGAGTCAGGCCGGAGCCCCGGCAGCGGGCCGTGCTGCCCATCCGCGGGCTCCTGCAGTGCGCGGCAAACACCCTGAAGCTCTCGGTGAGTGCTCACTTGCCGCACTGGGGCGGGGGCACGGGGGGCACCCCCCTGGGGAGCACGGTGGGAGCACCCCAGGATCCCGGCCGTGGGAATTCTCTGTGCACATGTGGGGTGCTGGCTGTCCTGGGGAGAGACGAAGGCCCCACGCCCGAGCTCCCAGCCCGGTGCTAAGGCTCGGGTGCAAAGTCTTGAATGGGGAAAGGAGGGCAGAGGCTATGGGCGGGGGATGATCCTGCAGAGACAGCTGGAGCCGGGCCAGGAGGCTCGGGCAGGGGTGCAGAAGGGCCAGGGACCTTAGAGAGGAGCCACGCCAGGCGCCGATAGCCAGATCGGGAGACAGCAGCCCCGTCTCCACGTCCGCCATCCCCCCAAGGCCTCGGCAGCCCTGGGCAGGACGAGCGGGACCAGAGCGGGCGTGAGCCTGCAGCCACAGCCTCTTCCGGGACGGCAGGTCTCGTCCACCTGCAGGCAGGCGGGAGCCAGTGCACCCTGGGCAGAGCTCCCCCACGGCGAGGAACGCCGCCAGCAGGAAGAGGCTGCCCCCTGCCGGGGACAGACGGAGAAGCCTAGCAAAACCAGGGCCAGGGCCTGGGCCCTGAACGCCAACGCACCCCTGGGACTGTCACAAAGGCAATGCAAATGAACGCCTCCTTGAGCTGCCCCTTGTGGCAGCCTGCTCCTTGCTGGGGCCCAGGCCACGTGGGTGGGCACGGATGGGCAGCCCTGGGCCAGGGAGCTGGGCCCCGCCTAGGATCGGGTCCCACCTGAGGCCTGCAGCTGGGCCCACCCATCCACACAGGTGCCCGAGGTCCTAAGCAGCCTCTTCCTGGAGATGTGGCACATCCACTACCAGGATGTGCAGCAGGCCATGCTGAGGGCCACGGTGGCCCTGCGGACCCAGCACGCCTTTGACATGGCCGAGGTGCTCCTGTCTCTGCGCCAGCCCTCAGAGAGGTAGGTCCTCCTGCTGCCTACCGCCCACCGTGGGCACCATTTGGCCTCCCAGAAGTCCCTGGGCTCTGCAGCAGGCACTGGGAGGTGTGGCCTCTTCTTGGACTCCCATTGGACTCCAGGCCTGGATATCAAGGATATCCTGGACCTTGGAGATTAAAGGGAAGCAGGGGTCCCCTGGTCCCAGGAAGGCCTTTGGTATGGAACTGCCCCCAGACTCAGAGATCCCCCAGGGCTGGGAATCAGTCAGACGCCACAAGGACAGTAACCTTTGCCGGCTGCCCCAGAGACAGGACTGGGGCCTCGCCACGGCAGCACGGCCTACACGCACATTAGGAGCCTGCCTGCATGCGCACGGAGCCCCACTCCCGAGGGGTCTGGCCATGTGCACGTCAGTGTGCCCGGCAGGCCACCCGCTGGCAGCCAGCTGGGGGCTCCTGCTCGGGTGTGCAGAAGGGCTTCCCCTTTCCTGAGGGTCCTCTGGTGCCACGAAGCCAGGGAGCCCGTGCACCCAGAGTGGCTAGGGGGCGTGAACTCTTCTCCCCAGGCAGACCCTCACCCTGTGGAGAGCCCTGGCTGCCAACCGCCAGTTGGCCCACACGGTTGTGACTCTGCCCTGTATGAAGCTGCGGCCCCCCGGGAGCCCGGCTCATTTCCCTGCTGGTAAGCAGGGCCCCTCCTGCAACGGTGCCTCTGTTCAGGGCCCAGTGGGGTCCCAGGAAAACCCTGTGTCGTGGCCCGAGCCTCCTTCAGGCCCTCGCCGGAGCATGCAACTGCTGAGTGGTGAGTAGACTGCTTCGCCTCTGGGACTGCCCTGGCCAGCTCTGCCCTTTAAAGGAAGAACTGCAGGGCTGGGGAGGAGCGGTGGGGGCTTCCCTGTCCAGAAAAGGGCAGGGCAGGGGTCCTGGTGACCATCCCATTCACAGAGCAACCTGAGGTCATGGGGTCAGGTGGGGTCAGCCCGGAAACCAAAGACCCTGAAGGGAAGTGAGCAGGTCGGGGAGGGGGCCCGGCAATGGGGTCTCCACAGGAAGGGCACCAGAGAGGGCCAGGTGGGTCAGCCGGAGGGCAGAGCCGAGCAGGGAGGGGAGAAGGCCAGTGGTAAGAACCTGGCATGCTGGGAGTCCAGGAAGAGGTGGAGGGCTGAGCCGAGCCTGTCCCCAAATGCTGCAGCAGAGGATGAGCCATCCCAGAGTTGGCTGGAAGTGGCCAAGGGCTCATGACGCTGGTACCAGGGGTAGGAGCCAGGTGAAGGCAGTGGGGCCTGGGGGCGGATCTGGGATCTGGGGACGGATGCGGCTGCTCCTACGCTCGCCACCCCCAGCCGGCCCTGTCCCCACCCTGCTGCAGGCTCTGGGCGCCATCCGTGAGCCTCTCTGCCTCCAGGAGCACAGGGACAGCATCCGCAGGGCCTGCTCACACGGCTCCACTGCCTGCTTGAGCTGGGCGTGGTGGAGGGCTTCCTGGACTACCAGGAGGACGTCCTGGACTCCAAGCCCCTAGGGCCCTGCGGGTGAGGTGCAGGTCCGGCCCTGGCCCCGGTCTCAGGACATTACTGGTCCCTCCCATACGCCGGGGATCCCCAGCCACAGGCTGAGGACCGGGAAGGAATGGACTCTTCCACAGAGTGGGGCAGGGGCAGAGCCCAGAGGTGGCAACCGGCCCAGGCCCCAGGCCCCAGGCCCTACCTCCTCCCGACACCCCGTGCTGCCCTGGGCCTGTCTGGAAGCCCTGAAGGGCTGGGAGGTGTTCACCCATGTCAGGCTGCTTGGAAGCTGGAAGCTCCTTGAGGCCCCGAAGACCTACACTGAAGGGGTCACCCACCTGGCCAGGTGAGCCCCAAGCACCGTCGCTCTGCCCCTGTTGGACCCTGCCCTTCAGACTCAGACCTGGCCAGTGCCTGAGGTCTAGGGCTGCAGGTGTTGGGTTCAACCCACCCCGACCCTGCTCTGGGCCCTGGTCCTGGCTAGAGCACAGAGGCCTCGCCCGCCCACAGGGCCATGGCCCTCTATGGCAGTGAGGTCAAGGCTGTCCTGGGCAGGCCATCAACTCCCTGAGGAGCACAGAGGCACAGGACAGCACAGTGGCCATCATTATTGTCACAGAGGTCAGCCTCTGCCCCTGGAGGAGACGGTCAGGCTTGGTGTCCCTTCCTGTCCTGCGTAGAAAGGCAACCTGGTTCCCTGATGGCGTCAACTACTCAGTTTCTCAACAGCCCCCAACATCTTGGCACATGTCCCGGAGGGCCCTGGACGGCCTCCTGGGCCTGGGCCTGCATAGCCCCCACCAGCTGGTGCGGGCCACCAGCCTGAAGAGCCTCAGCGGCACGCAAATGTGCCCTCAGAAGGTGAGTGGGAGGAGGGACACGGGGGAGACACCCACTTCCACACACATGGGGCGTGGGGGACATCTCCTTGGATGGGGTGGATGGGGAGGGCAGCTCAGCCCAGCGTACTCTTGGCCTCCCAGGACCCCGTGGGCCCGATGGCGGTCCTGAGGAAGTCCTGCACTGCCTGGGCCCCCGGGGCGCTGGCGCCATCCTTGGGAAGATCGCCCAGCTCCTGCAGCAGCTATTCAAGGATGTGAGGTGAAGGATGTGGCTGTGGAGTGGGCAGGGCAGGGTGTGGCCCACTCGCGGTAGGGAAGTGCGTGTGGCTCCCGTGGGGGCAGCGAGGGGTGTGGCCTGGATGTAGGTGGCATGTGGTCCCAGTGGGGGAGGTACTGTAAGGGGCAGTCCCCGGACCTCCCTGCCCTCTGAGCCCACAGTGCCCCTGGGTTCCTGCGCAGCCTCGTCTGAGTCCACCAGTCAGAGAACCCAGTGTCCATCTGCGCAGGGCTTCTAGGTAGTGTCCAGGGCCAAGCAGTTCAGCCAGAAACTTGGCCTGGGCCACCTGAACCTGCTCCCACATTAGCTGGTCTTTAGGCGTGTTGGTGAATGCCACCCTGAACCCACCACGTAGCCTAGGCTGGCCCTGAACATGCAGAATTCCTTCCAGGCTTCAAGTGAGATTCTGGCATTACAGGCCACGATGCTCAGCTTACGTTGTGCTGGGGGATTGAATCCAGGGCCTTGCAGGTGCTAGGCGAGCACTCTAACCCCTTAGCTGTGCCCCCCGCCCCTGCCCTCATTTTTTCAAAGTCAGAGACATTGCCCTCCCCAGGGGTCGGACCCTGGGCAGCCGGGGAAGGAACAGCAAACAGGTTCAGGGCATTTGCATGGCTCCTGGGACCCTCTGGGATATGCTAGGCCCCCAGGAAAGGAGAGCCCAGGCTGGGTGGGCAGCGCGGGTTTGGGACAGCAGAGGCACTGCCTGTTGTGGCCGCGCACAGGGAGCTGGGTGGAGACGGAGGACTGAGTAGCAGCGGAGCCAAGGCTGCTCGTCCTGGGCGCCACCAGGGGCTCGACTCGGTCCTGGGGCAAAGGCAGCCTTACTGCTTGCTCCTTGCAAATGGCGAAGTCAAGTTCCCGGGAGGTGGAACCTTGCGAGGGTCACAAATCTATCCGTAGAAAGTGAGAGCGCTGGCACTAGGGCCTGCCCAAGGGCTGCGAGAACGGAGGAGAGCTAACGCAGGAGCGGAGGGCGGATGGCAGGCTGAGCTCCTCTGGGCGGGTGGGGACCCAGGCGCCCGGGGCTGCTGGTCTGCAGGTCGCGGTGACATCAGCCGCTGTGTCGTGGGCGGACACGGGTGTGCCGACAGGCCGAGCTGGGCCAGAGGGGTTTGGGCACGGTGCCCGCCCAGGCCGAAGCCCTGCCATCTCTCCCAGGAGAGGCCACAGGTGCATGGGGCGCTTGTCTCCCTGTGCGGGGAAGTGGTCCACAGTAGCAGCAGCAAGGCCCAGCAGCCGCGCAAGATGCTGGCCTCCCAGGCCCGGGTGCCCCTCCTCCTCCACCTCCTCGACCCCTGCCAGGGAGTGGTCGTGGTGAGCAGGTTCTGCCTGCCCGGGGCAGGGAGACTGGGGGGACCCGTTCCTGTGAGTGGGGACCAAAGTGAGGTTACGGCTGTTGTCCTGGAGAGGCCCCTTTGGTCAGGCCGGTGGAGGGAAGGAGAGGCCTGTCCCTGGTCGTGTCCCCGTGTGTTCCTGGAGTCCTGTCAGCTTGAGGCCTAGGGTCTCGCCACGGGCTGCAGACCCCTCCTCCCCTCCCAAACCCAAAGCCTGCCTTGGGAGCCTGGCACCCAGGATCCTCCGGCTCCGCTCTCCCCTCCCTGGCCAGCGGGCTAGACTGGGTTCTGTTCAATAGCTCCTGCCGGCACTCTGCCTGCCGGCGGCCAGCCCCAGGAGACTGCCCTGTCTAATTTTGTCTGGATCGATGGGGTGACCCTGGAGCCCCCATCCTCACCACACGGTTTGTGGGTCCTGCCTTTGAGCCGCACCCCTGATCTGAGACACCCCTTCCTACCTGGGCAGAGGGCACTTGCTTCTTCCCTTGGAAACCTGGCCTGGCCTCTGTCCCCTGCCCGTAGGCTGTGCACTACTTCTGCTGGCCCTAGGTGTTGCCCTCCCTATAGCATTAACACTGGATCCCCACAGGCCCCGAGGGCAGGGCCTCACCTCATTCAACCCAGCAGCCAGCCCAGGCTGTAGCCTCAGAGTGGGAAGTCGGATCTCTTCTTAGTCTTAGGAGGTGTGGGCCCCTCCGCCAGGGAAAGGGGTTTCAAGCTTCCGGGGTGACCCCTGGTCTCTGGAGGCTCTGTGTCCATTGGGGCAGACACCGAAGGGCTCGGGCAGTCACCTTGTGGGGATCCCTTCCCCTGGAGGCCCAACCATCTCTGGGTGCAAGTGGCTGCACAGCCGGCACCCAGGTGTTCTGGGGGTGTGCTGTGGAATGCTGCCCCTCATGGGGTCTGCCTGGGAGGGATGTGGTGATGGGGTGAAGGCTGGGACCCTCTGGGTGATCGGTTCTCTACTCTGCTCCCGCAGAGGACCAAGCTGACCTTTCTGCGCTGTGCCATCTTGCTGAAGTGGCCGGAAGGAGCAGTTCAACATTTTGGCGTGGGGCCGTGGGCTGGCGGCTGAGAACAGTGTTTTTGTCCTCATGGTAAGGTGTGGGTGCCCTCCAGAGGACAGGGGTGGGTGCTTTGTGTGTGGTCACCCCAGCCTTCCCTGGCGGTGAGGAACTTACAGGGTGGACAGGCCACCCTGCTGGTATTTGTAAAGTAATCTGAATCATTGTGGGGGGAGGGGCAAAGCTCAGGTCCTCTGAAGTAGCTGGGGGGACACAGCCACCCACCTGAAGGCCACCGCGAAGGGACCTTTGGGGGGTACAGCGCCTTGATATTCCCGTTAAGTCAAGAGGAAATCCTTAAAACCCATCAATTACCCATTAGATACCTAGAAGTAAACCTAACCAAGGAAGCAAAGGTCCTCTACAAAGAAAACTGTGTTAAACTGTATTGTACTCAAGAAAGAAATTGAGGAAGACATCAGAAAATGCAAAGACATCTGCTGTTCTGGGACAGGCAGAATTAATGCAGTCAAAGTGACTGTACCGCCCAAACTAATACACAGATTCAATGCAATCCCTATCAGAATCGCAACAACTTTTTTGTAGAACTTGAAAAATGATCCTTGAATTCATATGGAGCCAAAGGAGACCTAGGATAGCCAGAACAATCCCGAGTAACAAGACTAAGCCAGGGGGTATTACGGTTGCGGACATCAAGTTATATGACGAAGCAACAGTTATGAAAACTATACGGTACTGAGGAAAAACAGACAGGTTGACCAGTGAAACAGAAATGGGGATTCAGAGACAAGCGCAAGTACTCTTAGCTACCTATCTTTGATGAAGGAGCCAAAAGTATAGACTGGTGAAAGGGCGGCCTCTTCAACAAATGGTGCTGGGAGAGTAAGATAGCCACGTGCAGAAGAGCAAATCTAGACACACACCTGTCACCGTGAACTAAAATCACATCAAAGTGGGCCAAAGACCTAGGTGTCACAACCAAAGTATTGAACCTTCTGAAAGAAAAGTTAGGCAAAAATCTAAAAGATACAGGTGTAGGCCAGGACTTTCTTAATAAGACCCCAATGCAAAAAGAAATAGCCCCCAGAATCAATAAATGGGATTATATCAAATTTAAAAAGTTTCTGCATGGCAAAGGAAATTATCAACAAGAGTACCGAGAGAATCAACAGAACGGGGAATAATTTCACCACCTCTACCTCAGATAGGAGGCTGATAACTAGAAATTACAAGGAGAAAAATAGACCCCTCACATTCAAAAACCTGATTTAAAAATGGGCAACAGAAATGAATAGGCAGTTCTCATACGAAGAAGTTGAAATGGCCAGTAAACACAAGCAAAGGTGCTGCGCATCCTTGGCCATGACAGAAACGCACATCAAAGCATCGCTAAGATGCCAACTAAGCCCAGAGAGACTGGCGCACATCAAGAACTCAAGTGACACCGATGCCGGCCAGCCCCCCGCACTGCTGGTGGGACTGTAAACTGGCACCACCACTGGGGAGGGCAGTATGAAAATTCCTCGAAAGGCTGAAAATAAACATCCCGTTTGATCCAGCGATACCTCTTCCCAGAAGAGTTAAAAGCATCATATTTAAGAGATGCGTGGATGCCCGTGTTCATAGCAGCACGGCTAACAATAGCTAAAATGTGGAAGACACCAAAATACCCATCAACAGAACAATGGGTACATTGTGGTATTTGTACGCACCGGAGTACTACTCAATTATAATGACAAATAATTTTGAGGCTTTTGCAGGTAAATGGACGCAGCTTGAGACCATCGTGCTCAGTGAAGTGAGTCAGACATGGAGGGTTACATATCGAATGGTCTCTCTAATACGAGAAACCCAGAATAGAAACAAACGTGGGGGACAGTGGGGGCTGGGCGGAGGGAGAGGGGAAGGGTTCGTAGTGCCGACGCGATATATGTGTGCACAAAATGCTCAAGTTCAATGTAAACATTGGGTATCGGATATATACATATTAATAAAATGGGGGAAAAAGTCAAGAGGAAAGACGAGAGCCTCTGCCCTCAAACGTTGCTGGGCCTGTGGAAGTAATGGGGGTCCTGCCCAGAGCCTTCACACTGAGCTGTGTCTCCAGCCCGTTTTTTGATTTTGAGTTTGATTTTGGGACAGGGCCTCACTAAGTCACTATGCTTCCCATGTTGGGCTCAAGTTTCAATCCTCCTGCCTCAGCCTCCCAGAATGCTGGGGCTGCAGCCCTGCACCACCAGGCCTGGCTGCCACTCTCCGTTTTTTGGTTCTTACTGCCTGCCTCCTCCAGGGGTGAAAGGCAGGGCCACTCCCTGCTGTCCTTTGAGGGTCTTTGCCTGCCTGGGGTGGCACAGAGCACCCGGGTTACCGCAGTCCAGGTATGCCCCGGAGCTGGAGGCGGACCAAGTTGAAGGAGAACATTTGAAGACCCCAGGAGGCTCTGAGGCTGGGCATGAAATTCCTGACTCCCTGGGGGTCTGTCCCCATGGAGATTGGGTTGGGGCACCACAGCCAGAGGGAGTTCGTGTTGGTTAGCTACTAGGGCAGGAATGGTCAGACGTCAGTGCCCCGCCATGGTAGCTGCCTGGACAGTGGGGCCAAGGCAGCCCCAGGAGCTGAGGGTAGGGCCATGGCCTTGGGTTCTTGGTTATGCCAGTGGCAGAGAAGCTGGTTCAGACAGGCTAAGGCAGGGCACCAGACCAACCTAGGATGTGGGAACAGCCTGGCCAGCGCCCCGGCCCCTGGGAGCTGGCTCATCCCCAGCGCCGCCCTCCTCGAGGGTTCAGCCCTTGTGGCCGTGCCAGCTCCCCCTGTGGGCCGGAGCTCCTTGCTCAGGGGACACTCTGACCTGGTGCTTGGCTAGGACAGGATGGAACCAGGCCAGATGGGAGGAGGACTGGTGCACGAAACGTGCAGGATAAGGTGGAGAAGAGGCTCTGGGTGTGGCCCCCTGGTCCTGACGCAGCCCCCAAGCCCTGAGGTGGGCTGGCTTGGAGGATCTGGGCCTGTAGGCAGGGTGCTTGGCCCTTCGCTTGGCACTCGGGGTACAGGTTGGAGGATGTGGGCACCTCAGGGCACAGCTGCATCACGGCGCCCGCCTCTTCTTCCCCAGACAGAGGGCAGCGTGAACAGCTGCCCCCAGCTCCTGGTGCCGGCCCTGACCTGCCTGTGCAGCCCCCTGCAAGCACGAAGCTGGCGGCCATGAAGTTCGTCGGTAGGCACCGCCGCCCACACTCCCCCTCGGGCCTGCGCCTCCTCCCCGGCCCTGGCTGCACTGGGGTCATGCAGGGGTCATGCCGCCCTGGCTTTCAGGGCTACTTCCCAGAACTCTGCTGCTTTCTAAAGAGGCGTGACGATAAGACCCTCAGGAAATGTGAGCCGGGCTTTCTGCCACCACTGGGGTCTCTCCAGAACCAGGGGGGGGGGGGGGCCTCGCCTCCCTCTCCAGACGGGGCTGAGGGCCAGGCTGCGTCCCCAGAGGTGCCAAGGCCCCAACACCATGTGGTCGGACCCGGATCTCTGGTGCAGACTTTGAGGCGCTCCAGCAGGACCCAGATGCCGTGTGCCGCAGGTTCTACCTGAACTTCTGGGAGGAATCGTCAAACTATCCCATCAGGTGGCCTAGTGCCCACCCCCACCCACCCCTGTCTAATAAAGAATTATGTCTTTATGAAATGCTGACAGTGTGTGCCACGCCCACCCTGTGTGCTGGGGGGTTTGTGTGGGCAGGCTGCTCGCCCTCCACCGGACACCAGGGGTCACGGGTCCTCAGAGGCTGCTGCAGCTCTGTTTGCCTGGCAGCAAGAGCCAAGCACTTGCTTGCCCAGGCTGCCACTCCCAACGCGCGCCCAGTATCTGGAGGTGTCCTCAGCAGCCCCCGCCACCCCTGCCTGTCCTTAGCAGGTCCTAGAGGACCCCAGGGCCACCTGCTCCAGGCCACCAGCTTCCTTTCCCACCCTGTCCACCCCTGCCCCTGGGCCTGCCTGGAACTGGCTAAGTGTACCTCTAGCCAAGACCACCCTGCCCTGGGGTCCTGTGGAGCCAGCAGCACGGGGACCCGCTGCCCCGTTTGGTGCGGCTCTGGTGTGATTGGTGTGGACACCCAACCCACGTGGACTCTTCCACGTGGACTCCACCATGGCACTGAAGCGCCGGAGCTCTGAGTGACGTGCTGGCGTGTGCTGCTGTGTGCATAGGGGAGACTGTCCCTTGGATGGAGCTACGTCTCCGAGGGGCGCCATGGCCGGCCCAGGAGAAGCGTGGGACCCCAACAGCTGCCTGGAGCAGAGTCAACCCACAAGTCACCTGGGGACCCCCACTCCCAGCCGTGCCCCAGGGAGGGGGATCTATTGCAGGGGCCCGGTTGGAGTTCAGCTGTGGAGCGTCAGCAGTGGGGAGGTAGGGAGGCCCAGCCAAGGGCTCTGAGGGCGCGTGGAGAGAGCAGGGCCCGAGCGTGCCCATCCCAGGGGGCGGCCCAGGCCTTTCTCAGTGGGCTGAGGGCAGGGGCCTGGGGCCAGAGAGTGTCGCCCACAGGGCCACTCCCTGTGTGCCCGGGTGCTGAGGGACAGGGCAACAGTGCGGGGCATGGTGTGGGCCTGCGTGGGACCGTCCAGCTGGGATGATGGGTTTTCAGGGTCCCTGTAGAAAGGAGGCTCTGAGGGGCCCTGGGGAGAAACGGGCCGGGGAGAGCAGGTGGGGGACCCCCTCCACGTCTGGGTGGAGAAGACTCAGAATAACAGCCGGAGAGAAAACATCGGGATTGTGGGCGACACGGGGACTGGGAGTGGAGGTGGCAGTGAGCTGGGCGGGCCACCTGTGTCGGGCGCCCTTGAAGGGCTGGGATGGTGTAGATCACATCGCTGTTGCTGGGACATTATGCCCGACACCAGATTTAAAGGAGGAAAGGCTTATTTTAGCTCACAGTTCCAGAAGGTCTCCACGCGGGACACGCTGGCCACGCTGGCCACGCGGGAGGGGCTGGAGTGGAGGAGAGCAGCTCCTGGCATGACGTAAAAGAAGAGGAGGGAAGGGCAGAGCTGGAACAGAACTATGTCCTCCGGGCCCCGCCCCGGTGACCCGTCCCTCCCAGCCAGGCCCCGCGTCCTACCAGCGCAGGAAGCCGTCTGTAGCCCAGCTAACTCCTAGCGTCCCGTTACCTTCTGCGCACGTGAGACTTGACGTTCTAATTCGAACCGTAACAGATGGAAAAGGCAAGAAGGGGACCCACGCCTCTCGGGGGCACTTGGGGTGGCTGCTGGTGACCCAGGAGGGGGGTTCTTTGAGCTGCGATGCACTGACTAGACTACATCTTGACCTCAGATAAATTGTGTAGACTTTTTAATGGATTTCTAGGAAAGTCTAATGGCCAAAACCAAAACCAAAATTGAGAAGCTCTACGCAGTGAGCGGACCCCAAGGGGATCCCAGGAAACTCCAGCTGCCCTGGGGACTGATGCCGAGGCCGGGCTGGGGTCGGAAGACAGGCCGTGCCCCAACCCCCACCCGACGTGGAAGGGGAGCCGAGCCCCGGGTGTGCCAGGGCTTCAGGGGAGGCGGGTGGGAATTTGAAGCCGCCCCTGGTGGCGCAGGATTGTCATCCAGCACTCTGGGAGCCTGAGGCAGCAGGACTGCCTGTTTGAGCCCAGACTCGGTCACAAAATAAAAATGGTCTAGGGATACGGTTCACTGTAAAGGCCAAAGACAAGCCAGGAAACGAGCAAAGATGGGTGGGTGGGCATAAAAAGAGAACCAAGTGGATCTGAAAGAGGGCCTGTCACTCGTGGATCTGAAGAGCCAAGTTTGGCTGAGCCTGTTATCACACACATAGCCCAACGAAAGGAATCATTTTGGGAAAAATAGTAAAATAGATTCAACTGGTTGACCGCCCCCCTCCCCCCCCAATAAAAAAAAAAACCACCCACAGGACATGGAGCACGAAGGGCGACCCTTAGTGGAAACTGTGGATGTTGGCTGATGATAATGTGACTGTATTAGTGCACTCACTGCGACACGTTTGCCGCACTAATGGAGATCCTGGTAATAGACTCTGGGGGAGGAGGCGGAGTGTGGGCGTGTGTGAGACTCTGCAAAAGTGAAAAGGAAAAGGAAACAAAAAATTTAAAATAACCAAATAAAAATGGTATTTGTTTATTGAGGCTTGCTCTGTAGTCCAGGCTGGTCCTGAGCACACTTGGTAGCCCAGGCTGGCCTCAGAATCCCAGCAATCAATCATCCTGCCTCAGCTTCCTGAGGGCCGGGATCGTGTGAGCCGTCACGCCATTTTTATGTGGTACTGGGGACTCCAACCCAGGGCCTTATGCGTACTGGGCAAACGCTCTGACCGCTGAGATACACCACCAGCCCCTAATGGGAATTTTAGAAATGACGTCATGACTGAAAAGAGCAAAGTCCACTGCCTGGTGTCAGTGGCCCACGGGAGAGAGAGGACAGCAGCTCGAGGGTAGAAAGAGTGAGACCCGAGCAGCTGAGGAAGGAAGGATTGGCCAAAGGGCTGCCGATACCCGGTACCGTGAACCACACACCCGGCCTCCGGAGAAGGGCCGAGGCCGGCGGGAGGGGGGCGGGAGGGAGTGCAGCTGATTTTTTCCCTCCAATTTTGGTTGAGACAACAACTTAGGGATTCAGATGGGACCTCAGAACAGGATAACTGAAATCTGTGCCCTGAAGCCCTGTGTGCCGTCACCGCAGCGGCTTGGCCGTGCCTGAGACCCAATGCCCAGCCCTCGCAGGCTGAAGGGGCGTCCACCTGCCGAGGGGCCCCAGACCCCCGTGGCTGGCCCCAGGCGGGGTCATCACGGTGGAAGCAGGTGGGGCAACAGAGCCACATAGGTCACGGTGTCGGGGAAGCTGAGCAGGGGGCAGCTTGTGAGAAGGTCTTCTGGATGTAGGACACTGAAAGCTCAGTCCAAAAAGAAGATACCCAAGATTTGTCCTGGGAAGAATGTTCTTGAAAGACAGAAAGAGCTGCAGAGGGCCGCTGGGAAACTAGGGTTCTCCACCGTGACAAACAGATCAACTCAGATTCCTTCTCCTTTAGAGAGAAGCGGCTCCTCCAAATGTCCTCTGGCTGGGGACACTCGCCCCCTGCCCCTCTGTCATGGTTTGGATCTGGAATGTCCCCCAGCAGCCTCAGGCATCTGGGTGTGGTGGGTCATCTATGGGACCGCCTGCTGTCAGGAGACGGGGCCTGGGCTGGAGGGGGGACGAGGGGCGCGTGGTGGGAGGCGGGCCTGTGGCAGATGGTAGGTTGCAGGGCTGTGGGCTAGGTCACAGCCGTGTGTGGTGGATTAGGGGCTTAAACTGAAGGATTGGAACACCGCGGCTGGACCCGGGAGGGCAGATCACTGGGATGGGACCCAGGGGGCAACTAGGCTGCTTCCTCCCGTCCTGGGAGGCTTGGCTGTCTGTTTGCAACGCTGCGGGGAGCTCCTCCGCCTCCGCCTTCCCCGGGGGCTTCCATCCTTGCCGGCCAGCCGCGAATGGACTGCGACCTGAAATAAACCTTTCCTCCCCTAAATGTGTGGATGTCAAGTACTGAGTCACAGCAACGAGAAAGTAACCCGCTCCTCTCCTCCCCCAGATGGGTGGACCGGTGCGCAGGTGCTGCTCTAAGGACAGGGTCCCGGCTCATTTCCAGGCAAGGGAGAGAGAGGCCAGGGTCAGGAAGGGGGGCGGGAGCCCGACGTGTCTGTCGTGCCATTGCACCCCTCCCCCGCTGTCCCTGCTGTAAAAGACCTCCCAACACACCTGTGTGCAGGGGAGGGAGGTGCCCCTGTTCCTGGCACTGGCTTTGGTTGAGCCTTTCTCCTTCTCACCCAAACCGACGGCCTCCTTTGATTTGGTGAGTGGTGAGCCCAGAAGCTGGGTGCGTGGGCGGGCCTGGCTGGAGAACCACCCTGGGGACGCTTACTCGGCGCTTTCTTCTCTTCTCCATGCAGTCTGGGGACTGCGCCTGGGGCGCTGTGAGCACAAGGCTGGCGCCCACCCCTGAGCCACACTCCCGCTGGAGCTGTTTCTTCTGTAGTTTCCACAGGACCTGGCATTTCTCTCCTAGGTACTTGCCCTCGGGGAGGGGGGATGTTTCCGGACAGACTCAGAGGTGAGCAGGCATGCCAGCTGCGTTCCTAACTGCCAACGTCTGGACACAGCTCAGCAGTCTTTTGGTGGGTGAGCTGGTAAACTGGGGTACGCCTCAGTGGTGGGAGCTATCGGGCAAGGAACAGGAAGCGAAGGGCTGATGCTCCCGGCATCATACCACCGGCCACCCAGGGCCACGCCGCTGTGACGGGAACCCCATTGGAAGAAACACACACCATGATCTTCTGTGTAAAGCCCACCCGAGTCTATCGTGGGGCGTGGGGAGGGCCAGGGTGGACTTAGGGGCTGTGCACTTGGAAAAACTCAGCCAGCACAGGAAGCGGGTGGATCCTAGTGTTGGCAAGTTGCCCCGCCGTGAGCCTGAATAAAGATGTGAAGCCAAAGGGCGCCCAGCCCGGCTCCTCACCAGCGCAGAGGCCGCGCTGACGTCGAGTTCCCTGCCACATGCGCTATACCTTTGGCTGCATTTTAAAAAATTAAAATACACCATATCTAGAAAAGGACAGGAAAAAGTAACAGATCGGATACGCACACAGCAACCAGATGGATCCCTTTAAAACTGTGCTCCGTGGAAAAATTCAGAAGACAGACTGAGATATGGAACAATGTAATTTAAGTAAGTAGAGGCTCTGATCACTGCCCCCGGTTACGTAAGACGCTGAGTGGGGGAGGCTTGGGGACGAGAGAGCTGACAGTTGCTCCCTTGCGGCCTTAGAAGGCTCCTGCCCCTGGAGGCAGGCTGGAAGGCCCAGACCCTCAAGAGCCCCGGCAGTGTTGGGGTGGTCACCACGCGTGGGCTCACCACGCACCGCCTGCTGAAGCTGAGGAACTGTGTGTCACGTGTGGACACCCAGAAGGCAGCAGTAGGCGGCAGTCCCAGGCGAGCATCCTTGACGAGGAGGATGGGCGTGTCCTGGGGCCCTTGCGCGGTCAGGAAGGGCGCTAAGGCCCCGGTGAATATGACACCTGGTTACATGCCATGACCGGTACGGTTCTGAAGGTCAGCCAAGTGGAACAGCAAAATCTGCATGATTTCCAGGTCAGTAGATGGCAAAGAGATTTAAAATCAATATATTAACGAGGTAATTGCCAAAAAAAAATGAAAAGGGAAGGCTTGGTGTTAAAGTCTCATTAAAGCAGGACAAAGCCAGGACGCCAACCAGAACGGACAAACGGGTCTGAGCTCGTCAGTAATTACAGAACGAAACTGAAAACACGATCAGAGTTCTGAAGTCCCCTGCATGGTGTCTTATGAGAATCGCCCACAGAAGCGATACGTAGCAAAGGGTGACGAGAGAGCTCTTATTACCGTCAGACAGAATACACTTGTCGGTCAAATGAAAAGGACTGGATGTGGCTGTTTCAAAATGACCCGAAGCTTCAGTGTCCCAGGGTGACACAACGATTCTAAACTCTCCTTCCTCAAGACACACAAAGGAACATTAAAAGGACCACGAAGAGGCAGAGGGCCTGCAGCGTTCCGGGGAGAAACCTGAACACACCTTTATCCAGGTACTAATCTGCAGGACTGATCGTGAATACCCGGAGGCAAAGCAGAAGGACGCCGACTGTGTGTGCCCCTGCCCTGTGCCCACACTCAGGTCCGCGCCGTGCACCAGGGGGCCAGACGCGGGGCGCCCCCCCGCCGGTCAGCCCTGCCCCCGACACCGGCTGGACAGTGTCCGGCTCCGGCTACCTGGAGGTCACACCCACGGCAGCCCCACGCTGATGCTTGCTGCAGCCTGGGTCTCCAGAACTACGAGCTGGGGCCCCTACAACCTCTCTCGGAAGCCACTACCTGGTAAGAGTGGCTCACAGGACGCGCACGCTTCCTGTTTACCCTCAAGGAGGTGACAAAGGACACCGATGGCCAACAGAGGGAGAGACGCAGAGGGGGAGGTGTGCAGGAATGGCGCAGAGCTCCCACGTCCTCCCTAGGATGCTCCTCTGCTGGCCCGCAAAGCTCTTGGATCCTGACCTTTGGGGTTGCCAGAAGCCCTCATGACACGACTGATCGCGTCCCTAGCCTCTGGTGATAAGCCCGACCTTCAGCCCCTCCCCTCCCAGAGGAGGTGGGCGAGCTGTGCAGTGCCCTTGGGTGGCCGGTCTGTGGGCCTCCCGTCAGAAGCCTCGTTACTGAGTCTCAGGGTCCCCAGAGCTGTAGCCGTGGGACAAAACAGAAGCAGAGTCGTGCTTTGTGACATCACAAAGGCACAGAAGACCTGAGCTGCGACTGGGCCCGTTTTGGTTGAATGAATGGGTAAGAGGCCCTAGCAGTTAGAAAACGAACATGGAACGTCCGAAAAAGCGTCCCATACTCTATAACAAAGCAATTCTCCTGCAGGCTACCTTCTAGGACGATACTATAGCTAAATAACATCCCAAAGTGTCACTTTTTAAAATCCCACAATTTTAAAGACCAATAAAATAACGTAAATATGAGAAAGCAATCAAATTGGAAAATTTTAAATTGTTTATTGTTTGCATGCTGTGGTTTAGATGCAAGAGGTCCCCTCAGAGTCTCATGTGTGTGGAAGGTGACCGGGTCACGGGAGTGCTGTGCTCATCAGTGAATCCACCGACGGATAAGCTCGTGCCTGGCCTCGTTGCTAGGAGGTGGGGCCAGGTGGGAAGGACGGGTCACCAAGGATGTCACCTGGAAGGGTCTGGTCTTATCCCCGGTGCCTCTCTCCTCTCTCTTTATCAATGACATGATCATAAAAGTGATACACACTAAAATTGCAGAATGGAGCGAAAGGTAAAATTTGAGGGAAATTTATAACCTACAAATACCTATATTAAACACTAAAAATTAATGTGCTACGAAGTCATTTTCACTCATAATCAACGCCCCCAAAACGGAAGGAGGCGATGAAGAGCAGATGTGACGGAAGGGACATAGTTCAGTGAATCCACAGGGCGACCGTTTAAGGCACTGCTCCGGCAAGTACGCAGAGCAAGACACGGAGAGAAAGCCCCATCCAGACATACGGGGTGGCGAAGGGGACCCCGTGACAGACACGTGGACGTTTAACAAGTATTAAGAGAATACTGTGAGCAACACGATTCCAGTACAGTTGGGGACTTTGTTGAAACAAGCTAGATTTCTGGAAAAGCGCAACGTGCTAAAATTCCATGGGAGAAGAACGTGGCGGTGTGTGTAGCTCTACGGCCAACAGTGAGCTGGGAGCACTTCGGTATGGGAGGCACTGAGGGATCTGGGGACGGGGAGGCCCTGGTACCGCGGTCAGAGGGAGGCAGCCCCTTATGGAGACCAGAATCTCCACGGCCCCCACACCCAGCTGGGGTCTCCTCTGTCCTCCGCAAAGCTGGGGTACCCCACTGACTCCCAAGGCCAGCCCCGCCCTGCAAGGAGTCTCGGGGAACGGGGTTCATGTCCCTGCTTGCCTCTGTCTTCCCCAGACCCTCCTTCCCCTGCCCTGCCCTGGCTCCTGCCCACGCTGTCCACTGGGGAAGGGTAGGCCTGGAGCACAGCCTCTGGTGGCACAGAAGAGGGTCGGCGCGAGTGGGTGAGGAGAACCGCCCTGGCTGCTGGCCCACAGGAGCAACGAGGTCACCCGTTCCTGAACTGGCGCCCTCCACTGCGGTCTCTGGACTCCAGCAGAGAATGGAGGAAGCGGCTGGCGGGCGGAGTGCTGCCCCCTCCCCTTACCTCTCCTCCCCGTGGGTCCATATGTTACTCTCAGGAAGCCATACTGAGCCCAGCAACACCTCCTCCGCCTTCCAGGGACAGCTGGGTGCCGGCACCCCCAGACTGCCTCCCCTCCCCTGGCTGGGGTCCCCACTTCTCTGGCGAGGCTTGGCATGAGCGCTCCTAGGAGCCCACCCTTGTCACCTGAAGCCAGTGTCCGCTTAGGTTTTGGGAAGGGTGAGATTGTTCTAGGGCTCAGTACATCGAAATCCGACTTTGTAGGGATGTAGATTCTACGTTGCCACAACTACCAATGCGACGACCTTAAGTACAGGGAGTCTTCTGCGTTGCGGGGAGGGTCCGGGCACCAGGCCTGGGCCAGAGTCCTAGGCTTGACCTGCGGACCTGGGGGAGGTGCCAGGCATGGGGACAGACATTCCCGAGATCTGCGGCTGACGTGAGCAGTGACTGCTGGGTGCAGGCTTCCGGCTCAGCTGAGGCCTTATTTGGAGGTGGTTCCGCTGCATGGGGCGGGAGGCTGGCACATCACAAGCTATTCGGAGCGTTTCCTTTTTCCCAGTTATTTTTAGGCCCTGACAAAGGGGAGCTGGCGGCTTCCCAGTGGCATGCGAGGTGCCAACTCCCAGGACTCCAGCAAGCCGTGCTGGGGAAACTGAGGCCCAGAGGGGGATGGCTGAGGCAAAGCGAGGAACAGGCCACAGCCAGCCTGTGGGGCCGGTGGGGGAATGCAGATCACACCCATCTGGACCTCTGCCCCAGGGACCCTGCACCGGGGTCTCACCTCCAGGAAGGTGGCTCTAAGCAGACACAGCAAGGAGAGGCATAGGGTGCCCTGGGGGACATCTGGGTGTCTTTGAGCTCAAGGGGACACGGGATGGCTCTGAGGCTGGAGCCCAGGGCCTCCACCTCACAGGACAATGAGCAGGGATCTGGGCCAAGGGAAGCCAGGGTCACAAGACTTTGTACCCATCCCAGGAGGGCTACCGGGGTCCCTGATCCTGGTTGCCTCACAGGTAGGGGACGCAGAGCCCAGAGCAGAGCTGTAACTGGTGTTGTGGGTGAACCACTAGGTGCCCTGTCACCTGGGAGCACTCAGGTAACCTGGGGACCCAGCGGCCCTCCAGGCCTCAGGTTCCCCAGCCCTGCCCAGACCTAGGGGCGATCACAGGAGCTGGGCCACCCCCTGTGGGGCTGCTGGACGCTCCCAGTGAGCGGAAGCTTCTGAAGCAAGCCCCGTAGCAATAGCCCAGTCTCTGGGAGCAGAGGACAGAGCGCCTGCGAGGTCCTTTCTTACCCCGTTAGCACCTTTGCCAGTCCCAGAGACCACGGTGGCTGCTGTCCTGGGCGTCGCGGCTTCCAAATCGTGCTCCCCTGTGACCGTGACCATGCCCGGGACAGTCACCACAGCCGTCATCCCTCGTTACCTCATCACCACCTGCCGACTCCCAAGCCCCATCCCCACGGTCACCCCACCCCACCACACTACCACCACCGCGTCTTCTACCACCATCTTCGTCACCACAGTCACGGTTGGAACGCGCGTCTCCCAGAGTCTCCTGTGTTTAGACGGTGGCCAGATTGTGGGGCACTGTGGTCACGGGTCAATACGTGGACATGAAAGGGGCAGCCGCAGGTGTTGCTGGGAGCTGGGGCCTGTGGGGAGGCCGGTCGCCGGCGGCGTCACCTGGAAGGCGGCACCCTTGTCCCCGGCTGCTCCTCTCTCTCGTCTTCCTGCCCGCCACGCTTGAGTAGCCTTCCTGTGCCCTTCTGCCATGGTTATACTTCAAAGCCAGCCAGCCACGGACTGAAACTGTGAGCCAAATAAGCCCCTCTTCGTGTAAGTCATGGGTATCAAGTACTGACCAATTCAGACAACCGCCACCACTACGGCCACCACCTTTGTCGCTACCGTCACCGCCACCACCCCCGCAAAATCTCCAGTTCCAGCTCAGCGCACAGAACTGTCACCGCCACCTTCGGCTGCCTCTCCCTAGGGCAGGACGGCGCTGATAACAGCAGGTGTTGGTGGTAGAAGAGAGGGTCCCAGCTGTACTGGTGACAGGTGGCCGGAGTACATGGCCAAGGGAAGGGGAGGAAGGCCCAGGAAGACTGGGCTGCGTAGAAGGGTGGCTTCTGGAGGAGGAGCAGCAAAGACCCCGCTGATGCCTCAGTTAAGGCATGCACTGGGCAGGGTCCAGACCACAGCCAAACCTGGGTTCCAAGCACAGGGCACTGACTGGGCCCTCGTCCAACAGAGCCTGGATATGCTCCCTGGAGACAGGACTGTGACGCCCGCACTGCCCAGCACCAGGAGCGCAGCATTCTGCAGTGAGGTCCGAGGAGGGGCTCTCTGTGCCAACCCTGAGCAGCCGGCCGGGCGCACGGCCCTTCCCTGCACCGGGTGCAGCGCGGGAGGAGCCAGGGCCCACCCACCATCTAGGGTGCTGATGAGTTCCCTGGTGTGCTTCCGGCAGGCAGAATTTCTGGGGTGGGTCACCACGGAAGAGGGCCTGGAGCTCTGAGCAGCTGAGCATCGGGCCAAGATCCATCTTGGGCGTGACCTCTCCTGGCAGCGGGGGGTGGGGGGGGTGGGGGGTGGGGAGAGCGGTGCTGGCTGCACCCCAAGCCCTGAACCTGGAAGTCACATCTGGGCATTTATCGTTTTTGGCTTTGTGCTGGGAGTGAGCAGAGCCTGGAAGGCCAGGGACCCGTTGAGGACAGCTTGGCCAGTCTACAAGGACAGTGGCGGGCTGAGCAGGATAGAGCGGGGTCAGGGCCTTGGCTCTCTGCTGTCTCAGCCAGGCAGCATTGCCTGTGGGCTTCCGTCAAAGCCCTCAGGTGAGGCGTGGTGGCTGGGGTGCAGGGCGTCTGAAGGCTGGAACAGCGGGCGAGTCGCGCGACCCTGGGCGGGCCAGGGCGACAGGCACACACCTCCCCGCGAATGTGCACCACAGGTGGAAGCGAGCCAGGTGGCCATGTTTTGGGTCAGAATTTGTTGCCAAATCTCACCAGAATGTGCTGGTGTTTTGGGGTGCTTCGGCTAATGGCCTGGAGCCTGTGTGTGTCCCTAGGCCTACCGATGAGTTGCCGGCACCCCGCAGTGAGATCTATGACCTCTTCTAGTCACCGTCCACGTGCTAACTCCTCCCCGCGACCCCTTTAGGGTCCACCCACTAGTGCGTGGGAGCTCACGGCCACCTGCACTAGAACCCTTCCAGGAAGGACTCAGGAAGCGAGGTCACGTCCCACCCTGCCCCAGCTCAGTAAGGAAGGATGGGGTGCAGGCAAGAGTTCCCAGGGGATCTCACGACAGACCTCCGGTCTACCTCCGATGCTATACCCCCTTCAGGCTGCCTGGCACTGTTTTTGTTTCAGATGACACAGTTGGGTGTGGGGAACTCCAGGTGGCTCACCCTGCTCTGGCCCCTGCGGACAGTGGCCTCTGAACTCTGCCTCCAGCGTCTATCTGGATCATGTCAGGGTCTATGGGGCTCCAGAAGGGGCCCAGCAGGGTCCGCCCTCTGCTCGCCGGCCCCACGTTCTGTGCCGTCGGTCCCAGGACCCTCCAGCGGGGAGCAGAATCTGTGCAAGGGGCCCGGCTGGTGTCCTCCCAGGCTCCTTGAAGGGCTCAGGCTGCCCCCTGCTGGCGACTCAGGGAGAAGCAGAGACTGCTTCCAGAGCAGGGCCGGTCAGGGGAGGGGGGAAGGGAAGGGACCTCCAGACGGGTTTGGGGGACACTCTGGGCACATCCGAACTCATCGCATGGGCACGCGGGACCACTGGAGCCAGGGAATGTGTGGTGCCAGACGAGTGCAGCCTGGGCTGGCCTGTGGCCCTGGCCAACGAGGGCTGAATAGGGCTGGCAGGGCCTTGGGGTCACCCTGGGGCCCCAGCTCCTCCCCCTTACACCCTCCCTGCATCTTCCGACCATTTTGACTGATTCTAAATCACTTCGCTGGCCCTGCCCCTTGGGAAGGTGAGTCGCGGGAGAGGGACATCAGGTGCGCCCAGCCCGGGCCCGAGACCCTGCAAGGACGAGTGGGAGGCAAGGGGCACGGGGGTATGGGGCCCCTGGCCTGGAGTGTAAGGCCCAGAGGTGCGTGCCAGGCCCACCTGGGACCCCACGGCCGCCAGGCCAAGCTCGCGGAGCCCTGGCGCACAGGGAAGCCACACACGGAGAAGTGGGTTTTTTAGTTCTTTTTATTGAAGAAAAGAAAAGGAGAGAAAAAATAGATTCCCCACCCTGCTTTTTCGGGAGTGGGCTTCGTCCTGCCCGGGGCCGCGGATTGGGCTGGGCTTCCTGCCTGGCCTGGGAAGGGCCCGGGCCCGGGAAGGGAGTGGGGTCTGGCTGCTTCCCAAGGGGTTGGGGGAGTCTAAAAAACGGAGCCAGGCCGGCAGGCCACAGGCTGGTCCTCTGCTGTGGCGGCTTGGGCGGGCATCCCCGGGATGCGGCCCACACAGGGCCGATCCGCTGTCCACAGCCGGCTCCCCGCCCGCCCGCCCGTCCGCGGGGCGTGCCCAGAAGGGCAGAGTCTGAGGCGCCTCCCGGCCTCGGGAGGGAGCCCTGCGCCTGCCGGCCGTGCCACCTTCTGTCCTGCGTCTGGCTCTGGTCCCAGCACTGCGGGTCCTCTCCGCCCTGAGGCTGGGGCACGGGCCTGGCCCGTCGTGAGCGCGTCTGCCCTTCCTGCAGCTGGGGGCGGGCAGAGCAGCATCCCTTCTCCTGGCCCGATGCAGGGCCGCCGCCCGCCTGCTCAGACCTCAGTCTGGAGGTCAATGATGTCCTGACCCACCAGCGGGATGGTGGCGCCTGCCTTCTCCCACTCCACGCTCCGCAGCTCCATAGGCAGCGGGGGCAGCGGCTCCGGCTCCTTCTTCACCCAGGCGGGTGTGCCATGGGTCTTGCGCAGGCTCTCCCAAGGCCTCTTGCTGGGCGTCGGCTGCTTCTCCGGCTGCTGAGGACCAGGGTGGAGGCAGCAGGGGGAGAAGGGCAGGCGCGGTCAGGAGACAGCAACCCAGTGCCGGGGACAGCGGTGTGTACACCGGGCCCCCAGATCCAGCCAGGCCTTGGGCCTGTGGAGATGGGCGGCTGGCTGGCACTACCAGACTCAGCCGGGCCTGGGGAGGGGCCACGACCGACCTCAGGTCGACCTACCCCTGCCTCTTCACGTCCAGCCACCCCACCAGCCAGTCCTCAGGGAAGACCAGGGGAGTGGGTGGCTGGGATCTGGAGGGGCCGCAGGCCCTCGGGAAGCCGCCCCCGCCCCAGACCTTGCTGTCGGGGCCCAGGGCCTCCTTGTCCTTCTCGGCGGCGTGCTGCAGCCTGCGGTTCAGGTCCTGGAACATGTCCTGGTGCCGTTTTCTCGTGTGCATGATTTTCTAGGGGTGGGAACAGTGCACCTTGAGCCGGCAGGGCACAGCCTGCCTCAGCCTCCCTGCTGGCCAGCCTCAAGGCGTGGCCGGCATGTTCCCTTCCCTTCCTTGTCTGGCCACCGGGGCTCCAAGGGCACCGGGCCCACGTGCCCAGTGGCAGAGGCACCAGCACCCACCTCAAAGTCGAGTTCTGCATACCGTGACTTCCGTCGCTGTGGGAAGAAGGGTGATGCTCACTGCTGTGGGCTCCCAAAGACGTGGAGAACAGGAAGGGTCCAGGGACCCTCCCCACCCTACCGTCAGTCCAGCCCAGAGTAGGGAATATCCCTGGGGTGCATCCTGCCCTGCCCCTAGACATGATGGGGCCCACTGGGGTGGGTGGGACAGCAGCCACGGTCCCCACAAGCCACGGGGAACACACACTCTTCTCCCAGCTCCCAGGGACCCGAGGTCACCGCACAGCAGCAGCTGCACGTGTCAGGACTCAGCACCAGGGCTGGGCAAGGTGACCCTGGGTCATGCCCCCAGGGACGGACAGGCACCACCTGGAGTGAGTGGGTGGGTCACGGCGCATGGGCTTGGCACAGGGCTGTGTCACCAGAGGTGAGAGCTTGAGGTGGCATCTGGCCTGAAACTCCCCACGAATTCTGCACTCCCTGATCCCCATCCTATGTCCCTCAGGCAGCGCAGAGCTCTGGGACCTTAGGTCCTGGCCCAAGCATGGGTGGGCTGCACTCAGCACCCAGGCTGGGGCAGGCTGGGGTGTAGGCTGAGGACGTGGGCTGAGAGTACCCTGCCAGCCTGGGTAGGGACCTGATCAGGGCCATTTTCAGCCCAGGCACACCAGGCCCGGGCAGACGGCTGAGGGACGACACGGAAGGGCACACAGTGGCCTGGGTCTTGGCTGCCCCCACCTGCCCAGGCCTAGTGACCGTGCCGGACAACTCCCCTGCAGAACCAACATGGCTGCTATCTGCCATGGGCCCCCAAATTCTCAGACCTGTAGCTCACCCCACTGGCTCTGGCTGCTGGGCCGCAGCTAATCCACCTCTGCTTCAGGGGCCCACTGGCCTTCCACCCCACCCCTGGCCCACCCCAGACTGAGGTCCTCCTGCCCTAGCCCTGGGGTCCCCCGCCCGTCTGGAGGTCCCTTCCCTTCCCCCGCCCCTTGGCCCCAGGCCGCGCTCACCTCCAGGGAGCTCACAGACAAGGTGGCGACATTCTCGGTCTTGGGGCCGACCCCTGTGCTGGGTCCTGGGTGGGCTGCTGGCTCCCCCGTGTCCCCCAGGCTGGGGGGCGTGGGCTCCACGGCGGGAGGGGGGGGCAGGGGCTGCTGGGGCGGTGGGGGCGGGGGCGGGGGTGGGGGCTGGGAGGGCGGGGCCTCGGGGGGCTCCCGGGTGGGCGGGCTGCGGGTGGGGAAGCCCGCGTCGGGCGCCATGTTGAGGTGGATGAGGCGGGTCTGGGGCATCTGGTCAATGTTGATGCTGTACTTGGGCTCCTCCTTGGGCTTGGGCCGCAGCGTGGCCGTGGCCGTGGGCAGGATCACGTAGCTTGTGTCCAGGGCCTTCTCCTGGGCGCGGCTCAGCTCCGAGTCCAGCTTCTTGAAGATGTCGCCGTCGCCCACGAAGGAGGACTTGTGTGCCTTGTCCTTCTTGAGCGTAAGCGAGTGGTTGGGGAAGGCGGGCAGGGGCCCTCCGGGGCAGCGTGGCGAGCCATGCAGGTGCAGCTTGGACACGTTGGCCGGCAGGCTGTTGAACGTGGACGGGGGGCCCTTGGCGTGGGCGGCTTTCAGCTTCTCCTCCTCGGGCAGGGACGGCCGCTTCAGTGTGCCGGTGATGGTGGCCGTGCGGCAGGCCGCGATGTCCTTGTTCAGCACTGCAGGGGCAGAGAGAGACAGCAGGGATGGGCAGAGGGGTCAGTGGCCCGGGCAGAGGCTCACCCTGTGCCCCCGCCCGAACGTGGTGGCAAGGCTCCTCTTCCTGCACAGGACAGGCACGCAGGGCGCGTCCTGGCCTGCCCCTAAGAGGGCACATGCTGCCACGCACGCAGAGACTCCCCGCAGCTGAGAAGGACCCAGGCAGGGACACGCAGAGTATCACAGGGTCGGGATCCGGGGGGAGGCCCGATGGGCCTAGAGGGCCAGCTCTTCCCCGGGCCTCCGTTCCAGCCCCAGCCCCACAGGACCCCGCTTGGGGCGGGAGGCCATGTAGGGACAGGGGCCCAACAGCTCCCGAGGGCAGAGGGCTCAACCCTGGCCCCAGGGGGTGCTGGGGCCCCTCCTGTTTTGGGATAGCTGGCTGCCCATGGGCCGGGGTCTGACCGGGCCTGCTCCCAGGTGGTGAGTTCCCCTTCAAGCCACCTCTTGGGTCAGTGGTCGCAGGCTGTACAACCTCCAGTCCAACTCTGGCCATCCCCGTTTCTGACAGACTGGCTTTCACTGGCTAGTGGAGGGCCTAAAGCCACCCAGGGCCAGGTGCCCAGGCTGCTCCTCTCCCCTCCTCCACAGCTGGCCCTGACCCTAAGCCCACTACCAGTACCGGCTGGCACACAGGCTCCCAAGGCCTACCCGCCCAAACCCAGCCCCAGCCTGCTGCTAGCCACTGCTCCCTCCACCCCGTCTCAGCAGCTGGCCCTTAACATCCCTCTTCCCAGAGCGTCCTCAGGGGGCACCAGGTGCAGCCCAGCCAGCCCAGGGCACGGGTACCACCTCCTGGGCACCTACTTCCTTCTCTGCGGCGGGCCTGAGCACCTCGACCGCCTGTCTGAGGCTGTGGGTGGGAGAAGGCCCAGCTCCTCCGAGGCCCAGGCCCCAACTCAGAGCAGCCTTGGCTCCGGGCTGTGGCCCTCAGCCACAGCCACCAGCAACATGTGACCCAGAAAACACCTGCTGCCCACAGGAAGTGAGGGTCCCAGTGAACGTCCACGCAGAATGCCCTGAGCCCTGGGGTCACTCTCGGGGAAGTCGGGCAGCTGGTGTACTGGGGCCTTTTTCTCCCAACCGAGGCCACCTCCTCCAAAAAGCCCTCCCAGGGCCCATCTGGCAGCAGCCAGCCTTTCTGCCACAGTCACCTCCACAGACGGTGCCCTCAGTAACTGGCAGCCAGACAGAGCAATGCTAGCGGCCTTCCCCAGCCAGCCGCGGCCCGCCGCCGCCCCGGGCACTGGGTGCACAGGGCACCCCTGGAGAAACGAGAGGCCCTGTCTAACGACATCTGGGTTGGGAGGAGCTGCCTCGATTGAACAGCTGACCAGGCCAGGGAGCCGCAGGCTCCAGGGGGCTTCTCGCCTGCTCCCATGGACAGACTCCCCGCTGGAAATTCACCCCCACCCCCCGCCCCGCGCTGAGAACAATGACGGAGAGACCAAGCCGCATGGCAGGTGCCTCAGGAGGGCAGGCGGGAGGGCGCGGAGTGGTGACGGGGTCTCACGCAGAACTGCCCCCATCCAGGGCCCACGGGAAGGTACAGGCAACTACAGGAAAGGCGCAGGGAGCTGGAGGGACCGCACAGGAGGCCGGCGGCTCGGGGACCACCTCAGCCGGGCGGGGGCTGGGCAGGGGCTGGCAGCTTCCTCCGACCACGCCAAGACCCTCCTGCTGCCTCTAGGGAGGAGGGGCCAGGTAGGGAAAGCAGGGCAGGGTGCAGACAGAGGGTGCACACGCAGGAGCCAGGGAGTGGGAGGAGGAAGAAGCAGGTGGGCCGGCCTGGCCACCTGTCGCTCTCACCTGTCGGGCGCTCACCTGATCTGCAGGCCAGATCCACATCCTTCTCAAAGTCAGTCTGCAAGACAGAGGCAGGCAGGCGGGCATCAGGGAGGGACCACCCCTCGAGAGCACCGGTGGGACGAGGGATGAAGGGCTGGCTTGCAAGGGCTGCGGGGCGGGGGCGTCGTGCTCAACGTGCCTGTGAGCTATTAGCACGCACTGGCCACTCCCATGCTGCACCATGTCCCCGAATGCTCGTCTGTGTGCACACGCGGGTGGCTACAAGTGTAACCATCTGTGTGAGCACATGCTTGTGTTCTCATGTGTAGCGAATGTCTGCACTTGTATGTCCACCTGGTGTGTGCCTCTGTGAATATAGTGTGCCTGTGTATGTAACACGTGTATAGCCATGTGAGTTTCTGCACATGTCAGGGGGCTTGCTTTGTGAATGTGTGTGCATGTGTGTAGAGGCTCATCTGCATTCTCCCAGAGGGAGAGCCGGCCTCTGGCCCCAGTACCCTCTGAGACCACACAAGGCTGGGGCAAGTGCCCGCAGGGTGGGAAGAGCCAGGAGCACACGCGAGCCCTGGGGCAAGGCTGGCGACCACCCTTACTCATTGGCCTGGTTGGCCCCACTGCGGACCTCAGGGCCAGGGCCAGCTCAGGACCCCCCAGAAGCCATGGGGCTCAATCTCAAGCGTGGGGGTTCCTTTCCTGACCAGGGAGAGGTGGAGTTGGTGGAAAGGTGGTTCTCTGGGGTTGGAGGTAAGAATAGCGATGGTATCAGGTGTTCCCTCATTGAAAAACTCTGCCAAGTCCCCTGATACCTGTGTGCTCTAGGTGGGGACACAGAGGCAGGAGGGGCGGGCCTGCCTGGACACCTGCACGAAGCCTGTGGTTGGCCTGAGCGGCTCCAGAGGAACGGGAAGCCAGCTCAGTGGAGGAGCCTCCTGCAGGCACGGCTGGGTCTGGGGGTGGAGGGGTTGGGCTCTCTCCCTCCCGCAAGCCTGCAGGTGCCTGAGCCAGAGCTGAGACAGGGGACCAGCGAGGGCAACTGCATGACAGCTCTGATGCCTGGGGCAGGACAGGGACAGCCTGGTCCCTGGCCTGGAGTGCAGGGCTGAGTGCCGAGACCAGGTATGGCTGGACTGTGTCCGCAGAGGCTTCTGATGGGACTCTGAGGTGGTCCAAGCCTGGGGCCTGGCAGGGGCCCTGTGCATGGTGCTCCGAGGGGAAAGAGAGGGACCGTGGCAGAACCTGATTCCAGCTGGGCAGGGGACCAGAGCCAACTGAGACCCTCCAGCTCAGCCCTTCCTGGCCCAGAACCCTAGACAAGAATTGCACCTTGGCAAGCCTCAGTTTTGCCAACCATAAAATAAGCTCACAATTTCCCTAGTGAGGCTGCTGGACCAGTGCAGCTGGGGGTACAAGGAGGCGCCACCCTACCATAAGCTGGGCATGGCCATTCTGGAAGGAGCCCCCTGAGTCCCCGTTGCCCTCCTCCTGGCGATCCACCACACGGCACTTCACGGCATCCTGGACCTGGAGGGAAGGGACGGTGTCAGTGGGTATCTGAGGCCCCAGTGCATCTTGGGAAGGGGTAAAAAGGGACAGTGGCATGCCCACTGCAGGCTTGCGCCCCACTGCTCATCTCTAGAAACCTGTCTGAAGATACCTGGGGCCCCAGCTGCTCAGATGCTGTGGCTGCTAGTCGGGCCGGCCGAGCCTGAGCTTAGGACTGCAGCCCATGTGAGCCGCTCTCCTCAGCAAGCCGGTAGCTGGGCAGCGCCTCCTGCTGGCACGGGCAGATGGGAGCGCTGGGACTGTAGCAGCGGCATGGACGGACCCCATGGTATTCAGAGGGCCTGTCTCCGGGACCCTCCTTCTTGGGCAGAGAGGCCCCAGGTGAGATTGCCAGCCCTGCCATCCAACAGGCCAGCAGCCACTGCCTACACTGGCCTTCTGCATCCTGAGGTGGCCCACCCGGAGGCACTCAAGCCTCCAACAGCCTGGACAGTGGTGTTCCAACTCCCCAATGCCCGCGAGGGCTGTGGCTCAGGCCTCTCCACGGCTGAGGTCATTGCCTCAATCCTGCACCCCAAGCCTCCAGAGCTGCTCCTGTCATCACCCCTCCATCAAGCTCTCTTGCAACTGGGTGCTCGTGAGAAGTCCCGGGGGCTGGCCTAGGAGGTCGGCCCCTCCTGCCCTTCAGCTACGGGCACTCTGGCTCCGACCTGAGCAGTCTTAGTCCATCTGGGTTCTGAGGACGTATCTTCCCCCGCTTCGCCTCCCCGAGACTCAGACGCGTCCCCTCATTCCACCCCCCACCAGCTGGCGAACGGGGCAGAGTCCGGTGCATTTGGTCTTGACGCTTTCTGGGAAAGTCGGGAAGAGCAGAAATATCTACTGGCCACTGCTCTCGCGGGGACAGAGCCCTGCCTGCGTTGGCCACCTGGTATCCAGGCTGGGTGGCTGGGGGCCAGTGAGGCTCCCCGAGGACAGAGCTGCTGGATGCAGACACAGCTGGGGGAGCCGCGGGCAGCAGACTGCACTGGACAGTGCGTGCCCTTGCTGCCCGGGGGGTGCCCAGCTTGGCCCCGGGCGACCCACCTCCCTCCGCAGGATGCAGTGGACCATGACAATGACGAAGCCCTCCAGTGAGTCGAAGACCGCAAAGAGGATCTGGAAGAGGGCGGAGCGGCGGTCGGTGACAGCGAGCACAGCTGACATCCAGGTCAGCGCCAGGAGCGGCAGCACCACACAGGAGCTCCACAGTGAGGCCCTGGGGACGGAGGGCGTCAGCGGGGCCATGGATGGCTGCTCCCCAGGCGCCTTCCCGCCCCCGCCCCTCTCCCAGACAGCCGCCTGGCCCGAGGGACCCAGAGCAGTGCTAGGGCCCCGCGAGGCAGAGCTCCTTGGGAGAACCCGGGTTCCTGACTGTCTAGGAAGCAACAGGGGAGGGGACACAGGTTGGGGGGTAGCAGGGACCCTGGAGCTGGTGGGGCTAAGAGACCCCTGGCTCCAGCTGGGGACCCAGAGAACCACAGTGCAGTGGCCACGAGGAAGGAGGCCGGAACTCAGAGTGAGAGACAGAGAGACAAGGGACACAGGGCAGGTCAGGCCAGAAGGTCGGAGGAGGGACCAGGACACACAGGACACACGGGAGACAGGTGCTTCCTCCTCTCCTTGGCTGCACACCCACCCCCCAGACTGCCCACCCCTCCCCACCGCCAGGCCGCACCCAGCAGGCACAGGAGCCTTGGCCTGGCCCTCCCTCGCCACCTGGTTGCCACCTGCCACCCGAGCCTCTTGCAGGCTCACGGTGAGGCGGTCCTGCTGCCTTAGGAACCATGTGCACACAGATGCTCAGAAAATGTACTAGCCTCAGCCAGGCCCCGTCATGACTCCCCGGGCCACTGTGGCCTGGGACCTGTACCAGGACACCCAGGCAACTCTGCCCCTGGCCTGTGTGGGGCTCCTAAGCACCGCTGTCACCAGGAGCCACCTTTCCCCGCCTCCCTCAGGGGCACCCTCTGTCCTCCTCTGGGCGGAGCAGCAAGGAGGGTGTCTGGGCTGCGGGTCCGAGCTGGGGCGACCGGGTTGCAGCCAGCAGGCCTTGGTGGAGGGAGCGGCAGGCGTTCTGCTCTACCCCTAGCACGGAGGACCTACAAGGACAGCTCCACCCTCCTCCCTTGACCCTTGACCTCGATGGCCACGTGTAACTGCCACCCCGGTGCCCACTCTGACTCTGACATCGTCTTCCTGCAGGCCCTGCTCCTCCTCCGGCAACACAGGCCTGGGAAGCGGCACAGCGGGTGCCACCTGCAGGGCCCGGACCCCTAAGACTGCCCAACGGGTGCTTCCTGCAGCCCCCGCCGCAGGGCCAGCCCCAGGGCCCCTCACCCTAGCAGTGGCTCTCACGGTCACCCCCCAGCCCTGGGACAGCAGGACAGCCGTGCTGCGGCTCACATGATCCCCCTTTCCTGGACGGACACGAGGCTTCGAGCTCTGCCCATCCTGTGCTGAGGACAGGCAGGGGGCCTCCCAGCGCAGCGCCAGCTCTACCCCTCTCCACAAGCACATTCCCTCCGCAGGCTGGCTAGCGCAGAATGACTCATGGTCATGTTAGGCAGGACCTCCCCGGCTTAAGCCCTCAGTCTCCACCTCAGCAGTGGTCCCCAAAACCTCTGCGCTCCAAAACAGGCGTTCTCTGAGCTGGTCCTGCACTCTCCATTTCACCTGTGTCTGGGTAAGGGAACCAGGAACGCCTCACCCAGGGATGCTACCTGGCCTCCCCGTCATCCCCCCTGCCTTCCTGCAGGGGGTGGGCCCCACGACTGCTGCCACCAGGGCATGGGGACCCACCGATAACCCCCAAGCCCTGCAGCTTCACAAACGCTTCCACAGAGTGCCCCTCACAGGCCCAGAACGACCTGAGCAGAGGGGCAGGAAGCCCCACTCAACCAGACTGCTAGCCCCAAAGACCCAATACCCCTGGACCAAGGAGTCTGGCCTCTGTGGCACCCCAGCCCTCTCCTGGCCCCCAAATCAGCACTCAGCAAGCCCCGCAGTTCCCTGGTCGGCACCCTCTCCCCAGGCTCCAGCGTCTAGCTGGGGGGCAAACACAGGGGCTGCTGATTTGGGTAGGGACTTGGCACCCTGGGACGTGAGGGGGGCAACGTGTGGGTGGGATGCGCTCTTCAGGCCAGTGAGCCAGGGCACCTGCGCCCAGAGCCATGCCCGGGGATACCTGCTTAGCAACTAACCTGAGCGGGCCATCTCTGCTCCTTCAACTCACCTCCCTCCTGCTACTTCACACGTGTGCAGTCACACACAATGTACAAGCAGAACACGCAAGCAGAAAGACATGCCCACGTGGGTGTACACACATGCCAACACTCTGACACATTCACACACACACGGTCCTAGACAACCAAGCTCACATACACAGATACACTGGCATGTGCACACACTTCCCTCCCCGCCTGGACATCCTCAGTCATGTCTCATGCTTGTACACATTTACATGCTTATAATTCTACATACACACCCTCAACACACACCTCACACCCACCCACTCAAGCAAATTCACACAAGCACACTCCCCGTTCTCGCCTGTACACACCTGCATACACCCACAACACACCCACTCTGACAGGTACTCACGTGCTTGCACACTCACACAGGTTCACATGGCTCCGGCAGCATTCCCGCGCACACACATGCACCCTCACACAGCCCAGGGCCCACCCCTGGGTCTCGAGGAGGGAGGAGCTGCCCACGAGGCAGCCCAGGCTGCTGTCCCCTGCCTACCCTGAGCCCTGGGAGGACAGGCTGGCTCCTATCCTGACCACCACCCGGCCCAGCCGTGCTCCACCTCCCTGTCTGGCATGCTGCACACACATATGTGCAAGCATGCAGGCCCCACAGCATGGACGGGAAGAGCAGGGGGCAGCGGTGGGGACAGGGCAGGGCCGCCTGGAGAACCCCCGGGCGCAGCAAAAGTGAGAGCGAAAGAACACAAAACGAGTAAGTGTGAGTGGGAAGAGAGGGGCCCAAGGCCCAGGTGGCAGCGGGGCACTAACATGGCGTTACTGGTGGCGGTGGAGGTGACGTCGGCTGCAGAGAGGACTCCACACTCGGCACGTTTGAGGGCACGCCCGAGAGAGGCACTGGGCGGCTGACTGCAAGTGAAATCAAAGGCTGAAACAAGAGCAGAGGGGTTCTCACGGAGACCAACAGGCGAGCCAGCAGAGCCGCCGCAGAAGGCCAGCTAGTGGGTGCGCGGGCCTGAGGTGCAGAGCTGCCAGGCTGGGCGGCTGCGCAGCAGCAGGAGGGGCTGGCAGTGGCCAGCGGGCCCGGGTCTGCACTATGCAACTGCCAGCCTCTCCTCCCGTGCGGGCATGACAGCCCAGCGGCGGAGACCAGGAGGGTGGGGGCAGGGGTGGGAGCTGACCCGGCAGCGGCCTCCTGCGGGGCGAGGGCGAGCCTGTGTGAGGCGCCTGGGGCTGGGCTGGGCTCCCCGCACCATCTCACTCCTCTGTGACATGGGAACAGAGCCAGCTTCCACGAGTACCTCTGACTATCCCTTCCCTTTCGCACTGGGGATTGACCCAGGACCCTGGCACTGAGCCACAATCCCACCCCATTTTTACTTTTTTTTTTTTTGTAACTTTGAGACAGGGTCTTGCCAAATCACCAAATTGCCCAACCTTGGCACAAACTTGCTACAATCCTCTTGCCTCAGCCTTTCTGAGTGCTGGGATGACAGGTGTGTGCCTCTAGGCCTCACCGTTGGGATGACACATGTGCGCCACTAGGCCTGGCTTCAGTGGTCATGCTAAGCACACCATGACACTCCAGCTACTTCCACGACAGAGATGCTACAGCCAGCCTGCCGTGCGGTCTCCAGGCCCTGCACAGAAGGCCCCGGGCCTCTCCAGTACCTCAGTGCCGCCCCTGCTTGTGTGCACTGTGGGTACACACCTGGCTCTCGCCAGCCAGAGCTGAGGCCCAGGAGTCGGTCCGGCTGGCTACCCAGCCTTCCCCACCTGCCCACAGGTTTCTACTGGGCGCGAGTCTGGCAGCCCCCAAGGGGAGGCCTTAACCGCCCTTCATTAGAGAGAGTAGGAGGAGCCAGAAGGAGACAGAGAAAGGAGAGAGACAGCAAGACTGGTACAGAGGGGAAAGGCAGGCAGGGACCCCACAGAGATGCGAGCCGACAGGACAGACAGCGCAGCACAGGAGGGAAAGGGCTGGGCAGGGGTGCTCTGCCCCGGCTTCCAGGGACCAACTTGTCCCCGAGGGCCGGAAGCAGGGCCTCGCAATTCTGGGGCACTACCATCCTCCGTGCGAGCCCTCCAGGCAGAGCATCTCCACTGTCCCTGAACTGTCCCCTGTGGCAAAGGCCCCACGGGACAAGGAACTGGTTGCCCAGGCAAGGTACCTCCTCAGGGTCACACAGTACTCCTTTCGGGGAGGAACCAGGGAACACAGGCCCCCAGCCACGGGGCCTGGGGTATCTCCTGCCACCCCAAACCCAGCAGAGGAGGGATCCCTACAAGCAGTTTCGCTATTCCCGGGGTCTCTATAGGACCCCAACCTGTCACAGATCGCATGGAGAAACCAAGGCACAGAGCAAGACTGTGGCCTGAGCAAGCCTGTGTGCTCCGTGCCTCAGTTTCCCCAGCCGCTCTGCGGCCTCCCAGCTCTGCAAGGCAAGCTGGGCAGTGGGGGGCCTTTCCAATGGGGCCGGGGAGGCGCCACGTGACCCGGCCTACCCTGCCCGCTCCTTCAGCTTCTTGTCCGTGATGCCATCTTTGGACACCAGCTTGTTGAACACCAGGATCCCGATCACCATGTTTACCTGGTGGGCAGAGGCAGTGTGGGCAGGTGGCCAGGCCCATGGGGGGCACCTCAGGGTCACCACCACGCAAACCAGCACCAGCCAGGTGAAGGGCTGCAGCAACCTTGAGATCAGCCATCACCCTGAGGAACCCCGAATCACCTGTGTGACTCTCCATCGGTTTCCCCATCCCTCGAAGGCTAGGAGGTTCACCGCCCCAGGTAAACCCTCCCCTGTCTCTCTCCGACCTCCGTCAGCACACAACCTCCACTGGGGACCCCAGCTCCTAGAGGTCCCCGTCTCTCCCATCACTGCCCAAGACAAGAGATGTTCCTGGATACCCCACAACCTCCATGCTTGAGGCTGTGGGTCCCCTGGGCTTTCCTTGCAGCGGGGAGAGGTCCTAGCTCATAGCATTCTGTGCATTCCACTGTGGGAGTCCCCGGGCTCTGTGGGGACACCAAGGCCACAGCCTGGCCTCAGGGCCACGAGTCTGCAGCTTGAGGTGGGAACCTGGGAACCTGTGGATCCTTATGGAGGTGACCCACGCCCAGAGGTCCGGGATGGCTGCCACTGTCCCTCTGGCCCTGAAAACTCAGGATTCCACTTCCTGGGGCCTGTGTGCTGGGGCGCTGGGAACAGAAAGTCCTAGCAAATGCAATTAGAAGCTCAGAAGGCCTACAGTGCCGCTTCATTGGCCAACATGGCCGGATCAGAAAGGGGTGGGCAGAGGCAGCCCAGTCACGGGAGGCTGCCAGGGGCAGGGTCCCACTGCGAAGACAGGGCTCTGCTCTATTAGCCCCTGTTTCCGGCGCCAGTGGTCTAATGGTGCCTGGTCCTGCTGGCCCCACTGGCCCTGACACTGTTGGGGAGGGGTGGACAGAGGCAACACACACCGGCCTCTCTGGCCTCTGACCTGGGCACCTTCAAGGCATCAAATAGCAAGAACAGAACAGTACGCAGTGCCTGCTCCCAGGAGCCTAGGATCTTGGAGCTGCACTGTCCAGGCTACTGGCCACCACCCTGTGCCCACCCATTACCTTGGTGACAGCTCTGGGCACCATGAGCCACTGTGCATCCTTCAGTACACAGAGAGGAAACGCAGGGACCATGGAAGGGAGAGTCCTACTGGTGCCCACTGACACCTAGCCAGCCCGCAGTGTTAGGCAGTGATGGCCGGGAGGGTGGACGTGTGATCTGGCCCAGCCCATGCACTCCCCTGGTCTGTCTCTGTGTCCCACCACCTGGCCACTCACCAAACCTGGATGGACCCCCTGACAAGTATACAGTTGGTGCCCAATAATCAGGCAAGCTGTGCCCACAGGATTACAGGGGCTGCCTCGGCCCTGCGCTATAACTTCTTGAGCACAGGCCACAGCATGACCGCGGGGACCAGCCATCCCTGGTGACTAGGCCACTCAAGCAGGCGCACTCCAAGGCTAGCCCAGGAGTGGGCGGGGAAGCTGAGGCCTGGGACAAGGGAGCAGACGGGGTCAGTACCAGCACAACAGCAGCAGCTGGTCCCACGAAGGCATACAGCAGTCCCCCTTCCAATGAGAGCCAGCAGCTAGGGAGGACACCGGCCAGTTAGGGCTCCCCCAAGATGGAGGGGGGCAGCGGAGGGCAGCAGAAACAGCAGTCCTTATCAAGCACCCCTGCATGCAGGGTACCGCACCCTGGCTGGGGGACCCTGGGAGATTCAGGGCTGCATCTTTGCCTACACCTGCACCCGGGAGCAGGCCCAGCACCAGGAAGGTGCTACGTGGAGCCTCACAGCAGCACCCAGCTGGCACAAGGCCTGGCTATGCCTCCCTTGCCCTGCTGGCCTGGGCTCTCCGGCTCTTCTCTCAGGGTCTCTGGAAGGCCCCTTGACATGATGTCAGAGGCTCCGTGGACAGTATTTGACTCAAGCTCATGTGCCCAACCTGCCCCCCCCCCCCAGTCCACACTGCTACCGCCAGACGCTACCCACAGCACCCCCAGGAACCTCAAGCCCATGGGACAGGTACTCTCTTCCCTGGGCGGTCCACTCGGTGCTGTCTGTGGGACACAGCACTCACCCTTTGGAGCCCCACTTCAGTCCGGATCCTATTGTGACCTTGGCAGCCCAGGGGTCCCCTCCCCTCATCTCTGGGGACCATGCCCAAGTCTCCGCCCTAGCACTCCCCCTGTCCTCAGCTGTGCCCACTCCCGGCACAGCCCAACGGGGCACTCCGGGCGGCCCTGCCCCCAGGCTCCCCACGCAGCTGAGTAGGCTGCCTCACCCTCTGCCCCTCCTCGGCACCCCCAGCACACAGCACCTTGCACGTCTGGCCCACCCTGGCCCACCCTAGCCTCTCTCCCCAGGCCAGGCCTCGTGGGTGGTCACCTTCCAGGGCCGCGGAAGGGAGCCGTGTGGCTATCCCCACACCTCACTCACTAGTTCATGGTGCTGTAGCCTTTGGCCTTGGTGAATCCCACCGAAATGGCCACAACCAGTGCAGGGAGCCCTGGAGGGGAGCAGAAGAGACAGTGTCAGCCCCCGCCCACCCCAGGTGTCGCCCGGCCCTCTGCCCGCCTCCCCCTCCCAGCCTGGCCGTGGCGTGGGGTAGGGCCGTGCCTCGGCCCCCGACAGAGACCGACACTGAGTGTGTGAACGGTAGCAGGGGCTGAAGATGGAGGCAGACAGCCCCGGGACCCCCACAGGAGCCGGGAATCACCTTCAGCATCTGCCTGTGTGCCGAGCAGGACACAGCCAGGCTAAATACCACTCGTCTTCCAAAAGCCAGGCTGAACCGAGTCGCCGCGAGGAGGGGACAGAGGCCCAGAGGGAGCAGCCTCAGGAGGGAGCAGGGCAGGAGCTCGCAGCGAGGGGCGCCTCAGTGCCCAACCCTGCCGCCCGCCACCCGGAGGCCCGTGCTCACCCCAGCCCAGGCAGACAAAGCGCTTGCGGACGAGGCGGCTGCGCAGGCGGCCGGTCACGGCCATGTAGGACTGCCAGGCCTCGGTGAGCACCCAGCAGAAGGACGACAGGAAGAAGAAGTGCAGGAGGGCTGCCACCAGCGTGCACGCCACCTGCGGGGCAGCGGGCGCTGGGCAGGGCGCCGGCCGCCGGCCCCTCCCGGCAGCGCCCGCCGCGGCCCCAGGGCCCCGCTGGCAGGGCAGGACGCGCGGAGCGGCGCTCTGGTCCTGTCTGTGGGAAGCCAGAGTCTACTCCGCCCCACACGGGACGCTGCCTCGGAAGTGCAGGCAGACCTCCTCCCTCCGCAAATGCCACCACGTGTAGGCCCGGGGTCACCAAGAAGCCCCAGTTCTAGCAAGTGACGAACCTGAGGCCCAGACAGGGCAGGTCATAACCCCAAGAACTCAGGGCAGGTCACAGATAAGCCTGTGGTGGCCACGACTGCTGCCCCCGGACAGAGCAGTGTCCTGAGACCAGGCCTGTTCTCCGAGCCTAGTCAGGATGGCCCAGGCAGGTGCACAGGGACCCGCCCCAGGCAGAGGCCTATGGGAAGGGTATTTGGGGATGGGGGGGGACGGGCCTAGGGGCCCACTGCACGTAGTCAAGACTCACAGCTGGCGTGCTGGGGCCCTGGGGCGTGCGCGGCCGGGCAGAAGGCGCCTACCTTGTTACGGGTCTGCGTCTGCCCGATGAGGATGAGGGCGTTGGAGGAGATGATGGACAGGCAGAAGTTGATGAGGATGACGGAGCGCTCCGAGCGGATGTACCTGCAGGAGAGCACCGCCAGGCCTCAGCCCCCGGGGACCAGGGTCCCAGGGCCCGCGCCCCAACTTCAGAGGCAGCACCTCCCTGCAGTCACCACGGTTACCACCACGCCCAGGACCCCCCGGATGCGCCAGGCGTCGCTCCACCACTGCCGCTGCCATCGCCGTGACCACCACCGCCGCCACCGCCGCCACTCCTCTGACACCTCCATCATCGCCTCCACTATCACCATCAGTATGGCTGTGAGCTCCACATGGCCTTCCCCACCACGACCGCCAGCAACATCCTCCTCCGCTGCCATGCCATCACATGACGATCGCCGTGACCTCCACAGCACCCCTCCATCGCCACGACCATCACATGACCCTCACCATCAGCACTACCACCTCACTATCACCGTCAGTGCCGCCACCACCATGGCCCACAGGATGGTGGACGCGTCACATTCCACACCTGGGCCCTCACTGCCTCGTGGCCCACCTGGGGAAGGCCACGGGGCAGCCCTGCCTGCAGCCCATGGCCCCCAGTGAGGGAGGCACTCTGCCGACCGCCAGTACAAATCCTCAGCAGGTCGAAGTTGGAGCTCAGAGCCTCTGGCTCCCACGTTCTGGGGTCTTGGCCGCTCAGCCAGGCAGTGGCGGATGGCAGGGGGTGGAAGCTGCTCTGGCTCTGTTTGGGTCTTGGTGCAAGAGGTACTGAATACTCTGCCCTTGAGCAGGGCAAGAGTGGCGCCTACCTAAGATCACCCACTCACCAGAAAAGCTCAGCTGCCCTTCCCCCACCAGCGGCATCGACCTCTCAGAACCCAACCTCGGGCAGTGGCCAGGCCGTCAGTTCCGATTATTGGCGGACATCACACTGGCCACAGAGCCAGACCCAGGGGCCACAGGCTTCTTCTGCCACTGTGCAGTCCCCGCTGGGCCCTTAGCAATGACCTTGGGCTCACTCCCCCTTGCTCCAAATCACTCACTGGGGCTGGATACAGCGGGGACAGCTGCCCGGCGAGTGGCCACTTGCTGGCAGTCACACACACCTACGCAGAGCATGTGCTTACACACATCTGTAACCATCTGGCGCGACACTGGTCTGCACCTGTCCCTGCCACCCACACAGGCTTCTCACTGGTGTAGACATCCCTGCTCCGGCTACCCCACAGCCCAAGCCCTGGACAGACAGAGCCTATGGTAGGCAGGGGGAAAGGCACAGGGCAGGGGTGGCTCCAGGCTCCAGAAGCACTGTTTCTGCAGGGCCAGCCACAGGACATGCACAGACACTGGGTAGTCACAGGGACTGAGGCAGGTAAAGAAAGGGTGGGCGCTCAGTGTGCCCAGCTGGGCAACAGCCACAGGCTGGCATCCTGGGGGGATGCACTGGAAGGACTGTGAAAGGTCGGGGCGGGATGGAGAAGCAGCGGCCCATGTGTCCATCCTGTCCTCCTCTGTGGCCCCCAGGGACACTCAACACATGTGACACAGGCAGGGTGGGCCAGGGGCTGAACGTTGGGGGGGGTGCCAGAGGTGACGATGTGGACGGAGACCATGTGGACAGGAGGGAGAAGGCAGGGGAGGGCACAGCCGGGTCCGGGACCGGCACCTACCTCCACACGGACACGTAGATGATGACTAGCATGAGCAGGGTGAGGGAGGACACGCCGCAGCCCACGATGAGCGTCACAGACGGCACGGCGGCCTTCTCCATGGTCTGAGGCAGCAGAGAGATGCGGGTGTGAGATGTGGCCCGGGGAGCCCAGGCCACTGCTGGCAGGGCCACGCCCCTCCCGCCCCAGGCCCTTGCCACCACCAGGACCTCTCTCGCTGGGCGCTCCTGCAGGGAGCTCCTGTCCCCTGCTGGTTACAGGGCCCACCCACACTGGAACAGGTACGGCTGCGTGCCAGCCCAGCAGAAGGCCTGTGTCCCACCTCCCCCTGGCTGGAGTCTGTGCCCTCCCGGGTTCCTCAGAGTCTCCCCACCCCGGTTACAGCGGGGGCAGGGAAGGCAAAGGCCCAGCAAAAGCCCTTGGCGCCCGCCCTGCCCTGGTGACAGGCCCGCAGGCTCCTCTAGAGGCTGTCCCCACGGCTGCAGCCCACGATGCCGGGCACCCAGCTGCCCCTGGCTCCTCCCCGACTCTGCTCACAGCTCTACCCCCACTTTACAGGAGCCTCAATTTACCCCCTGCTCAGCAGCGCCCTCTCCGCCTGGCTGCTTGTTCCTGCCGCAGGGCCTTCGTACGCGAGTTCCCCTGTGCCTGCCACCCTTCCCTCCGTGGGACTGGTGCCCTGGCCCCGTGGACGGCAGCTCACCAGGCCTCATGGGCCACACTGGCCCAGCCCACCTCCCTACCCCCTATTCAGCAGTCCCAAGAAGCCAGGCTGTTTCCAGCTACACAGAAACGGGTCTGCCCTGAGCGAGGGGCACAGCCACTGTGCCCACCACAGGCCACACAGGTATCAGAGAAAGCCCCGAGGCCCCTCGCCGTCTCCTGGTCCCCATTCTCAGGGTGGAGAAGGGGGAGGAAGGGAAGGCTGGGCGGGAGGCCACCCGGGGAGAGGAGGGGCTTTAGGGCCCACCAAGAAGACGGCCCCTGCTGTCCCACCGGGGTCTGGCTTGCTGGTAGCCTACCCAACAGCTGCGGATCCCTGCCCACCCTGGAGCTGCAGAGGGACACCCAGGTCTCGGCCCACAGGTCTTGACACCGGGGAGCCTCCTTCCCCGGCTGAGATCTTCACGCTCTCTGGGTCCCCAGAGTGCCCGGCTCTATGACCTGCCACCAGTCCCCAACACCGGCTGTTCTGTCCCCACGGCAGTGTCCCAAGCAACCACGGGCCTGTGCTCCACAGCCCGACACGCACAGGGGCCGCCTCCTCAGGGGCCTTCCTGGTGTAATGCCACCCAGCCCAGGGCCCATGCTGGGGTGACCGCCACCCGCCCCATACAGGCCAGCGGGCCAGGCCTACCTCTGTGCCCCATGAATGAAGACGGGAGAGGCGGGCCCTGAAAGAGGCCACCCAGGCTGACCTACCGGCCCAACGGCCTGGCGTACACACAACCCTGAGCGGGCACACCACAGCTGGGCCCTCAGCCCGGGGTGCACAGGACGACAGCCACGCTGCCTGGCACAGAGACCAGCTCCCCTCGGAACTCGCCGGGGCCGCAGCACTCACCGGGGCCCCACCCCGGTTCCCTGGCTGCTGCTGCCTTCATGGCCAGGTCCCATGCAGGGATAAGCAGCTGTGGTGGACACGGCCGAGGCCCGGCACGCAGGGCCAGTCTCCGCCCCTTCGTGAGCACCCTGCCCGCCTGTCCCTTCTCCACAGGGCACAGCACCTGGCTCCAGCCCCATAGGGCCACCTCCCCACCACCACCAGTCTGCAAATCCACAAGCCTTGGCTGCCTAAAGCCAACCGTGGATGTCAATGCGGTCAGGCCACGCCTGCTCCCTGCTCGGCCCGAGCTGTGCCCTCAGTGCCCCTCAAGGCCCCAGGCGACTGACCTGGGGTTCCAGCTCAGGTGACACAAACCCCAGGCCTGACACTGCACACACACACACGGGCACCCCGTCTCCTCAGCCAGTACCATGCCAGGCCCTGGGTCCCCGGCTCAGCCGGGCCTCCTCTGGGCTGAGACTGGCCCCTGCTTTCAGGAAGGCCTTCAAAGACCCGGGCCAGGGACCAGGTGGTCTCATCCACCTCAGCTGTCCCACGCCGGGGACATAGGGCAGGGAGGGACAGTGCCTCACCCTGTAAGGGCTCTACCCAGAGCAGCCCTCGAGGACTGGGCTCCCATCACCCTACGACTGGGTGGACAGGTGGGCAAGGATGTGGGAGGGTGCCATGGCCCCGGCATGCGTCCCAAAGCTCTGGGCAGGTTACAGGCATGTGGGCAAGTGGCTTGTGCTCGTGTCACGCTGGCCCTGGCCCTGGCCCAGTCCTCTGTACCCACCTGCCTCAGCTGCCCTCATTAGGCCTGGCAGCCCCTGCTCCACCAGTTGCCCACCTGCCCTGCCCGCCCTTGCCCCTCTCCGCCTGGCTTGTGGTCACCTCTAACAAGAGGGGACGGGCACTAGCCTGGGGGTTGGAGTGGTTTGGGGTGTCTCACCAGGAAGGCCAGACAGGAAATCTCAAGGGCAAGAAACTGGGCCCAACCCCCAGGGAGAAGACAGAACCAGGCTGGCCTCCTGCTGGAGAGCAGCTCCGGTGCCAGGTTCGGCACTGCCCGGGGCCTTTGCACAGGCTGCTCCTGCTGCCACCTGTGTCTTCCCTGACCTTCGGAGGCTAGCCCTTCCCTCACTGGAGAAGTTTCCACCTCATGGGAGCTCTTCTGAGTCAGTCTCCAGGCTCTTTCTACAGGGACAGAGATGCTGCCTTTGACCTCTCCGGGGTCCTGCTCACCCCTACCCAATGGCTTTTCCCGTTTACGTAGTTACCAGCTGTTCCCACCCTGGTTTCTATCCCCACACCTGGTTTCTGTCCACTGTGTGCCTCTGGGCACTGACTCACATCCCGCGATGCCTGTCACTGCCCCAATACCACCAAGACTCCAAACACCCCCAAAATGACACAATCTAGGCCAGATCAAGGCCCTCCCTCCCCTCAGTTCACACTCTGACCCGAGTCCAGCCGCAGGACAAATCCTGTCCAAGTCACATGCTGAGCCTCTATCTCAGAGGCCCAATCCAGGCCAGGATCTTGGGCACATGCTGAGGGCCGATTTGGGGCATACGTGTGACCGGCCGGGGCCGAGCCCCATCATGGATGCACACAGGACCCTGACCCTGATCGCAACCTGCGGGTGGTCCGCACCACGCAGTCTGTTTACTACGTGTCACCGGGCTGTGTGAGCACCACGAATACACCACCTCGCTCACCCCCTCCCCAGCTCGGGGACAGGTGGCCTCGTCCCACTCACACGTGTGACTCAGAGCAGTTACTCAACCTCCAGCAGCCACAGCGCCGCAGCTCAGCACACCTGCACCCACACCCTGGCTGCGGGCCAGGGGGCCGGCTCTCTTCCCCGCGGCCTCGCCTGCCCTGGCTGGCGCCGCCCTCGGGGTCCCCGGGGCCCACCTCTCTGCTCTCCTGGGTCCAGGCCGGAGTGCCACCCCTGAGGTCACTCACTCCACATGGGGTGCCACAGCCTCTGCTCCTCGGACCTGGCTCCCCATGTGCACACTCTCCCGTCCACCCCTACCAGGCAAGGAGAGAAGCCCCGTCTTTCCTCAAAGCTACCCCACTCTGCCGGGAGCACTGCCCGCCCTGCCTGCGGGCCGGCCACTCGCCCTCCCCGGACCTCAGCACCCCTCCCTACTGAGCTCCCTCTGCTCACCCGCCTGTCTGCCCACTCTCCGTGGGATGGCTGCCGCTTTCCGCCGACCCGCCACGAGCTCAGCTGGTGAACTCCAAGCCTCTGCCTCGAGCGCAGGGCAGAGGGAGGCTGCTGTACCTCCATGGCACGGCCCAGGCCGCCGCCCCCCACTGCCCAGGCCTGCCCGAGTGCCCGTCTGCTTCCTGCATCTACCCTGGGGCCGCACTGTCCGCTCAGTACCGGCAGGATGGATGTGGCAGGGAAGAGGAGAGGACAGGAAAGGGGCTCTGGTGGCAGGTGGGCACTGTGCATTGGCCACGCTTCTGGCTCCTTCTGGGCTGGCCCCTCTGCTCAGCCTGTGCCCGGCACTGGGAGCCCAAACACAGCCAGTCTGCCCAGGGCGTCACACTGCTGTCCCATTTTACAGATGAGAAGCCAGGGCTCAGTCCCTAGCTCGTGCGAGGTTCTGTGGCCTCGGCAGCCCTGCCCGGGAAGGGGAGACAGAGTGACACCCTGCCTTTCTGGCGTGTTGCTAGAAGTCTCCCACGCACCCCAGGCAGCCACTGACCCCGGCCAATCCAAGATGGGGCCGTGGCCATCTGCCCCTGCAGAGTGGCCCGTTTCCTCTGTAGGTATCAGACACAGGTCACCCACCTGGAGAGGCCCTGGCTCCTGAGCAACACCTGCCCACCCAAGGCTCTGCCCTGGGCAGCACCGCTCCCTCCCATAGCCAGCCGCGAGGTCACAGGGGAGGCTAAGGCCAAAAGGAATGATCGAGGGGCATAGTGTGTACAGGACAAGCCTGCTTTCCCAGACCTGGGCCCAACCTTGGTCTGAGAGAAGGGAAAAGGGGCACATCCTCCTGCCTGGTACGTGACCCACCCGGACAGCAACCTGCTGACCCGCGGGGTTGCCCCAGGAAGGTCCTGCCTCTTCGGTCATTGGTCAGTTAGCAGAACGTCATCTCTTCCAGGTGGCCCTGACTGCTGCCCCGATCCTGCCCAGAGAGCCAGCAACAACCCCGGCCCTGGCTGTGGGTACCACCTGACAGGAGGGCACACCAGGGTCGGCGCCAAGGGCACGGCCCCCTGACCAGCTGAGACATACCCTTGAGCAAGCCCTCCCCAGATCTCAGTTCCCGTGCCTGTCCACAGAGGAGTCCGGGGGCAATGGCCCGTAAGGTCCAGCCAGGACTGACTCTACGCAGACCCCAGTGGACAGCATCGCCCACCTCACCCAGTTCCCAGAGAACAACGGGGCAGCACAACATTCTCCCAGGCTGGGCACTGTCCTCCCAGGGTGACACGGGGGCAGGCTACCCGGTCCGGACAGCTAGCACCCTCTCCAGCCACGCTCCATACTGAGTGCTGGGCTAGGTCCTTCCTTGGTGGGTGGCGTGGGCCTGCAGGGCCTAGACTGACTGAGGGCCCACCGGGGTGGCTTGGGAGCCCCCCAGCCCAGAGGCCCCGTGTGGGCCGGCCCAGCACCTAGGGCCACAGCCTGCAGCCTGGCCCCAGATGCGGTTGCCATAGAAACCAGCAGCCCCCACAAGAATCCCAGGAACAAAAAAAAAAAAAAGACTCCTGAGAAGGTGGGGCCTGCCCAGCGACTTGGGCCAGGCCCAGCAGCCTAAACTGGCCCAGAACCCTGCCGGGGGACACAGCCACCTCTGCCAACTGGGCTTCACTTGGGGTGGGCACTAAGTGGCTCAGGAGAAGTGGCAGGGCCTCCTGATCGCTGTCCCTGGCAGGCATGGGAGGCCAGGAGGGGATTCGGCCAGAGCAGGCCTCCCGGCCCGGCCGGCCCTTGCGGCCCGCCTCCCTGCGGGCACAGCCCTGGCCACCGTCTCCGGCCTCCAAGGGGAGTGCAGAAGGGGCCCTCCACTGGCCACTTCCGGGGGGCAACTCCGTGCCGCCACCCGCTGGGCTGAGCGACACCTGGAGGTCGGAGGGTCGAGTGCCCGCCCCGCCGACCTGCCCGCCAGCCGCCCGCCCCGCGCCCCTTCCGCCCGCCCCGCTCCCCGCCCCCGCCTCGCCCGCCGGGGTCTCACCGCGTCGGCGCTGAGCTGGGCTAAGATGGCGAAGGTGGAGAGCCGGTCACAGAGGCAGCGCGTCCGGAGGGCGTCGAGGGGCACCGTGCGGCAGCCGCGCCACGACCAGGGCCCGAGCTGCGGGGGGGCGGAGGAGGAGGGTCTGGGGGCGGCGGGACACGGGGAGACAGGCAGCGTCAGCGCGGGGCCGGCCCCGCCGCCCGCCGCCCGCCGCCGGCCCGCGCCTGCACCTGCCGCCGCGCGCGCCCCGCCGCCGCCGCCGCCGCGCCCCGCCGCCCGGGCGCCCATGGCCGGCCCCGCGCCCGCCCCGCCGCGCCGAGCAGCCGCGCCGGCCGGGAGAGCCGCCCGCGGGCGCGCGGGCGCGGGCGCGCGGGGAGAGGGCGGGCGCGCGCCGCGCGCTGGCCCCGCGCCCGGACGGCCCGCGCCCCCGCCCGCCCCGGCCGCCCGCGGGAGGGGCGTTGCGGGCCCGGGGCGCGCTGCCGGGGGCGCGCTGGGGCCCGGGGCGAGCGGGAGAGCCGGTGACCTTGGGCCGGCTCTGTCCCCGGCGTCGCGGCCCTCGCCGCTGGGAACTTCCCTTCGCGGGGGGCCGCCCGCCGCCGACTGTCTCCTGCAACCGGCCCGCGCCCATTTCAGCAGAGCCCGCTGGTGCGCAGGGCTCCTCTTCCCTCCTGCGTCCGCGGCCTCCGGGCTGCCCTGCCCGCCCTGGCCGCTGTCGCTAGGCCCCGGTGCTCCAGCCCTGCTCTGCCCCAGAGGCCGGCCAGCTGGGCCGTAGACAGGTGCCCCCAAAGAACTGCAAAGATGGAAGCCCCTGGTCACCGGACTAGTGCCCGTCCCAGGATCCCTCTCTGCACCAGGACCTTTCAGGGTTGCCTCAGAGCCCTGGCCACAGCTCCAGCCCAAGCCAGTCTGGCACTAGAGGCTGCAGCCGCCCGCCCACTTGCCCTTTGAGCCTGGGGGCCTTCCGGAGGGCAGTGCTGATGGGGACGAGGCAGTCTACACGGAGGACGGGGCACCTCCCAGGGCAGCCAGAGAGCTGCCCACGTGTGGCCCCAACCCAAAGGCACCTGGGCTCAACTGCACCTTGGCCCGAGCCTAGCGTGTGATCTCCGGAAGTCAGCCACACCGCCCTGCCTCAGCCTCCTCATCTCTGGCAAGGGGGGCCAGGTGAAGGGCAGGCCAGGGCACCAAGAACACCAAGCCGGCAAATTCCCTCTTCCCTCTGATCTGCGCAGCCCAGGGAGGTGGCCGCAGGTTATGCTGAGATGCAGCCCACGGAGAATGGACACGCTCTGTACCTCTGTACCCCTAGGAGGGCCCTCAACATCCCTTCTCACTAAGCGCTCCCTGCTCCATGGCCTTCCTCCAGAGAGGCAGCACTGTGGTCCCCACGAACCCCACAAGTTCGGGGACGCCCTGGGTCAGCGCTGGATGCTGCGGGCGGGCTCGGGCTGTCCAAGCCCAGTGTACGTCTCTCTCTGTCCTGTCTGCACAGAGGCAGAGGCAAGGCATGCAGCCCCGCTCCTCCGTAGGCCCCTCTTTCCAGGGAGCACAAAGTGTCCAAAGGCGCTGGGCCCACAGGCTCAGCCTCCAGGTGGGCCCCTGGCCCAGCCCTTGCACCTGGGTCTGTCAGGACCTCAAAGGCCCCAAAGGCAGCTGTAACACCAACTCTAGGACCCCAGGCACCCAGGGGGAAGCTCCAGCTCCAGCCTGCCATCTTCTGTTTCCAGCACTGGATACCCGAAAGTCAAAGCCAGTGGGCAGACCCCTGACCCAGCCCCTTGAGACTGTGCAAGTTCTGTTAACCTTGGGATGGGCACACCTGTCAGCATAAAGGAACAAGGAGGGAGGGCAGGAGACCCTGTACTCTGACGGAAGTTCTACAAAGCTGCCTGCCAGCAATCCAGGCACGCACTCCTTACCCTCTCCCTGGGTCCTCTACCCGCTCCAGGCAGGGGCCATTAAGCCCTGGTGCCTGGCTCGGCATTGTGATAGTCGCAGGCCCGCAAGTCTCAGGTGGGACACAGCAAGCTAGCGTGGCCCAATCAGGAGCCCCCAAAATGCCCAGGCTCCAAGGAAGCCTTGCATGCTGGTTCTGGCCATGGCTTTGGCCTGGGGGCTGCTCCTCAGTGGGACTCTGTGCACCCGGCACCAGGTTCAACCCTGCCCCCAAATGGGCAGGCCGGGTGTGAGTTCTCACCAGACTTCTACTGTGCGCTCTTTCCTGGCCGTACCACCTGCCTAGGGATTGCTGGGAGGACTTTGAGGGGACAGCACTGTGAGGCTGGGGTGAGGGGAGCCTGACTGGCCAGAGCCAGCAGCCTGGCAGGTTCCCAGACGCAATGGCGGGTCTGCAGGGCGCCAGACCAATGCTCCGGCCACCTCCTGGGAGGGTGCCAGCTGAGAGCTGAGGCTGGGCCCGGGGGCCCTTGCTGTGGCACTAACGAGCCTGTCAGCCTCCCGGAGGTAGGTCGAGTCAGGGGCTCCTCTGAGAGGTTAGGCCAGGGCACAGAAGGTACCCACCCCAGTCTGCAAAGTGGCAGGAGACAGCTACTCTATAAGCGGCCTAGACCTGATGTGGGGGGGTGCCATGGGCCCAGGCAGACCTGCAGGACAGCCATGGGGTGCCCTAGCCTCAGCCCCCCGCCACCTCTCTGACAGGCCTGCCAGCATGTACCAGTGTCCTTAGCTCCCCAACACGTGGCCCGGGGCAGGGACCTCGCCTGGCTCCCCTCCCTGTACCCAGTCGCAGCCTGGCGCACCCTCTGCGGAGGCTGTCTGGGCCTGTGCTCGTCTGTTCTCTGCCACAGTGCTCAGGTCAGCTTTGTAGATGAAGAAACCAAGGCTCAGGGGGTGGCGCTGGCAAGGCCACAGTGAGGCGGCAGCTGGGCCTGAATTCCACCTCTTATCCTGCCTGGACTGAGCAGGGCTGCGGGGACCCTAGAGGCGACCTGGAATCAGGTGCCCCCCCCCCCGCCCATTCAAAAGAGATGAAAGAGGACTCAGTCCAGGAGGCCTCCAGGGTAGCGTCTACGCCACCCTGACAGCTCTGACCTGAGCGTGGCGGAGGCCTGACCCCTGGCTGGATACGTGAGACCCTCGTCCCTAGCCTTCCTTCCCAACGTGTCCTCTCTCCCCCAGACCCTGAGTCCCCACACCTAGAAGACATTCCTGATGCAGGCCACCTGTTCCCACCCCTCCAACACAGGCCACTTGCTCCCCACGCACAGGCACTGCTGCCACACGTGGAAGGACATCTGCCACCTTTCGTTGGAGCTACAGAACTTACAAGATCTAGGTCACAGGCAGGTCCGCCCCCCAGCACACACGCCAGCCGAGCCCAGGCCTGTGGAATCTGGGCCACTGACACTGCTTCCCCAAGAGGTCCAGGCCCTGAGGGGCTGGGGCAGGGATGCTTCCCAGGACCAGGATAGGGGCTGGGTCACAGCAGGAGCCCCTGCGTGGGTAGGGACCTGGCATGCCTCCTCCCACAGACAGGTCCCAGGGAAAGGCCAGGCCTTGCCCCCAGACAGGTGGGCACAGGTGGGCATGAGGAGGACAGAAAGCTGAGCTCCACCCCCATGTCGCCCGCATTCATTGGCCCCATGGGAAACTGTCCTCCTGCCTCCTGTGCTCCTGCCATCATAGTGGGCAGCCAGCGGGCCCCTGCCCTCCCCTCCCAAGGCACTGAAGTCTGACCACACCCCACGGCCTTCCCAGCAGCGCAGGCACCAGCCTCAGCCCTGCTCGCCTATGCCTGGCCTCTAAACCCCTCCAGGATCCAGGTGTGGTGACACACGCCTGTAATCCTAGCCCTTCGGGAGGACTGCAAGTTCAAGCCCCGTCTGGGCAACTTAGCAGGACCTTAGGTGAAAAGAGAGATAAAAAAGGGTTGGGGTGCAGCTCAGTGTGGAGGCCCATGGGTCGATCTCTAGTATAAAAGCGTAAGCAAAACTCTCATGCGGCCCCTCCCAGGGTCAAAGTGCACACTGCCCCCAGGACCCTGGAGGGCCTGACCCAGCCTCCCCGGCCTGACCCTTTCTCTCCTGTCTGGTCACACTCAGGCCAGGGACCCCCACTGCCTGCAGCCCACTGATTCATGGCTCTCTGCGTACCCAGCATGGTTGCAGCCCACCCCTCCGCCCCCCTCAGCTCCTAGACAGGCCTACCAACTTTTCCCATGCCGGTAAAGGCCTCGCCGGCGGGCCTTGCCTTGGCACAGGAACCCCAGTGTCCTCCTGCAGGCCTAGGTCAGTGGGAGCCAAGAAATGTTAGGGAAACGGAGGGGCTCTGTGGCCAGCCTCTCTACAAGGGCCCCTCACCTGTACCTCTCTCCAGGGGGACCAGGGGACGGTCACGCAGAGGGGCGCCAAGCCAGGGCTGTCACTGCAGCCCAAGCCTCCTGCTTGCCGGCCCACAAAGCAGGTGCTATTATGGGTATGTGCGCTGTGGGGGTCCCCTGAATTGGATGGGCTAATTCACACTCCAGTGTGAATGACTCATAGGGTGTCCTCCCACTCTGCAGAGAGGAGCCAGGAGTGGGCACGGCACTCCAGCAGGGGATCTGAGGCCCCAGCAGGGGCGGGCGCAGTGCCTCTGCAGGCAGGGGCTTCTAGGAGCCCTTGAAACCTCTTAGCCTGGCCTCGGAGACCCTTCATGAGCTGGCCCTCACTTGAGCCCCTGGAACCACCCTGCTCCGTCTCCATCTGGACGCCAGCCCGCCCTGTCATGCCTCACCGTCCCCGTCCACTGCGGGCCCCTTACCCAGAACAGGGCTGCTGCGGCTGCCGCCACCAAACACCTCCCTGCCAATCCCCTCCATACCTGGCTCTGCGACCAGTCTGGGGGAGTCCCTGGGGCTCAGCAGAGGGCCTGGGCTGCTGTCTGGAGCACTGCAGGAAACCTCAGCTCTGGGACCTCCAAACTTGGCTTTGGACACCTGCCTGGCTGTGGTCTTGTGGAGTCCCAGCTGCCAGGTGAGATGCACGCTACCTCAGGCTGCTAGCAGTTCTTGCTTCTGGCTGGTGCTCAGAGCCTGTCCAGGGCCGTGCCCAGGGCCACCAGGGGCTCTCTGGTTCCCACTGTTCCAGATGCCAATCTCCTTTCTCCTACCTGGCGCCAGCTACCCCAAATCAGGGCTTCCAGCCACAGCCGTCTCCTCCGGCTGGACCCTCCCACCCCCCAAGTCCAGAGGCGCCTCCTGACCACTGCCAGCAGGGCACAGAGAGCCAGGGCGGTTTGGGCAGGTTGGGCTCCAAGGGAGCGTAGGATACTGCACTCCCAGCCTGGCAAAGAAGCACTCTGGCTTAGGATGCTGGCATCCTGCTGGTACCAGTCCACCTACTGTGAGCTCCTGGCTCCGTGGCTGGCACACAGACCCCCAGACCTGGGTCTCGCCCTCCCAGGAATCTCTGGCAGCCCTATCCTACGTGGCCTGTCTCTGTCCTTCCGGCTGAAGGACTGCTACCCAGGTGCCCACCTTCACGCTCCAGCTGCTTGTGCCCAACTGGGAGGTCAAGGGGCCAGAATGCCCACTCACACAGTAAGTACCTCCTGGCCCAGCGCGGGGCACTGGATACTCCCATGGGCACTGTCGCAGATCCAAGCATCCCCACGCAGCACAGCCCGCCCAGCCCGGTCTCCTCCAACTGCCACACACCTGCCAGCTCTCCTCTCCATGGTGGATCCCTACACAGCTGCTGCGGTCTGGCTTGTGGGCTATCCCACGGTGGTCCTACTTCCCACTGGGTGCCGGAAGCCGATTCCTGAGAGCTGAGCTACCGCCAGCAAGTACCCCAACCTCAGCAGCCACTGAAGCCACTACCAGTCTCACACAACGACATCGTCAACGGTAGTCGCTGCCACCACTGTCCCCATCATGGCCGCCACTGCACTGCCAAGGCCACCATCATCTCCACGTCACCACTGCCAATCCCACCTCTACCGACATCTTCGACCTCACCGACACCGTTACAATCACCACCGACACAGTGCCAACAGCACTCTCATCACCATCTCCGTTACCGACACCACTGTGGTTAGCAACACCATCCGTACCGGTCACCACCAGGACCTCACCAGCACCATCACCAGGGCTGCCACTAGCACATCACATTACAACGCACACTACGGTCACATCACCACCCCCTTTACCAATACGACCAAGACCAGCAACTCCACAGCCACAGCACCACAGGCAGCACCATCCCCGCATCAACACGACCTCCGGTGCTACCACCACCATCATGACTATGCCACACTACAGCACTGCCACATCTCCCTACCGATACCGTCACAACCACCAACACCACAGTTGCCACCTCCCCATCCCCAGTACAGTGCCAGCTCTACCACCATCGCCACCATGTAACATTTTAGCAACACCATCGACACCACGATCGCCACTGCCTCTGCCGTCATCCCCATGGCCGCTACCAAAAGCATCATCACCACCCGCACAACCTTTCCCTCCCACTGGCAGCAGCCCACCACCACAGTGTAGCCACCACCACCAGTGTCACTCCCACTGCCACCATCACTATGGACACCAGCAACAGCACTGCAACCCATATCACAGATACTTTGGCCATTATGTTATCACTGGTACTGCAGCCATGACCACCAGCACACCCGCATCAGCAATCATACACCGCTACTGCCTCCCTCAGCATCATGCCACCCCACCGCCAACACCATCCCGACATCACCACCAGCCACAGCAGTGGCAACAACACAATGGTGACCCCTGCCGCCACCCGTCATCGCTGCAACTGTCCCTTCATCCCACAGTGACCCCTGCTCCAGGGGGGTCAGCACCTCCCCTCCGCCATGAGCAACACCCCCATGGCCTCACGACCGCCACCTCTGTCTCATTGTAGCCAGTGCCGCGATGGTCACTGGCACGGACACCAGCCGACACTCAACCACAAGCCGCCCTACAGCCCCTCGCTGCTAGGGTGCACCGTGGGTGGGTCTGCTCCCGTAAGAGGTCTCGCCGCCATCCCCACAGGCCTTTGACCCCCGGAACTGGGCAGCGTACCCTCACCAAGGCCTGTCACGACCCACCCTTGGGCCTCTCCCGGTTCTAGACCCTGCCACCTCGGTAGCGCCATCATCTCCCGGCTTCCAGGGCGCCCTCTGCACCCAAGCCGTGGAAGGAGAACTCGCCCATTCCACTCTACCCTCACACTAAGCTGGACGTCCTTCCTGTGTCGTCCCTAGTCCTGTCTCCCCAGAGCCCACAGGAAGACAGCGGCGGGTGGGTGTCCTGACTCCCACCACCGAGCTGCCTAGGGTGAGAAACTCAGCCTCATGGGGAGACACAGGACAGGCACAGCTCTCTCCCCACCCCAAGCTGTGTGGGTGTGTGTGCTAGGAAGGTGTCTGCTGAGCCTGATGGACACGGACCGCAGACTCGGCTCTGGCAGAGCCTCAGGTAGACAGGCCACGGAGGGGGGACAGGCCCTGCGGCCAGGGGTGGGGGGCAGCCTGGAGGGCCAGCGGGGCTCCCAGGAGGCAGGCAGGGAAGCCCAGGTGGGCTGGACTTCCTGCCTCGTTCTCCTCCACCGCAGACTTTTCTAGAAGAGAGAGGAGCAAGGGTGGGAAAAGGGGGCGGGGGAGGGGCCCGCCGGGGAGGGGGAGGTGTTGACAGCAGCTCCCACCACCACTAGCAGCAACAGCGTGGACTCACCCTGGAGTACATGCAGGGCCTGGCCACACCTCCCCGGACTGGGAGCAGAGCCTGCCCCACGCTAGGGGCTTGGAGCTGGGTATCCTCCTACCCAGGGGACAGTGGAGATGGACCTGGACTTGCACAGCCACCAGGGCTGAAGAGGGTTCTAGAGCCATAGGACCCCACAGCCCCAAAGCCCTGGGGGCACAGTTCCCAACACAACCCAGCTCGGGGCTCTCACCCAGCAGGGGCTTGTGGTGGGGCTCCCCAGGGCTGGCGCCTGCCACCCTGTCAAGCGGGCGGCCTACGGGCACCTGGGATCTGGCCTCCATCCCCTGGCCAGGTGTTCAGATGAGGGAGGGAGAACCCCCAGCCCCGGGGCGAGCGGCCCTGTAGGGATAGCACATTCCCACGCCCCAATGCACCTGCTGGGTACAGCATTTCCATGGGAGGCAAGTGCGAGCAGCAGGCCCAGATTTGCCGTGGACGAGGAGGAGACCAGGGAGGGGGCGGGCAGGGGGCCTGTAGGGCAGAGGGCTGGGGACAGAGGCTGCGGTCCCCCGGGAGGCCTTGCAGGGGGTGGCGCACAGGCTGTGGTGGGAGGCTATGGCTCCAGTCCCAGCGCCTGTCCCGAGGCCGCCTGCCCCTCAGCGCCCCTCACCACAAGGACCCTGTGGTAAGACAGCCTGGCAGCACCGCTGCCCATCTGAGGGGACAGGGAGGGGCTGGGGTCGCCACGGCGCAGCCGGGACAGGCCTGGGCCACTGTCGTCTTGGCCTCAAGTACCTTCCTGTCCGTGAGTCCAGCATGCCTGCCTCTGCTTCCTCCCAGCTGCCCACAGTGGGCATCCCAGGCTCTCCTCAGGCTACCAAAGAGCCCTCTGTGCCCAGACCACCCCCACCCTCACCCCTGCCGCTTCCTCTGCCCCCATCAGGAACCAGCCGGCGTGGGAGAAGTCGGGCTGGGAACCGGCCGCTGACAGGCACCTGGGGACCCTGCCAAGTCTCCCTTCCGCCTGCCCCCCTTCCTGCCCTCTCCAAGGAAACCAGGCAAACTGGGAGGAGTGGCACTTAAAGAGACAAAGATTCTCACTGGGGCCGAGACCCTCACAGCAACTCCCCGCGACAGCTTCCCCTGGCACAGGCCCCCTCGAGAGCTGGGCTGGAAAAGTCATAGTCATCCCGGACGGTCCCGGGGACGCGTTGTCCCAGCTGTAGGACTGGCTACTGTGGACAAGGAGGCAGGGATGGTCCATGGGAGCAAAGAGGGCTCAGGTCAGATCCAGGGAAGTCACCAGAGCGGATGGAGTGTCCCTCTCCCCCAACCGTGGCTTGGCCTTCCCCTGCCTGTGCCCTCTCCACCGGTCAGGGCTAGGGGGCCATGTCAGGCAGAATGAGCCTGGGTGCCCATAAGCTGGTGGGCCTCCCAATCAGGTGAACAGGAACTAGGGCAGGGCTCATCACAGCCTTTACAGCTGACGGCGTGTGCCTGGCCCTCAGAGCAAGAACCCAGAACCCTCACGGGCCTGGCTGCCAGCAGAACTACCACAAAGCCCCAGAAGGCCTCAGGGGCACTGTCAAGGTGCCGGGCATGGCCTGCCTAGGTCCCAGCGCTAGGCCTCAGTGGAACCACTTTTCTGTGGAGAGATTAGTCTCTGAGAATCTTACCAGCTCTGACTTTTAAATTCTGTGCAACTCTGGATTAAAAAAAAATAAAAAAAAAATAACTGCAAACTATTTGCACAACTCCTGTGAGAGCCAGGAACCTGTCCGTTCAGGACGACAGCGAGCGCTCCCGAGCTGCTAGCCCTGTCAGTTCTGCGCTACCAGCCCCTCCGCCGCCCTCGGCTCTCCACCGGCACCCACCTCCTCTATGGCCCCCTCTATCACCCACACCCTCTCTACTGCCGCCTCTCTATCATCATCCACGCCCTCTCTCTCACCGCCACTCTGGAGGCCAGCATGACTCACGTGTCGTCATGGTCCCAGCACGCAGACACGTGGCGAGGGCTGCGTGGGCTGTGTGGGCTGCGTGGGGGTACAGGAGGTCTCTTCTGGCTCAGATGACTGGGTCTCTGCAAGACCCCCTTCATCCCACTTTCTCACCCTAACACCCCACCCTGCACGTGGTTGTGGGGAGCAGGGGTCTCAGTGATCCCTGGCCTTTAGGCCTAGGAAGTGGTCTGCTCACCGAACACTGGGGCCAGGTGTGCAGCTGCGTGTCAATTAGGGGTGAGGTGGGAACGAAGGTGCACACGGGTGTCACACTCCCAACCGTGTGTGGCTGCGGAGGAGGCCACAAGAACACCACACATGCTTCCAGCCGCACCACGGACCAGGGCTCAGGATGTGGCCAAGTCAGAGCTCAGCATGTAACCTGGCTCAGGTGTTGGTGTGTGACCAGGATCAGGGCTCAGTGCCCGGCTAAGGACCTAGAATCAGTCTGTCACCAGGCTCAGGGCTCAGTGTACGACCAGGACTAAGGCTCAGCACATAATCAAGGCCACAGTTCAAGGGATTAAGGTTGGGGCAGGGCACGTGAACAAGGCTTAACCTACAACACAGCCAGAGCTCAGAACCTTAGGCTCAACATGTGCCCGTCAGTCTGTCTGAGGTCTGGGCTCTACCTGTATCTAAGATCTAGGTTCAATTATAGATTACAATTTGGATGTCAGAGGCCACCTCTGTCAGTGGGGGGTCACAGTAGCTGCCTTCCCCTCCCCGTGAAGCTCCCACTCCCTGTAGAATCCATCTGCAGACTCTGCTGTCATGAGCACATACAAACACAGGCTCACACCACACTGGTAGAAGCAGACCTGGTCCCCACTGCCCAGTGCCACTGGTCCACACCCAGGTCCCCTGGGAAGCAGCTGGCTTCTGGAGGATGGAGGGCCACCAGGTGCTACAGAAAGAGGTGTCACCCCCCTGAGCGAGCCAGGCCAGAACTGGTCCCTTTCTGCTGCCCCAGGTCAGGTGGCTCAGTCACTAGAGGGCTTAGGGGGTGATGGCAGTATGCTGGCTGTGCCAGTGCTCATATGAGCAGAATGTGGGGGCTCCCCAGGGTGCAGTCAGGGACCGGCCAGGCGGGCCGGGCAGCCGTTCCTGGGGGACGCTGCCACAGCCAGGGAAGCCTGGGGCAGGCTCTCTGGGCAGGGAGGGGCTTGGCGGGGAGACAGCACCAACTGTGTCCCAGCACCACCCCACCTCATGAAAACGTTAAACTCTGGGCTGCCCCTAGCTGCCTGAGAGGACTGTCACTCCTGCTGGGAGGCCGGGGTGCAAGATGTTTTTCTCGCTGTTTCTTTTTCCATCTCTTTCGGATCCCTTCTTTTTTTCAAAGAGCTTATGTTCCTTGCAAAACTCGAAAAAAGCCATGAACAACACTCAAAGCCAGAGAGCTGGCTCCTGGGCCGTGGGCCTACCCAGCCAGCCCCAGGCCCTCAGCACATCCACACACCTCCGTGGGGGCCTGTGTCCTGCTTGGCTCTTCATCACACAGCTTGTCCTGGGGCCTAACACGCACCAGGGGCCCGCTCAGACTGCGCCCCTCACGAGGCTTCCGTGGCCCCCATGCTCTGTGCCCACCCAGGCCTCTGGCCTTATTCCTGGCATGTGGCGTGACCCAACACTCTGCATCGAGCCAGCTGCTGCCACCTCACAGTCCCTCCCCGCCAAGGGACACAGGAAGCAGCCTCACCAGCAGTCAGCCCGCACCGAGAGCAGGTGACTGACTGGTCCTCAGTAGCGATCTCTGCCCAGTGCCACCGGCACCTGTCCTCCCACACCTCTGCACCTGTGCCTTCCAGAAATACTTCCTCTCTCTACCGGACCAGCTTGTCTTCTGGCCTGGCACACAGGAGGCTGTCACCGCTGCCCGACCCAACGGTCACCACGTGAGCCCAGCACAACCAACTACAACACACACTGCCAGCAGCCAGGCCAGGATGAGCACACGCCCCGGCCATCGGCCCTGGGGAAGGAGTGCAGGGCCGGGTAGAGGGAGCCAGGCAGACGGCAGCTGCCATATCCCGACTGCCTGAATCCCTTGGGCCCCGGCCCGCCAGGACCAGCCTAAGCCTCGCTGCCTGGCATCACCGCCATGAACTTCCTCCCAGTACTGTCCCGCAGCCCTGTGCTCGTGTCCCAGCCCCACTGCTCCGAGTGGGGAAGAGCATCCGGCCTGCTCTGTGGAGCCGCATGGCCTGGGGCCAGCTGGCGCCCACCAAGCACAGGGCCGTGGCTGGTCCCGCCTGCTGGGGATCCTGAGCCCCAGCCCACCTCATGACCAACCTCATCACCAGGTCTCAGGTGTCCCTGGAGCCACCTACATCAGCACAGTGACACTGCCAGGCTCTAAGCGCCTGGCGCCACAGAAGCCCTTCCACATGGGGCCTGGAGAGGCTGGCAAATGGCAGCAGAGCGCTGTGTCAGCACAGAGAAAGACAGGGTGATGGCCCCGACCTAAAACCTTCCCCTCCCATGAGCTGCCCGCCCCTGAGCCCCAAGCACCTCACCCATGAACTTACACATCTGTTTCGTCCCAAAGGATGCAGGTCTGGTTGGTGGTGCCCTACAAGAGAAGGGGACAGTTGGGACCCCATGTCCCCAGCCTCCACTTGGGGGTCACCACCTGTCTACCCTTCTGAGGACCTGCATGCTACGAGGGAGAGGCTGAGGCCTGGCCAGAGCAGAGAAGGGGTTGGCCATGGACACACTGGCCAGGCTCCACTGCAGTGCCTGCCAGGGCCTTGGACAGCACCTGTGCCCTCCAAACCCAGCTGCAATGGGATAGTGGGCAGATCCTCCCCCCGGGGAGGGCAGGTGAGGAAGGCTCCACAGCCCCCTCCTGCTGACGTCCTTGGTCCCGCACGCCTGCCAAGAGAACTGTGTCTGGGTGGCACCCAGCCACACCTGGGGCACCTAGGCATTAATGGACATTAATATGACAGAGAGAAACAACAAACAAACAGAGAGGTTAGACAGCTCCCTCAAGATCACACAGCTGGGAGGGACAGAGCCACGCTCTTCCTGTGGCCCCAGCCTCGGGCTTGTGGCCTGGTGCTACCCCGGCCTGGGCAGCATCCCCATTGGGGCTGCTCCCTCTCCAGGTGTCCAGGAGCAGGGGACAGTAGGACCACAGGACCTGTGGCTGTCACCTCTCTGAAGCCCTGGGTGAGGAGGACAGATGGCCCAGGGTCTCCCTGAAATCACAGCTGTCTCCGCAGGCTGGCCTGGCCTCTCATGCCCTCAGCCCTGGGAGGCTGGGCCTGTCCAGGTCACAGAGCAGCAGGACCTAAGACAGTGGTGTCCATCCCAGGGTGTCCTGGGAGGGAGCTCATGGCACCGAAGTCCCCGGGGCCTGGCAGGATCAGGGATAAGGATCTGGAGGACTCCAGAAGCAGGGGCCCAGTCCCAGCCTCACGGGCACCAAGGGAACAGAGCAGGAGCTAAGAATGCAGGCCAGACAGCTGGGCCAACAGACAGCCCAGGCCACAGGCTGTGTCTTGAGGGGTGAATCGTGCGTCCCCAGGGCGCTGACCACCCCTCTCAGCCCCTGTCTGCAATCTGCAACTTGGGGTCGGGGCCTGAGAAGCGATGGTGGGGTGTGTGGGGAGGGGAGAGCTCCCTGCTCGCCAGGCAGATGGGAGCCATGGCCACACCCACACGGGCCCACACGGAAGCTCACGTTGTACATGTGGGCAAACTCGATCGCCAAGGGTGTGAGCAGGGAGCGAGGCGGGGGCTTCACGGTCACTGAGATGACCTTGGAGTTCAGTACGGTCGTGTTCCTGGAGGGCAAAGGCGGGGGCAGCGGCGTCACGGCCAGTCCAGGCCTGGCATTCTGACCCTTCCAGGTCAACCGGCCCTCCCACCCACCCGGCCGCCCCGATTCCCGGGCCAAGGTCTGAAGGCTGCCCACCTCTGCAGGGCCAAGAAGCTGCCCAGGTTCCGGTAGAGCACGGTGCCCACCACGAACACAGATGAGTCATCTGCCTCTGGAACGGAGGACCTGTCAGCCAACTCCAACCCGGCTCTGCCCTCGCAGACCGCCCTCCACCCCCACCCACAGGGGCCTGCCGCTCCCCAACCCACGGGTCTGGTACTGTAGCTGAAAGCTGGGGTGACCGCCTGGGTCCCAGGCAGGAGAGGGAGGGAGCTCCAGGACTGTGACCAGAGCGGGACACGCCTCTCCCTGGACCGGGAGCCCTTCACCAGCATTACAGCGGAGCCCCGCCCGCCCACAGCAGCCCACCCCCCACCCGGCCCACCCGCCAGGGATAAGATGGGAAGGACGGCTTCCGGGATGGCCGTGGGCTGAAGGAGCCGCTTTCCTGTGACCCTGCCACTTGAGGCTACGGGATGGAGCCCGGAGGAGCTTCCCAGGTGACAGTACTCAGAATCTGGGCCCACATCTCCCGTGAGGCCCCGCCCACCTGCCAGGCCTCACCTGCCAGGCCCGTGGAGAAAACGCTCTTGGACACCGTGACCCTGTCCTCCGGCACCTTGGCCCAGTCACCAGTGGCTCGCCAGCCTTTCATGGGGAAGCTGATGTCGGTTGCGCTGCTGGCCGGGAGCTTGTGAATGCTCAGGACTGCGGCAGGGAAACAACAAAGACGGAGCAGGGGCCTGGGCTGGGGAGCCAGGGGCAGCCTGGGGGCAGGTGTGCCTGGCGCCCAGGCGGGGCGGGGTCACGCCCAGCTTCCCTGCAGCCTCCCAGGCGTGTGCGTCCCCACAGAGACCCCTTGTCCCTCGGTCGGCAAGTCCCCAGATCCCAGGCTCTGCAGACGGGGCGTGACAGGTATTAGTGTTGCTAGAACCCCAGTGGCAGGCCCTGCTCCTGACGAGTTGGATCTAAGAGGCCCCTGGCCAGGCTCCCAGCCCAGACTCAGGCCCAGCCCCACCCTCATGACCCAGGGGTCAAGGGTACGTTCAAGGTCAGTTTTGTGGCCCATCCTCTCTCCATGGGACACACCCAGTGGCCTCCCAGTGCTGTGGCCATTCTCTGCTTCCCCTCGCTGTAGCACAGAGTAGAGAGAGCCTAGGCAGGCACAGGGGTGACAGGTGTCCTGACCCTAGGAAGGACCCCACGGGTGTGGGGAGGGTCTCTGCTCAGGGCCCAGTGATGGAGCGCAGAGGGTGCAGTGGTACAGAGCTCAGGCGAAGTGTGGCCAGGAGGGAAGCAACTGGTCCTGGCCCTTCCACGCTCTGCCAGTGGGTAACTGTCCCCCCCCCCCCCAGCTCTGCCTCAACGGCACAGCCTCCTGGGCCTCACAGGCCTCACCCCAGGGCTGCCTTCCCACTGATCCCTGCCCCAGCACCACGGCCCTCTGAGTTAGGTCGCTTTTGTCTGAGGCACCCTCACCTGCCCTGGGCACACACTGCCCTGATGGCCTGGGTGTCTCAGAGACACAGGGAGGGGCAAGGCTGCCCCTACCCGACCAGCCTGCAGGACAGTGTACCATCTCTGCCACCCTGGCTCCACCTTCCCTATTGGGCCTGCCTCCAAGGACCTGTGGATGAGAATGTCTTCTGCACAAGAGGCCCGAGGACAGGGACTGGTCCTCTCCGAATGCCCGCTCGGCTAGTCCTCGCTGCTGGCACATCACACACTCGCACATTTGCTCTGAGCACCAGGCCCAGCAGCACCTAGCAGGGTCAGCATCCCTGCCTCTCCTCCTGATCCACATGGAGGGGAAGGCACAATTGGCCATGCAGCAGGGCAGTGGGGCATTCTCCATGTAGAGGGGCTTGTGGCAAGACCTGGCCAACGCATGTTCAGCAGGGAGAAGGGACGGGGAAGAGGAGAGCCCCAGAAGTGGCAGCGACGGGTACAGAGACGCCAGACGTCTGTTCTGCTGGGGCTGGAAGGCAGGTCATGGGTGCTCACAAAGGCCCCCTGAAAGATGCAGGTCTGTCATCCCAGCCCTCTGGGAGGCTGAGGCGGGAAGATCACATGTTAAAGCCAAGCCTGGGGAACTTAGCAAGGCCCTGCCTGCCGCCGCTGCCACTTGGACACGGGCACAAGCCCAGGGAGTGTGTGCTGAGAGCTCAGCCAACTTGGGCCACGTCATTGAAGACCAAGCATCCCCACCAGGGTGGTGGGAGTCTCCTTCGCTGGTACTGTCTACACCACAGTCAGTCAAAGCCTGACCCGAGGTTCCCCCAGAGAGGCAGGTTTGGGAAACACGACCCGTGAGAGGGACTGGCAGGGAGAGGGGCAGTGACCGTGAAATAGAATTGCTGCGTGCATTCCTAAGCATGCATGCCATTCGTGGGAGCGTTGGGTCTGGAGTGTCCCCCAAGGGCTCATGTTTCTATGGATACGGTGTAGGGTTGGGAGGCGGGGCCTGGCTGGAAGGGAGGGGTGCTTGGGATTGACCTGGAGGGGCCTGTGCTGGTTCCGCCCTTCGTCCCAGTCTCTCTCTGCCCCACCATGTTGTGAGGGTCTCTGCCAGCTGGAGCTCTGGCTCTGGCCCTGCTCCAGCCCTGCCACGTGCTTCCCGCATCTTCCAGCTGCCCACCCGTGAATGGACTGTGACCTTCTGAAACTGCGAGCTACTATAAATCCTGCCTTCCTAAGTTGTGGATGTCGGGTACCGAGCCACAGCGAGGGAGAGTAACTAAGACAGAACTTGGTACCAGGAGTAGGGTCGTTGCTACTTCCCCTGACCATGTGGTTTGGAAGCCTTTCAAACCGGTTTGCCGGAGGAATCTGGAAAGGTCTGAGGATGCCAGCTGGAGAAGCCCTGGAGGGCTCTGAGCCAAACTTGATGGGAGATTCTGGTCAGAGATCGGAAGTTTCAGATGGGAAGGAGGACTGTATTGGCAAGTGGCCTAAATATCACGTGTGCTATACTCTGTCAGAAAGTTTGTCTGCATTCTGCCCTTGTCCAGTGACTCTGCCTGAAACTGAGGTTAAGGGCAGCGGACTGCTTAATGTGGTGGAGAAACTCTCAAGGCAGACCGATATTCAAACTGTCCCATGGCTGCTGTTTGCGGCTTTTAGCCAGCTCTGTGGTGAAAGACAGGAGACAATGGCAGAGAAAAGTCATATAGAATATTTGCAGGGCCAGGCCAAAATGGCCTGCAGTGGTGGGGCCAAGGAGCACAGGGAAGTTAAAGACAACAGCACTGGAAAGAAGCCTCATCAGGGCTCTAGGAAACATCTCCAAAGTCAGAAAGACCCCTCGCTTCATCAGCTCAGGGGTGGAAAGGCAGAAGACATTGCTCTGCAGGGCCAGAAGAAACAAATGTCTTTTGGAGTTCGGCGGTCTGGAGATTAACCATCTAAGAACTCGGAGACTTCTACAGCAAATTCCAAGGGGGCCAGGCTGCTGCTCAAGCCAGTGGCAGACCTTGGTGACGTCCACACGGTCCTGCAGAGAGCTGAAGTTATGGTTCACAGAGGCTTCCGCGCAGATTTCAGGGGAAGGCCTTGGAGGCCAGGCAGGGTGCCCCTGGGAGGGCAGTGCGTGAAGCTGGAAGGTGCAGGAGAACCCAGGAATTTGGAGAAGCCAGGAGCATGGATCACAGGCTGAGCAAAGTTGCTGGTGGCGAGGTGAGTGGACAGAGAAGATGGAAACTGCAGGGGTGGGGCCACCCCAACCCTCTGGATGCCTACCTCTCTGCAATTTACCCCCGGTGCTGCTCTACCTGGGTCTGTGAGATTTAACCCTTGCCCTGCAGGGTTTAGAAGCGGTTTTGGTCCTAGTGCCTTTTATCCTCCTATTCTTCCCCTTTGGAAGAGAGATGTTTGCCCTGTGCCATTTTATGTTGGAAGTGCTTAACTCTTTGGTTTTCACAGGCGCTCACAGCTGAGTTTGCCTTGAGTCTCAGAGGAGACTTTGGATTTGGGACTTTTTAGAACTGCTGGAACTGTTGTGACTTTGGCAACTCTTGGAGAAGGACTAAATGCATTTTGCTTAAGTGAGTAAACTTGAGTCTTTTGGGGAATGGGGTGGAATGTGGTAGTTTGGATCTGGAGTGCCCCCCAAAGGCCTCGCGCACCTACGGCTACTGTGTAAGACTGGGAGGTGGGGCCTGGCTGGAAGGGGCAGGTGCTTGGGGATCGACCTGGAGGGTCGCATGCTGCTTCTGTCCTTCCTCCCAGTCAGTCTCTCTCTGTCCCACCATGTTGTGAGGATCTCTGCCCCGGGAACTCCAGCTGGAGCTCTAGCTGCAGCCCCAGCGTGTGCTTCCACCATGTTCCAGCCGTCCACCCATGAATGGACTGAGACATTATGCAACTGTAAGCTACAATCTTTCCTCCCTAAGTTGTAGAAGTCAGGTACGGAGTCACAGCAAAGAAAAAGTAACTAAGACGCCTTCCCTCCTGGCCCCAAGCACAGTTAGTTTGTCTCCGCACGTCCCCATAAGACAGCACTGCTATTATTCCATTTCAGAAAGAGGGAACCAAGGCTCAGCTAACACCATGAGCTGGAAGAGGCTCAGGGATCATGACAAGGGGCTTCTGGGGTTGGAGGGCACACAGGGGGCTGCCTGTACAGGGGGCTGGGGTAAAGGGGACAAGGAGCCCAGGGGTATAGGCAGGGGAGTGGCTGGGGCTGGCTCCTAGAGGTGCCCCAACACAAGATCTCCAGGCCCCTCGCTGTCTGATCCCGCCCAGAAGCAATGGAAACCCAAGGAGAACCCCCAGAGGAGGCCGGGCCACTGTTCTTCAGGAAGATGGGGAAACTGAGGCAGGGGGCCTGCCCAGGGCTGCAGGGCAGACCCAGAGGCCAGAGGAGGAGGGGTAGACTTACCCAAGTTGTCTGTCACTTGGTACGCGTCTCTCAGGTCCTTCATGCGGAAGCCAATGACATCCACAAAGTCCTCCACTAGCCGGAAGAGCTCCTTGGCATTGGGGCCCATCTGGAAGGAGGGAATTGTGGCTCTGGACAGCATCTGCACCCAGCTGGAGAGCCCACCTTCCATACTGTATGGCAGCAGGGCCGGTGGCCTCTGAGGACCCTGCCTGCTCTGGACAGGATCACCAGGCAGGGCTGCTGAGTCCCGGCACCAGGAGAACCTCCAGGCTAGGGGCGGGTACCACAGGCCCCACCCAGGGTAACTGGCCTGGGGACAGCTCTTCTAGGTGAGGAAAACTCAGGTCCCAGTCCTCTAGATAGGTACTGTGGGGTCAAGTCTCCCACTCTCCTCACTGGGACCCTAACTTCAAGCCACTGTCCCTCCACAAGGGATGGCAGAGGTTCACAAGGTTAAGTGGCTTTCTCAAGGTCACGGTCACACTATCAGCAAGAGGCTACTCTGCAGTTCAGACCCAGCGTGGCCCAGCATGGCCGGCGCGGCCCCTCCTCAGGCTGGCGGGGACACAGAGACAGCAGGGATGTCTGCCCTCACGGGGTCACTGCTGGCCACGAGGGCCCTGGCCTCCAGTTCCTACCAGCTGGGCCTCCTCCCACTTGTCTCGGTTTTCCTCTGCCAACAGGTTGCTGATGATCTGGACAAAATTCTGGAAACAAGGAGAGTTGGTGAAGCAGAACACATTAGGACCACAGCTCAGTCTGCAGCTAGGTACACGGAGCAGAGTGTTAGCGGGATCACGGCCTAGCTGATGACTGACTAAGACCAGAACTTAGTATGTAACCAGCCAAGGTCAGGGTTCTGTGTGACTAGGACTACAGCTCAGCCAGTGACTAGGACCAGGGCTCAGTGTGCAACAAGGGTTGAGGCTCAGCGTTAGCAGGACCCCAGGACTGTTGCTCACCCTATGGTTTATATCAGGGCTCAGTACGTAACCAAGATCAAGGCTTAGTATGTAACTAAAGTCGGGGCTCAGTGTGTGTTCAGGATCCTGACTCAGGCTACGATTAGGGTCAGGATTCAGTATGTAACCAGGGTCGGGCCTCGGCCTAAGACCATACTTTTGTGTGACCAGGTCTTGGCGTGTAACCAGGAGGAGAACTCAGGATGTGACAAGGCACAGGGCCCAGCCTTGTTGGTGTCACTGCCCCACCCATGGCCAACTACAGAAATGCATCTCTGAATCGGGGCCGAGATGGCTCCCCGGTCACTCTCCTAGTACCCTTCCCCAGCTGTTCTCTCAGACACCCACCTGCACGTCCCCAGGGGTGGGGCTGTAGTAGGCCCTCCGGAAGATCTCCGTCATGTTCCTCAGGACATCGATGGTGGACAGCAGGTCCCCACTGTAGCTAGTCCCGTCCTGGGAGATCTCCACCAGTGTCTGGATGACCTCGGAGACCCCCTCCCCAGGCAGCCCACGCTGAGCCTTAGCCAGGTGCTCCCGGGTCTAGGGAAGACAGAGAGGGCTGGCTGCTGTCGCCCCGGCAGGTCCCTCCGGCCTGAGGCTGGGGACTTCCCCTACCCAGAGGGCCCTCTGCAGCCTCCCGCCTCCTGTCCACGGGTAGATGTGGCATGGGCAGGGCCACCCTCACCATCATCTGAATGTTGCGGTAGTCAATGGAGACACAGCGGATGTAGGTGGGGAGCTCCCAGTAGGCGACACCCTCCTCGTCCAGCTCACAGCGCCGCAGGATGAGGCCTGGGGAGACCTCCTCGTCTCAGGCGGGCACTCGCTGCCAGGCACAGGAGTCCCCACACAGCTCCCGCAAGAGCTGCTAGGCCAGAGACTTCCAGTCTCGCTCCTGCTCCAGGTGCTGGGAACCCCGTAGGCACAAGCCTTTGGTGACCCCACTGCCTGTCCTCTGCCAAGTGGGGACAGCAGGGCTCGGCCACGGCCCCGGGGACAGCCAGTGCTGTGCCCTGTGCTGCCTACCAGCTGGGGGCAAGGGCTCGCTCTGAATAGCAGTCTCAGGACACTCTCAGAAGAGTGGGGACGGATGACTGCATATGCAGTGACACTGTGAGACTGCCACAGCCTCGTGACCAGTAGGAACCGTGAAGTGACCATGTGGCCCAGTGCAGACTCCCCAGGCCGCAGGCGCCTACATCCAGACAAAAGGCCGGGCAAGACACATCACTGTGTGACATTTATCCGACTCACTTTTCTTCCATGGATTTGCCATGTGCCAACCACAACATGCAACATAAGGGGCGGGGCAGCAGGCATGCTGGTAGGACTCAGCCGCGTGACCCTGACCTCACCTGAGTCGCCCCACCCACTCCCAGCCATGGCCCACGGGCAGGACGGCCCCGCCCGCATTTTGCAGCCAAGGAAAGGGAGGCTCTGAGGGGCAGGCTGCTCCTGGCATGTCACACAGCCAACAGGGCAGAGTTGGTGTTTGAGCCTGGCTTCCCAACTCCCTGCCTGCTGCCTCTGGGTTGAAGAAGCCACCTGTCATCCTTCAAGCGGAAATGCAGAAGACCAGCACCTTCCCCGGGCCCGCTGCGTGGTTTGGGTGTGGGGTAGCCCGAGAGCCTGTGCGCCTACGGACACCCCTGTATACGGTGGGCAGGTGGGGCCTGGCTGGAAGGGCCGGTGCTTGGTTTAATAGGGAAGGAGTGTGTGCTGGTCTGTCCTTCCTCCTGGCTCAGCTCTGTTCTACCGGTGAGGAGCCCTGTCTCTGGCTCCAGCCCCATCCTGTGGCTCCCCACTTTTCCAGCTGCACAAGGACTATAAACTTGTGAAACGGTGAACCCAAATAAACCTTCCCTCCCTAAAGTTGCGGATGCCTGGTGTTCCGTCCCAGCAAGAGCGCAGCAAAGGCACCCACTCTGCTCTTCCACCCAACCTCCAGTAGGTAGCCCCCCAGCTACTCCGTGGGGCTGAAACGGGGATCAGAGCCACTAGCACTCGAAGGGATAAACCTCCACTGGCCCTGCAAGCCCAGGGTGTGATGATTCCTCTGTGCCTCAGTTTCTTCCATAAGTTGCCAACGGTGGCAGTGGGGCAGAGGGGAAACGCAGGGACTCCTCTGTGAGAACCAAACAGGAGACCCCCAGCACCATCTGCTGCCCAGTCCTTACCTGTGGCATTGCGGGGACACCGGACGGCAGCCACCTCTCCAGCTGGTGTCTCTTTCCAGACCACGGCCCCGAAGTTGTCCTCGCCACAGATCTCATGGGGCTCTGCCAGGGGGCCACAGATGGGGGCAGGAGTTTGGGAAGGGGCTGGGAACTGGCCACAGGAGGTCCACTGCCCAATTAGGCCACAGCCACCCGGCCACTCCTGGCCTTTCCAGGGCCCAGCCGCGGGGCAGGAGGGTCTCACCCGGACACCGCTGGGCGCCGCACTGTCGGTACTCATCCTGTGGGCCTCGGCAGGCTGCTCCCCCGAAGAAGGGCCCGAGGCAGGCACGCTCCCGGCGCTGGCTGCCACCCCCACACGTGACACTGCAGCTGCCCCAGGAGGCCCAGGCCTGCCACTTGCCGTCCACTGCAGGGAGTTGGGGGGAGACGGCCAGACGCAGGAGCATGGGTGATGAGGATGGTGGGGTCCAGGAGAAGCAGGAAAGCAAGACAGAGTCCGTGGGGGCATATGGCGTCAGAAGGGTGCAGAGCAAGGGACGGAGGGGCAGGCGCCAGGGTGAGGAAGAAAATTGAGATCAAGAGACCCCAGTCAGGTTCACAGAGACTGACAGGTGCTCCGCACCAGTGGGGCGCCACCCCGCCTTCACCGCGCCCCATGCCACCTGCGGTGTGCCTTCGCCTCACCATCCTGGCTCCAGACCCCAGACCCCAGGCCACACGGCGGACCACAGCACGCCCAGTGGACAGGCCCCTCCCGACGCCCCGCCCGCCCCCGACGCGCCTGACCTGGGCACTGCTGCAGGAAGCAGTCGCGCGTCTCCACCCAGTGGCCCTGGCACTCGGCGCCGCCGTAGGAAGGCCCGTTGCACTCCCGCGTGCGCTGCTGCCTGCCCTGGGCGCAGCTGGCAGAGCAGGCGCTCCAGCTCGACCACTCGTTCCAGTTTCCGTCCACTGCCCGGCCCGAGGGAACAAGGACATAGGAAGCTGGTGTGAACACCCCACCCAGGCCGGCCTGGGAGAGGGCTACGGCGGCCAGTCACCTGGGCGGCACGGCCTGGAGCCCCACCTCGCAGCCAGCGAGTGTCGGGGCGGCAGCGCCTGGCGCTCCTTCCCCTGTCCCCTCCCTCTCACCTACCAGGGCACAAGGCGATGTTGCAGAACTTGGTCTGCTTGTCGGGACCCTCGCAGGGGTTGCCTCCGAACTGGGGGGGCCTGCAGGTGCGCGTGCGGTCACGGAAGCCACGGCCGCAGGTGCTGGAACAGAGGCTCCAAGGCGACCACTCGTCCCACGCTCCGTGCACTGCATGGGGGTGGGGGGACGACGGGGAGGAGTGGCGAGGAGCTGCTGCCCTCCACGTGCCAGCTGCGCCCGTCCGCAGCCTTGTCCACCGGGAAGCACAGACCCCCTGGCCCTGGCCCGAGGCCCCGCCCACCGGCCCCGCCCACCTGGGCACACGGCGGAGTTGTTGCACAGGCGCTGCTCCCGCAGGGGCCCGCTGCACTGCGTGCTGTACGAGGACGACACGCAGAAGCGTGTGCGCGTCTGCCAGCCCTCGCCGCAGGTGCTGGAGCACACGCTCCACGGCGACCACTCCTCGGCCGCAGGGTCACCTGGGGGCCAGACCTACGGCGTTACGGCCGGCCCCGCGGGGGCCGCTGCCCAGGGGCCGCACTGGACCCTGGAGGAGGAGGGTTCAGGAGGGGTCCGCGGATGGAGAGGGGCGCCGGGCCCTTGGTCCTTGATGTCTGCCTCATCCCCCCCCACACACACTAGCACCCCTAAAGCCAGTCTGCCTGGAGCCCGAGACCGGGCCCTCAGAGGTCGGTCTCACTGTGCCAAGTTATCAAAGCTCTTACTTCTAGCTAGCAGTCGCCAACCCAGAGCATCGGCCTGCAGACTCGGCCTGGGTCCGACCCTCCCCTGCACGCAGCTTCTCGTCTGCGCCCCGCCCGGCGCGCCAGCTCACCTGTCTGGGGTGACGGGAACCCCAGCTGCTGTAGCTCATCCCCCAGGTCCTCCCGCCGCCGGGCATCCGTGGACCTCAGGGACTGGCTCCTAGAGCTGGTGCGCCCCGAGGCTGCAGGACGGATCTGGTCAGCGTCCCGCAGGAGTTCCCTCTGTTTGTGCCACGATGGGCTGCGGCCCACCACCAAGGCCACCTGGCTCCTTGGACAGCCGGGAAACCAGGCCCAAGGGCACCCAGCCTGGCACCAACCCTCCTCCAGTCACCACGGGCCCCCTCCTGTCAGTTCCCAGGGCCGACAGGCCAGCGGTCATCTGCAGGACGGTGCCTCTTAGTGGCTCCGGCTCCCTGGCACTCGAGACTCCACTGGCTTCCCCTACACCCCCCACTCCCACCCCGGAGACCATGGGGCCTCCTCAGGCTCCTGAGATCAGCTGCCTCCCTAGGAAAGTTCCGCAAGGGAAAGCAGGCCGAAGAATGACAGCCTCATTAGAACTCGATTTAACTTTATGGAAGCAGCTAAAAAATGCATGCGGTCATTAGACAGCCTTGTTAGAGAAACGCATTCCGGGGCGATCCGCCAGGCTCCACCCCCTCATCACTTACGGCGCCTCCCACCTCCCCCGGAGGCCCAGGCCCCGCTCCCGAAATCGCATCCACAGGGCCCGACGCTGCATGCCTGCCTCGCCGCCGTCCCGCCCACCGTTTCCGACCCGCCGCGGAGCCCCGCGCTGCGCACTCACGGCCGCAGGCCTTGCGGTTGCACAGGCGGCCCTCCTCCAGCACCCCTTCGCAGCCTCCGCCCTGGACGCCCGGCGCCGGCAGGCAGGTCCGGGTCCGCGTCTGCAGGCCGCCTCCGCAGTCCCGCGTGCACTCGCCCCACAGCGACCACAACTTCCAGCCGCCTGGGGAACGCCAGAGAGCGGGGTCAGGCCAGGGGGGTCGGCCTGGTGATGACACCCAGCCCCCAGGCACCCTCTGGAGGGTGCGGGCCGGTCCAGTCATCCTAGGGTAGCGCAGCAGGTCCGGATAATGACTGCCTCCCACCCATCGCCCACCGCCAGGTGCTGGTAACCCAGGAGGGCTGCGCGAGGCATCGCCCAGGCAGCCATCCCTGCGCCCCGGAAGCCTGCTCCTCCCAGCCTGGGTTCAGTCTGCACAGGGGCCTAACCCTGGTCCCCACGACCCTGCCCAGGCCTGTGAGCTACACCCCCACCCCCCTGTTCCACCAGGGTCCACGGCTGGAGGCCCAGCCTGGCAGAGCCAGGCCCAGTAAAAAGCCAAATACCTACTAAAGGATCCAGGACCAAAGACTTCTGGGCCCCTCTAGGCCACCCCTCCCCCCAGACAGCCTTTCAGGCTCTCCTCCTTCCTGGCAAGCCAGGTCTCCCACCCCTGAGGGGCTGAGCCCCTGGACAAGCCTGGGGCACCCATAGATTGGGCGCTGGCAGGGAGGTTTTGCCCACCAGTGAACCACCACAGGGGCGCTTGCCTGTCCAGGGCCCTGCCCATCCCTCCTGCCACCAAGCCTTTGGTTTCCACCATCTGTGTGTCTCATGGGCGCTACGCCCAAGCTCCCAGCGCAGCAGGGTTGGGATGGACTGAAAACCAGTAGGGTGCTCTCCCTGGCTGAGCGCAGGCCCGGGCCCAGGGTGTCTCTGAACAGGGCACCCTAATCTTATACCTGTTCCAGAGGAGCCCAGGAAGTGGGATGGCCCTGCCAAAGCCCACCCCTGGGATCCCCGTCCCACACTGCCTGCGGAGGGTCCCAGAGAGTAAGTGGGGCCCCTCCAGGGACCAAAAGCAGCTGGCCAATGGCAGGTCACGTCTGGGGGCCAGAGTGTGACTTCGGGGAGAGGTGTGAATGAGCGTGTCATGGAGGGGTCCCCTCCTCGGCCGCCATCTACTCAGGATGGCAGCCGACTCCCCAGGACCGGCCAGCAGAGGGAAAGGGAAGGTCAGGCAACAGCCTTCTGGGTTGGCTGCACAGGAGGAGCTTCAGGCGCCCAGCACCTTCCCTGAGCCTGTGCGCGAAACAGCCAGCAGGGGGCAGCAGGCGCTGGATGCAAGGGGGGGACTCGCCGCCCCAGATGAAGGCTCACTGTCCTTGCAGGGGTGGAGGGTTGGGAATGGGCATCTCCCGTGCCCCTAAGCCCGTCCTGGAAACTTCTCTCTTCCCTCACGGAGCCACAGCCCCATGGACTCCGCAGAGACCGAGCACTCGGACCTCCAGAGGCCCAGCCTCCTGTCCACGCCGCGCCAGCCCTCGTCCCCGCCCGGTGGGACGCAGCCGGTGGACCCGGAGGCAGGAGGTGGTGCTGAGCCTGTCAGCGTGGCCAGCGGGCTCTCTTCGCACAAGGAAGGCCGCCCCGTCCTCACTTTCCAGGCCAGAAGATAGAGGCGCGAAAGTGGAGGGCGCCATGTTCCGCAGTCGGGAGGAGGCGGGGACCCCAAGCCCTCCCCACGCTCCCTCTGCCATCATGGCTTTCTGGAAGCTCCGGGTCCCTGGCCCCGGCAGGCGCTGCCCTATGCCTGGGGACTCAGCACCGCAGCCCTGGCGCCCAGCCCACCCCACCACCTGATGCCTTTACCCCCTTCCAGCGGATGAGGCTGAGGGCAGGAGTGGTGGCCACGCAGCCGGAGTGGCGGCGCCGCCGTGCCGAGGACACTGTGCCCCAGGTGCCCAATGGTCAGGTGCCAAGGAGGGGCCAGGCTCTTGGTCTCTGAATAAGAGCTGTGTGATGGATGCTGGATGAGCAACATGCTATCCTGGGCTGTCCCCGTGGCAGAGGGCCTTGGTGGAGGGCACAGGACAGGTCAAGTAGACTGTCCAGGAGCACAGAGCCGGGGGCCGATGGCGGTCGTTCCCAGCGTGGTCTCCACGTGCACAACCGGCAGGACGGGGCAGCAGCTGCCACAGGCCCAAGCGACGGGCTCAGAGGCTGCCTGGTCACGCGCTTGGCTCAGGACAAGGGGAGGAACCACACCGAAACCAGGTCAGGTTCTGGATCTTGAACCAGGTCAGTGCCAGGTGCCCCCACAGCCCCTGACCTGGGCCACTGGCCAGGACCGACTGGGCCACAGGGCTGCGGCCTCGGGGCCTCACGTGCCACAGCCAGCCCATGCCATGGTTGCACACAAAGAACCTGGGTCCAGAGTCGGGGTGGCACCTCCTGCCGGACCCCTCCCGGCCCCACCCCCACCAGGAAGCCTGAGTGACGAGGAAAGTGCCAGTGGGTGGGAAAGACAGGGTGTCCAAGCCGGGCTAATCAGAGGATGCCACTCGGTTCCCATGGCAACTGCTGCAGAGGCAGCCTTTCAGGATAGACCCAGGTTAGGCCTCAGCTGCCAAAACACCCACTATTTCAGGGCTGGTTACCTTGGTGACCCAGGTGGTGAGGATGTGGGAGGGGGCGGGGAGAGAGGAGGCGGGATAGTCAGGAGAGGCTGGGGAGAGGGGGCACTGGCTCAGAGGCTGGACCCTCCCCCGCCAAGCCCAGCCCCAGTGCCGGCCCTACTGAGCCCTGATCCAGGTCACAGGCTGAACCCTGGCCCTAGTCACCTACAGAGCCTTGGCCCTCATTATAAAATGGGCTGTACACCTGGTCACGCAATGATTTCTGACCCTGGTCACACAGTGAGCCTTCCAAGACTGATCTGCGATCCTGGGTGGAAGGCTGACAATCCCTCGTCTTCCATCACATACTGAACCCTGATCCCAGCTGGACGCATCTCCAACCTTGGCCAGGCTCCCCGTACTAATGAACGCTCGGAGAGTGGCAGCAGCTATTTTTGTTATTATCATCTTCAATTTTAATGTGTGTCCTCACACACAGCTGACACTTGATAAATGTTTGCCGAATGTGCGTCGGTGCCAGAGGAGGCGGTACCCAGCGTGGCTCCTGGCCCGCCGTGCAGGGCCCAGAGGTGCTTCAGGGCTGGGTGGGCCGCACAGGGCTGGGTGGGCCGCACGGGGGCAGGGAACTTCCACAGCTAGGGGGTGGGCTGCCCCTCTGGGCCCGGAAAGAAGCCGGCATTCTTCCCCCACTCAATGCCCCTCTGTCTGGAAGGCTCATTTCCATCTCATTACGGGGATGAATAGAAGCAATTATCGGTTGCGGGGCAGGCTGGCCACCCAGGAGTGAGGGTGCTCGGTGAAAGAGCTCCGGGTCCTTCCGAGCCCGGCGCTCGGCCAGGAGGCAGCAGGTTCCCCAGGTCCTACACCTCCAGCCTGCCAAGGTGGGGCACTAGGGCATCCCTGCTTTCCGGTTTGAGGGGGTCCCCTTTGGAGGAGGGGAATGGTGCGCTCCCAGCCTGCTCCAGCAGAGGGCTCCCGAGCCCAGCAGGTTGGGCAGCTCCCGGAGCAGGCTGAGACAGCTCCTGCCGGTTCCCACCCCAGCTCCTGGCATTCCCAGCACCCGTACCCCCAGAGCCGCTGACCCTCCTGCACCTCGCTGAGGCTGTCCCCAGTACACCCAGACTCCAATCCTGAACTTTGGAGCCTACTCTCAGGAAGCCTGGATCCAGGGCGTCGCCACCCTGGAATGGCGAGCAGAGGGGCAGGGAACCACTCAGAACAGGTTCCCTGGAGGCCCTGCCCCATCCAGCCCCGCCCCTGCGAGCCCATTTAAGCCTGGCACACAGGCCCTGCCAGCAGGTACTGTCCAGTTCCCACGTTCCAGACTGAAAACAAGGGCCCCATACGTGCTCTGCAGGGGTTCTTTCTCTGGACCTGGCAGGTGTCCCGAGTCCTAAGAGCAACACCATGTATACAAGTCCCAAAGCACTGTCCATCCAGGAGACCCTGGACAGGGCACCACCCTCCCCGGGCCTCAGCAGTCTCACAGGGTGGCCATGGCTGCCAGCTGCCTATGCGACATCCCTTCTCCTGGTCTTTCTGGGAAGTAGAACCCCAATACAGGTCATAACTCAGCCTCTCTGGCACCAGGTGGGCAGGGCTGAGCTCTCACCTTGGCGCCAAGGGCTGTGCGTGCCAAGGGCAGGGTACATGGGAGCTTCCCGGGGTGAGGGCAGCCCATGTGTTCTAGGCATCTCCACAGGGCCCCAGCCCTCACTTTCCCGTCTCCATCTAGTGTAGTCTATGACGGGCACTGACGCCTTATTTTCTAGGCTTTTTTTAACTTGGCCCCTGTGCACAAAGCTGCCTGCCCCTGCCCACAGGCCAGGAGGGTGCAGGTCTGAGCCGTGATCAGCCTTGGAGGCAGGGCAAGGGGGAAGTCAGCCCCACAGCTGCAGGCCACACATAATCCTTCACGCTAACTAGGACACACATAAGCCCAGCCAGTACCCACCCCCGCCAGGCACATGGATGGAGACGCACGGGGTCATACACAGGGACTCACAAGGACACACACGGATACATATGCACATACACTGGAAAACACACAAGGACACTAGCAACACAGGGGCACACACGTAGACATACATGGACATGGACACGCACAGGGACATGAATATGAGGACACACACAAGGACATACACACGGGCACACGGACATACCACACTTGTGGACACACACACAGGGACACACACGGAACACTCTCACCCCCAGGATGCTGCATTTTCATTATCTTACGTGTCACTTCTGCAATGAAATTCTTTAATTAAAACATGAATATTTAAAAGAACCCTTGAGAGAAACGGCCCATCTCACCCAAAGCAGAAATATGCTGCGGTGTGTGTGGGAGACGGGGAGTCAGGGACACAGAGATGCCGAAGTGGGGCGGAGGACGCGAGGGAGGCGGGGGCAGAGGTGCAGAGCCAGGGACCGAGAGATGGCACCGAGCCGGGCGCGCCAGGGGCCACGAGGGGGGGGGGACTGGGACATGGCTCTGGCCTGAGGAGTGCCAGTGGAACCTGGCACAGGGCATGGTTATACAGCACGTGGACAGCCTGGAGGGATCACGGCCATTACGGGCTGCAGGCTGCCTGGCCCGTGCTGGCCGCGATCCCCTGGCCACCCAGTGCCACTGGGCCGTGGCTGGGGCGCACGCTGACAGTGAGGGCAACCCCAGCCAAGCTGGCAGCTGGCAGCTGTGCTCCTCTGCACAGCGCCCCTACGCTCTGGTCCCTATCAGACACCGGCACCTGGCACACGGAGCTGCTGCAAGAGAAGCCCCAGGAGGCACCACCAGAGGGCTCTGCTCTCCAGCTCCCCAGACAAGCTGTGTGACTTCCGGGGCAGCCGGGGCGCCCTGGGGCCGGGCCGTGCTGTGCACAGTCCCCTGCGGGCAGCAACAGGGACCACGGGGCATGAGTTCTCAGTGCGGCCAGTGGGACACACCCTGGGGCAAGAGACGGAAGGAGCAAAGCTGGGGCGGGGCTGCGGTCACCCTACACAGCATGGACAGGACACACCTCTGAGCAAGGCTTAGAAGCAGGGGGAGCCCTGCGTTAGTGGACAGAGTGGTCCAGGCAGAAAGGACAGTAAATGCAAAGGCCCTGGGGCAGGGGCCTCACTGGGGAGCTGACCTCCTGGGCTGCTAGTTAATATGTGAGTGCTTCCAGCACAAAGTAAACACGCAGAAAACAAGTGCTGCAGTACAACTAAGCTGATTTTCATTTCCAGGGCCCAGGAAGCGGCAGGACCTTCTGGGCGTTTGGAAGGTCAGAGCTGCGGGACTGTGACCCCCAGCTTCCTGTTACTCTGCCCTGGGCTGTGTCAGACAGGCGCACAGAGCCCACCCTCAGCACACAGTGCACACATACACGCTCTCACATGCAAGCACACACGGGGATGCACCATGCACGCACACATTTGCCCCTACAAGGAGGCACAGGCACACAGGCCCAGCAGACTGATGGAGCAACTACATACGTGCACACACAGGCTCACACAGTACACACATAGGCATGAGCACACAGAACACAGCGCTGCACACCCAACAAGCCATGCAGCACACACACGGACATGCACACCAGATGCCACATACACACGCAGGCACAGAGCACAGGAGCTCAGTGCGCTGCACACACAGGGACAGATACACCAAACATGGCGTGCACACATTTGCACACAGCATGTTTTCATGTGCCACAGGGGTGCACATACAGGAACATGTATAGCACACAGAGATGTGTGGACTATTCTTACACATGTGAAAACAAACACCTATGCATGCACATAATCACAGTGCCCTATGCACACACAAAGCACCACGCGTGGACATGGGAGCACATGCACGCACACACAGGCACACACTGTCCTGCAGCGTCTGTGCACCACTTCCAGCCAGCTCTCTTTGAATCCACGCACACGGCGACAGCAGGGTCCCAGGTGCAGCCTGCCTTGGCCCAGGGCCTTCCCAGGTCTCCATTCCCGTGACTCCAGGCCTGGTGTCGCCCCCCTCGGCCTTCCCCTGCCGAGGAGCATCCTGCCCGCCTGCCTTTCCCGGCAATCGGGGAAAGGAGGTAGTTTGATTCTGCCTGTCTGGAAGATGGAGAGCCCAGGGGAAACGGAGGCCAGGGAACCAGCCCAGCGACACACAGTGAGCCTGCGTGGTCCGAGACGTGAACCCAGCCCTGGGGTTCGCAGATCTGGGCCCGCGCTGGCGCCCCTGGCTACGGCTCTGCCCACAGATCACCCTCACACCAGGCCCCCCACCTCCGCGCCCTCCCACTGCACTCCCACCCCTTCCCCGCCTCAGCGGTGGCCCAGCTCCTGGTCAGAATCCTGGGAACTGCCCGTTCTCTCCTGGCCCAGGCCCACATCCTTGGCCACAAGGTCAGCAGCTGCACCCCTGCACCTGGGGGCCTCCTCTTCCTGCCCCCAGGATGGCATCAGTACCTCCCTGCCATCCCTGTCCTGGGCCCCTGCAGGAACCCTGGCCTGTGTCCTGCTCTTACTCCTCTGCTCAAGCTCCCTGGGACCCTCTGGCCCTCACCAGCCAGGAACGCACCTGACACCTGTCCTGAGGCCTGGTTGTTACACCCACAGCACCTGCTGGGGGCCTGGCAGAGTTGGTGCTCAGGCAAGAAGGCACCCTGTAGCACACAGGCCTGCGGGGCACTCCACGTGTCACCACATGTCTACCATGCCACTCCATGAGCAGCATCTCCCAGGGACAATGGAGCGGGCCTAGGGGCGTGGTCCCAGGCCCCCCGTGATCCATCCTACCTGATCACTTGATCAGGGACACCCCGTAGAGTGGTTCACATTGGCAGATGAAGGAACCAAGGGTTAGAGCGGAAGCGGTGGATGGAGTAGGTCATGTGAGCAGCCCGGGAGCCCTGCCCTCCGCGCCCACCTCACATCAGCCCCTACCCGCCGCAACGCCCGCGCACACTCCACACCAGCTCCCTTCCCCAGGTTGCCCTTGGGCTTCTCTCATGCCTGCCACCCCAGGATTCTGCCCTTGACAAGGTCATGGTGACCTCCAGCCTGCTCAACCCCGCCTTCCCCCACAGCTGGCACCTCACAACCCCTCTGGCTTGGGATTGCCCTTGGTTCCCCAGGGCACCAACTCCGTTTTCCTGGAATGCCCGGAAGGGCTGCTCAGCCTCTGCCGCGTCCCTGACCCAGTGCCGCCTGGCAGCGCTCACAGCCTCCCGAGGCTTCTGATCTGGAATCTGTGATCTGGGCCGTGCGCACAACCAGGTTCCAGGTCCCTGTCCTCTTTGGGACCTCGTGGCCTGTCTCAGGTCTACAAAGAGGCTTGTCTGGGAAGGCCCACAGGCTTGAGGTCCCAGAGGGGCTGAAGTTCCCCACTGTGGGCACCTTGCTCAGCCAGGCGCATGATCGGCCTCGTGTGTCTCTCAGACGAAAGCCTGCCCTGCCCCAGCTCAGCCCCGGGCATCCCACCGGGCCCCTGGGTACCCGACTCCTCCTTCCCTGAAGCCCTGGGACAGCGGAGGCTCTGTCTCCTAGCGTGCGCAGACCTGACCTGCCAACCTCGGTCAGGACAACCCCCAGCAGCCACTGACCCACACATCACTGAGCACAGGTCCCTGCCTCACCCGGGAGACCCCAGCGTTCCGGAGGCCAGTGCCCTGGGACCGGCCAGTGCCCGTCTGCTTCAGGACACACCAAGCACCTGTTCACCTTGAACCTGAGCCCTGGTAAGCTCCCAACCTAAACTGCTATCTCCTCACACCACCCAGAACCTCAAATACGGCCCCGGGCCGTGTCTCTCCCTGATCTCTGCGGAGACTGTGGCTGGATGTGGGGTGTCTTGACACACCCTTGTCGCTGCCTTCTTCCGTGCTGGGGTTGGTCCTGGCCCTCACTGCCACGTCCCTCGCACCTAGAAGGTGTCCACGCTCACACAGATGCCAGCTATGGGCCATGCTCTGCTCTACGCTGAAAATACGCCTCCCGGCAGATCCCAGAGCCCACCGATCCACTGCCAGGAAGCCATCAGCAAATACCTCCTGTGCCCTGGGCCCCACGTGGGCCAGCTTCCAGCCCTCAGTACACGGGAAGCAGTCAGCCCAGGCTCCGCACCCAGCCATCCCAGCCCTGACACCCCTGCCCACGAGGCGGTCGCTTACCTGCTATGCCGTGCCCGCCCCGGTCTTGGGTCAAGCTGGTGAGGCAGTTCTCAGGACCTCCAACCACTCCATCCCTCAAACAGACATCCCCACGGGGGACCAGCGGGCTGGAGGCCGGGTCGCCCACCTCACCGCCCAGGCAGGCGCAGGGGGTCTGCATGATGCCGCAGGGGTGCGAGCTGCGGCTGCCAGCCAGACAGGCGTCCAGCCAGCGGCACAGCATCTGGCAGGCGGCCCGGCTGGGGTTGCGGTTGCCCACGACCAGGTACTCCACAGAGAAGTCGGCCCCGGGGCCGAGGGGCCCGCCGTCTGCGGGCAGCTGCTGGCGCCGCATCTGCAGGAACTGCTTGCTGGCCTGCAGGAAGGCCAGGGGGGCCGAGGGGTCACAGAGCCGCAGCACCTCGTCGAAGCTCTCCACGCCCAGGTACGTGCGCGTGGATTCCAGGAAGGAGTCAAACTGGTAGGTGCGGACGTGGCTGGGGCCGCCGCAGGGCGCGGGGGCCTTGGCCACCTTCATGTAGAGCGTGTAGCGCCGCGGGTCAGGGTTGCGCAGTGTCCATGAGCAGCGGGAGGCATTGGCCGGGAAGACGGCGGCCGCCGAGAAATAGCCGAAGAACTTGCCCTGCACTAGTGTGGCGCACGGCTCTGCCCCGGGCCCCGAGTCCGCGCCGGCAGCTGCCCGCGCTCGAGGCCCGGGGAGCAGCGGCAGCAGCAGCAGCGGGGCGAGGATCCAGGCGGGGCCCGGGGCAGTGGCCTGGCCCCTCATCCTAGCTCACGGGGCCGCCGGGATTCCGCGGGCTGGGCAGGCAGCAGGGGGCCAGGTCCTGACATGCCAGGGTCCGGCGACAGGCAGGACTGAGCTAGGGCAGGGGCCGGGGACAGGCACGGGTAGAGTGGGGACCGGGCACGGTGTCAGGCAACAGCGAGGCTGGCGATGGCTCCTAGAGTCCAGGGCCCTGGTGCTGGCCTGTGGCCACCAAGGACAGCTGGAAGAGAAAAAGCAGAGGATACAGCGTGAGCACCGGGGTCAGGGGCTCCGGGCCACTGGGCACAGAGGAGGCAGCCAGAGAGGCCCGGGATTCCAGGCCGCAGATGCGTCCCTGGCTCCCCCCCACCCCACGCACCTGCTTGCTATGTCTGTTGGTTGCTCCCACCTGTGCGTCCACCTGGTGGGGAGGAGGGGGCCCGCCCTAGGGATGCGCACGGTTTATTTGCTACTGGACCTCCTCCTCCTCTGTGTCCTCAGCAGGGAGGGACAGCTGTGCCACCTGGGCCTTCGGCTGTGCCAGCATCCTGAAGGGGCTCCCATGGCCCTGGGCCTGCTCACCACCCTCTGGGCCCCCTGAGGGTCCGCGACCGGCGCCCTTGGGCCCTCTGCTCGGTCCTCTATGCTTCACTCCTCCTTCAACTACTGCTCTTTCTGGGAAGATTCTGCAAACCCCACAGACAGGGACGCGAGTGGCAGAGCTCTGGGCAGAGGTCATTCCGGTCACGCCCAGCCCCAGCAGAACCCAAGGCCCACACACCGGCCTTGGGGTGCAAGGGGGACGGGTACAAAGAGGGGAGGATGAGCCCTGGGCACGGGCCCCCGTGGTGTCACCTGCGACTGCTTGCCGCCTGGGCCCTGCAGCCCGTGTCCCCCTGCTCCTGCCCCTCCCAAACCGTCCATGTGCCCCTCATGCCCCTCAGCTCCATATGAAAGACCTGGGGAGGGTGGAGGGCAAGGGAGGCAACCTGCCTCACTCCCGCCTCTGCCAGGGCGCACCAGGACCCCGTCTCATGACAATGGAACCAAAACACATGGCACAGGTGGCTTCCGTAAGATGAGGGCAGGGGTGACAGCAGCGAGACCTGACCCCAGGTGGAGCCCCAGCTGGTGCCGGCTGGGGCCCCTCCCGGCCTTGAGAGGGCACCAGCTGCGTGACTGATGCCCGTGGGCACGAGAGAAGGGTGCGCTAAGCCACCCAGGGCCCAGCAAGCCAGGCACTGCCCACTGGAGCTGCCACGCGGACCTCAGCAAGTACCTTCAGTGTCCAGACCTTAATTTCCCATCATCCCCAAGCCCCTGGCCAGACTGAGTCTTCCCCCAAGCAGCTGGGCCCGTGGGGCGGGCATGGGGGGTGTCATAACCAGCCCTCTCCCACCAAGTCTACTCAGCTCTGGACGCAGACCTGACCACGCCAGCTGCCTGCCCACGGAGGCACACCCTTCCCTGCTGCCTCGGCCAGCTGGCCAGCAACACAAGGTCAGTGATAGCTGTGGCCCCCGGAGACCTTCCTATAGAGGCCTACGCCCAGCCCCGCTGCGCTGATGAGCCAAGCTCCCGCGAACTGGATGCCTGGATGCTGCTGGGGCCATCTCTCCCCAGGGAGCCTCAGTCTGTTCCTCTGAACAAGAGGCGGGACCCTCCTTGTTCTCAGCCAATCCAGGTGAGCTGAGCCACAGAGGCTCAGGAAGTAACCCCAGCGGGGTGGGGGCACAGCTAAGGCTGCTGGACCACTGGAGAGATCCCGCCAGCCACCCCCCACCACCGTGGTCCTTGAAGGGGTCACCCTAAGCTAGGCCTGGCGGTACACATCCACAGTGCCAGCACCCCAGGAGGCTGAAGCAGGAGAAGTGCCATGTGAGGCCCACCTAGGCAACTTAGGGGTGTAGTGAGGGCCTGTCTCAAAGCACACACCGCAGGAGGGCTGGGGGTAGGACTCGGCATAGGGCCCTCGTCCAAGGTCTCGTTCCCAGTGCAAGAGAGGAAAGGATAGGGACGAAGGCCAGGCCTGGGTCACCAGCTTCTGTCCCGGTGCCTCCAGGGCACACCTAGGAAGTGCTGCCCACGTCCCCCACCTCCTGAAGCTCCCCAGCCAGTCCCAGCCCCAGGCACATTCAGTGGCAGCCCTGGACGTGGCATGGCCCTGGCCACCCTCCCCACTGGTGAAGCTCAGAGGTGGCAGCTAGGGTCCCCCAGCCAGCCTCGCCCAGGCCATGGTAGGGTGGCAGTGTGCTCCCTTGGTCCTGATGAGGGCGGAGCCTTTGCCCCAGCCCGGCTTCAGGCCTCTTGTTCCAGCAGGACCTCACACGCCCCCCGCCACAGTGGCCCCCAGGAGGCCTCTCCCTGAGGCCCAGTCCTGCTGCCTACAGGGCCAGGCAGCCCCCAGACCCAGCACTTCCCTTGCAGAGGGGCGAGGCCCGCACAGCTCTCTCCCCCCTCAGCCTCCCGTGGAGGGGCTGGTTCCGGGGGCACAGTCCTCCAGGGCTCCTGTCACCCACTGGGGAAATGGAGGCAGCCTGCACCAGGAGCTCAGCCTGGCCACACGGTGCTAGGAGGAGGGCATAGCGTCCACTGCACCAAGAGGACGGTGCCCGTCCTGGAGGTGGGCCATCTCACCTATGGACGAAGGGGGAACCCCCTGAGCACCACCCCGGCTGGCACGGGGCCCTGGGTCCACAGAGGAGCCAGCCTGCCCTCACCTGCCACTGTCCCAGGACTCGCAGCTGGCAGCCCTCACAGCACTGGTTGCTTGCGCCCTGGGTGTCCATCAGGGGTGAGGCTCCCCGGGGGAGGCCTACCAGGGCTACCCTAGAGAAGAACTGTGCAACAGAACTGGGGCTTTCCCATGGGATGGCATGGGACTGAAGTATCCTGTGGGGCAGACAGAGGGAGAGGCCTCAGAGCCAGCCAGGCTAGGGTGCATGGAGCGGACATTACTGACCTGGGTACTGAGGACGAGGAGGGCCTCGAGAGAGGGCAGGACAGGGACAGTTTGAGCAGTGCCCATTGTCCACTCAGGCAGCTGGATCTTGAGACCTAAGGTACCGTGCATGAAGTCTTCAAATGGGTCCCAGGGACCCCAGGGTTCTTAAGGGGGACCACAGGACCACTGGGGTTCAGGGTAGGAGAGAACAGTAGGGCTCAGCCCTCCCTGGTGCTAGAACGTGGTGGGCTCGAACTGCCCGCCCTTCTGGCTTCAGGAAGGGTCTGTTAGCCAAGGCAGCCACAGCCAGCCCGAGGGTTAGCGTCACAGAGCAGCCTGGCCCTACCCTTCTTCCTGGGGCCCAGGGATGGGCTTGACAGGGGGCCCAAGCCAGGAGTGCACATGGCACTGCCCCTCTGCCGGCACCTAGCAGCGAGGATGTCCTTGCCTCCACCTGCCTGGTCCCTCCCGTGAGTCCTCAGCATTCTCCCCGGAAGCAGGCCCCGACAGGCAGAGCGTGGGGAGTGCTCAGGCTTTCTCCTTGGGCTCTCCTGCTGCCAGTGAAGCCAGGCCTAAGCCGGACGCTGCAGCCTGCAGCTGAGGGAGAGGAGACAGGATCAGACCCCAAAGGCCAGTGTCCTGAGGGGCTGGTCCTGTGCGGGTGCTGACAGCGAGTGGGGGTCAGGGCCTGTCAGATCTCCATGGGCCTCCTCTGCCCTCAGGGGACAGGGACAGAGAGCGGGAGTCTCCATCTGTGGGCTGAGAGTTCCAGGGATGTCTGGTGGACAATGGGGACGGGGTGGCCCTCACCGAGATGGGCAAGCTGGCGGGGCCAACGTGGGTGCCCGCACATGTGTGCCTGTGTGTGCACACACATATCTGTGTGCCCCTGTGTGCAGAGGTGCACAAGGTCACAGGGCACACGGACAGCCAGTGGTACACTCTCCGGCTGGGAGAAAAGGCTTGCCCAGCACACAGTGTGGTAAGACTCAACGGTAAGAGACCAGCCGAGTCAGACACTGGCTTCATGCCGGGTGGGCATAGGTGACCCTGTGGCTACTAGCCTGGCTACACAGCAGCCCTTCGGCGGAGCTCCCTCCGTCCACTCCCGGGCAGTATGCAGGCCCGTGCCTAGGAGATCTGGACAGGTGGCCTCCCAGCCCATGCCGACCTCCCCGTGCATGTGCCATTCTCCTGAGCATCTGGTATCCCTGGTAGCACCCTCCAGCGACACTTCAGGGATGCTCCGTGTATCAGGCAGGGACACTGGAGGCACGCCTGCAGCCTGACCTGTGCTTAGTCAGCCTGGCCTGGCCTGGCCGACACCTGGGCCTACCTCTCTCCAGGCCTCCACTGTGGGCACAGGGCCATGGCCAGGTGCCTGTGACAGCCCCTGGCTCCCAGAGCTGGGGCGCCTCTGACTCAGAGATCCTGTCTCACTGGTGAGGCCACCGCTGACCCCCTCACTAGGAGAACTGGTGGCCTTGCTCGCTGCCCACACCCCAGCAGCCTCTCTCACACCCGGTTCCCGAATCCCGTTCTGGGCGGCTCCAGTTCCTCTGGCCCTCCACCCATCCAGTTCCCAGGGACAGGGATCGATGAGCGGCAGAGCCTCCGCAGCCCCCGGATCTCCTTACACCTCTCCAAGGTCAAGCTGCCCTTGCTGCCAGGAAGGTCTAGATACAGCCCCCCCCCCCCCCTTCCACTCACAGGATTCAGGCCAGCTTTCTCCCAGAGCCCATGGCGTAGCCTTGGGTAGGGGCCAGGGCATAGATCTCTGAGCAGGGACGATAGGGCGGAGGCCCCAGGAAAGGAGGTGAAGGACAGGAGCAGGCTGTGACAGGTGGGCACAGGAGCTGGGCATCCTGGGTTGAAAAGGGGCACCAATGGGGGTGGGGCCAGGTCCAGGGTCTCATCTGCACCCTCCTTCAGTCCTGGGAATACCAAAGTGGTAGGAGGGGTGGATGCCACATCTGGTCCCACCATTGTCCCAGGGACATGTCCGCTCATGGACAAATGCACACCCACCCACCCCACGGCTGGATTTGGGTTCTGGTCTGACCCGGTGCCTCAGTTTCCCCTCATGCGACCGGAGACAGCGGGACGCTGTCAGAGCCCTTTCTGCCGTACTTTCCCCAGCCCCAGTGTGCCACACCCTCTTCTCCCAAGCCCAGCAGTGTCCCTGCCCTCTTATAATTCACAGATGGTGTACACCAAAGTCCCGACCCAGCCCGGCCGCGGTGCCCCCTCCCCACCCATCCCAGGCCGCCAATGGCATCCCCAGACGCCAGCCACAAAGACACTCTGTAGTCTTGCGGCCTCCGAACAGTGCCCGCTGTGTCCCAAGTGGAGGCTGTGCTGGGGGAGGGGCTGATGCCCCCGGCACCGGGGACTGGGGCGGGTGGGGGCCTCCTCACTCAGGGTGCACAGTTCCCCATAGGTCTCCCCTGGTCACTAGAGGCAGCAGCAGCCCACTGGTGGGGCCTCTGACGTGAGCTCAGCACAACCTATGTGCACACGTGGGCCCAGAGCCATGGTGGAGGTGTGTGGGGCTGGGCAGGGGCTGGGCAGAGGCCGGGACAGAGATGGGGAGGGGTGCCTGGACAGCTGCTTCTACACCCACGGCCCTCCACCCATCTCCCCACCTTGGTCTGTGCCCATGATCTCCAGAACAGCTAAGCTGCCCTCAAGTGGCCCCGATCCCCTGCCGTCCACAGCAGAAGGGGTGGCCGAGGGACAGTGGTGTAGGGGGCGCTGTGCCAGCCAGATCGCGCTCCAGGCTGCCCACCTTCCTCATGTCAGCCCCATGGGTCCCTCCATCACAGAGGCAGCGCCACGGTCACCCCCAGCAGGGACGCGGAGGCTGAGGCCCCAGGTGCCCCCGGGAGATGGCTGTTAGCCCTCACCACCCACCTGGGCAGGGTCAGAGCTAGGCTCCGGGGGAGCTTGGAGGCCTGCACCTCACCACATCCTCTGCCCTGGGATCTGTCACCAACCCGGCTGTGGGCTGCCCGTGGTTCAGGCCATCTAGCCCCAGGGCGTCTGCCCGCACCCGCCTCCTGCCCTGCTGCACTCACAAGCAGGGGTGGCCCAGGGCAAGTCTGAGGATGCCTAATCGGCACGAGCCGTCCCGGGGGAGCAGGGCTCCTGACAGCACGCTGAGGGAGGACGAGAGGTTGGCACCGAGCCCGGGGCACCACGCAGGTCTCTTGGTTTTGAGACTTTTCCTCAGCACCTGCCTGCCAGCACCCGCGGCTGCAGCGGGACCAGCTGTTAGCCCCAAGGACAGGGACAGCCCAGGCTGCCTGGGGGCCCTGCACTTCGAGCCTCAACCTGCACCAAGCGGTGGAGACTGTGGAGACGCAGGGCGTAGCGGTGGAGCTGGGGGAGCAACCTGTGCACGTGGCCGTGTGCACCAGTGCTCAAGGTGAGAGTGTCAGTGGATATCGGTGTGTGCATGTCCTGTGAGTTGTAAGTATGCACGTGTGCCAGTGTATGCACAGAACATGGATGAAGCGCCAGGTGTGTGAATGTAGTGTGCGTGAGTAGGCCGCCACGCGCTCACAGGACCGGCAGTGCAGCGCATAAGCAAGCATCAGAGCCCAGACGTGCCAAGGACGACCGTGTGCGTGGGTAAGGGTGGCGCCACACACCAGTGCACTGTAGGGTGGGGAGGCCGGGGGGCCGGGCCCAGAAATTCTGGACTACTACAAGAGAGGGTCTGTGGTACCAGGGGCCAAAAGTGCTGGGCAGGGGTAGGGCAGAACATGGAGCCCAGGGGCTCTTCTCCACACCTTCCCACCCCACTAGAAGGAATGTCTACATTACGCCTAGGAGCGGGACACCACTACACCCTACCCTCCACAGCCCCTGGGTTCGGCACCCCACAGGCCACCCCCAGTATGGCAGGCTGTGTCTCGGCAAGGGACTGGTCCAAAGTCACCAAGCCAACAAGCGGAAGTGAGATTTGAACCATGTGACCTCCGAGCCAGTCCCTGGACGGGGTCTGGAGTGGCCAACCACGACTCACAGGAGTGGCCTGGACGTTGTTGGGGGTGAGCACTCTGCACCCTACAACACTGCATGTCAAAATCAGTCACAGGCCCTCCTGAGCCCCGGGGGCCCTGGCTCCCCTGCCCCCTCTGACTTCCATGCCAAGGCCTACTCAGCCCTCTGTCCCAGCTGAGTCAGTACCCCCAGAAGTGGTCCACAGCTGGGTGAGAGGCAGGGGAGGGGGCTTCCGGGACAGATTCGGGCCTTCTGCCTCAGTACAGTCTCCTCTCAAGCCTCCCATCTGCCTAAGCTGGCATGCGCCTTCCAGGGCCCACACCCCTGACCGTACCCCAGATTCCAGCTCTCTAGAAGCAAGTGGTAGACACGCCGGTCCTGGCGCTGTGCTGCGGGAGGCAGCCCTTGGAGGAGGAGTGCAAGGTGCCAGGTAGAATGTCCCCGAGTGTGCCGGGCACGACAGTGGGCGCTGGGACCCACAGGGGGTTGGGACAGAGCAGGAGGGCATGGATAGGGCAGTGGGCACAACGGGGGGGGTCAGAGACCAACAGTGGCGGCTGGGGCTTGAACATGAGGAAGAGGAATGAGGGAGGGCGTGTGTATGTGGGTGTGAGATGTGCACATATGGGCCGTGCAAACAGCTGTGCACAGAAGGAAGCAGGGCACAGAGGGCAAAGGTCCACTGTGCTGCGGGCAGGCCAGGGTCAGGGTCCCAGGGTGGGGAGACACCCCACGACGCACACCAAACTTAGGTGGTTGTCCCAAGTTGTCCCAGGCCGGACATGCTCACACGGCTAGCTGGTGGAGGCCACCAGTCTTCTGGGAGGACAGCAGGAAGGCTCCAGCACTGTGTCACGGGCAGAGGCCAGGCCACAGGGTGAGGACCAGCACAGACCGGTCCTCAGGGCTGACGCCACCGCCAGCCACTTTAATGGAAACGAGATAGTAAGAATGGAGAAGGGGGTGGGTCTTGTTCCCTCCTGGGCACATTGTGCTCTGTCTCCTTTGGGCGCCTCCTCACCTCGGCCCCGAGGCAGGACACTGGGAAACCGAGTTGCCAGGCCATGCGGCATCCCCTGAGGCTGAGATCTGAATGTGGGCCCTGCTCCCTGTGGGTCCTGTTGTCACGTCTTGCCTTGGGATTCACACCACCCCTGTTTCAGCCTCTTCCCTGCCCCTCCAGCCTGGGGAATCTGTGTAACCAGCAATGTGCCACGTTCTGAGGCATGAATGGATGCCCACATGCATGTCCTCTGGAGCATGCCCTCTGGGCCTGTTCTCCCTCCTGCACACATGTGGACAGGCACACATGAGCTTGGGTAGTTGTGTGCCCATGTGTGCAGCTCCACGTGCATGCACTGCCCCGTCCTGGGGAGCTCACACGGGCAAGGGTAGGGTTGGCACACGGGCCTCACTATGGGGCATGCATGCTGTGCTGGGCATAACACTGCATGTCTAGGCTGCACACTGGGTAGGAGGGCTCGGGCCGCATCAGGCTGGGTGTTGGCTGTCTTGTTGTGAGGGACACGCACATGTGTCCTTGGTGACGCGCAGCTGTGGGTACAGACAGCCCCCACAAATGTGTGTGCATGTTCCCTCCCAACCAGAGCCCAGGACCATCCACAATGTCTTCAACACATCATCAGGCCAGGTCGCCAGCCTTACAATCCTGGGTGCCCCCGCCAAGGCTTCCAGAGCCCAGGCGCAGGCCTTTGGGGTTCCTGCCCGGGCCTGTGCCCCAGGGTAGGACCCTGTCCCGCCCTCCCACCCCCATCTGTTTCTTACAGGCACAAGCACAGCACCTCTGCACAGCTGTTCCCTCTACCCGGACACTGTGGCCTATGCACTAACTCTCCTGCGAGCCCTGGGTGGCTGTTTTTCTTGGGAGTTGTGCCTTTGGGCTAGCGTGGGCACTGTCCTTTCCCCAGGCCCTTGGAGCCTCTCCTGTGGCTTTCCTCCAGTATCCCCACTAGTCTAGGACTTGTGCGTATGTGTGTGTGTGTGTGTGGGGGGGGGGGTGTCAGTCCTTGCCCACCAAAGGTATACCCATGGGCATTGAGCCTTTTCCTCTGTGTGCCCGGGGGCCGTGTGAAAGGGCACCCCACACCCTGTGTTTACCCAGAAATGACGCCCGGCCCTGTGGCCAGCTGCAGTTAGGGAGGCCAGGGTCCTTCAGGCAGGAGCAAGTGGACTTAGGGCTCGGAGGAGGTTAGCAACGTGCTCCAGCGTCCACGCCTCTCACAGAGCCCCCCGCCCCCCCCCGCCCCCCATGCCCATGTGACGACCACGTCCGCCGCACTGGGAACACACGCCACACGGCCCGCAGGGCACCACTCACACCATGTGAGGCCTGCATGCCTGCACATACGTGCCCGCAGCTGCAGGCCGACATGCACGTGCCTGCGTGGCACACATACACACGTGCACAAACGTGCGCGCGCGCACCCGGGCACGGCGAGCCGAGGCCAGGCGAGTTTGGGTAGCAGTGCGGGAGATGCGCGGTGCGTCAGCCGGGCTGGCGGCACGGAAGGGGCGGCCGGGGCTGCCCAAGATGGGGCCGGAGCGCTGGGCCGCGCAGGAGGCGGAAGGGGCGGGCAGGCCGAGGCGGGCGCGGCGCGGGCGCCCTCTCCCGGCCGTCCGAGGCAGCGCGCCGGCCCTCCGCCCTCCGCCCTCGCCGCCGCAGCCGGGCGCCGGACGGCCGCCCGGGCCTGACGCCCCGCGGGACGGGCTCCAGGCCGCCGGGTCAGCCTCGAGAGGCGGGTCTCGGCCGGGAGAGGAGGGCGCCGCGGGCACCTGCCCGGGCCCCACCGCTCTCCGGCCCTTCCACCCGGCGCCCGAGCTGGTCCGCAAGGTGCAGGGCTGCCCGAGACCCGCCGCAGACCCTGAGCGCTGCGGACCGGAACGCCAGATCTCGGGACGAGCGCAAGAGGTCGGGGCGCGAAGGGCCCCTGGGCGCACAGTCCGCCCATTTCACGGAAGCAGCCCCGCCAGGGCCCAAGAGGGACCTGAGCCTGCAGCTAGGGAAAGGATCTGGAGCACTCGGCCACACGCCGCGTCCGCTTCCCGGCCCGGGCTCCGGAGGAGCGTGGCACGGTGGCACAGGCGGCCGGTCGCCGCCTCTCCGCCCCCGCGCGGGACCGCGGCAGGGACGGGCGTCCCCCTCCCAGATCGCTGAGTCGCGAGGAGCCCTGGCGCCGCGGCGGGCCTGGGGGCTCGACTCCCAGACGCCCGGGGCTCCCGGCAGGCCTCCCCACCCCAGGTCGGGGACGCAACAAGTCTGAACGCAGCGCCAGCGCCAGGCAGCGGCGAGCGAGCCAGTAGGGAGGGCGTAAGGCCCAGCGCGGGGCGCCCGGAGCCCCGGGATCCCCGGAAGCGCGCTACGTCCGCCTCCAGGCACCGCGCGCGGGGGGCTGAGACGTCGGGCGGCCCACACCCCCTTCCGAAGCCTCGGCTCCGCGCCGGCGGGGGCGCGCCCGGCAGCCCCCTCCTTCGCCGGCTTGACCTTGCCCGGGTCCTCCAAGCGGGACCCGGCGGCACCGGGCGTCCGGGAGCGGAGTTCGGCGGCCGCCCGCGGCCCAGGAGGGGGCGCCTCCCCTCCGCCCTCCGCGGTTACCTCCTCTCTGCGGGGGTCGCCAAGGAAGGGACGGCTTGAGGAGTCTGCAGACGTCCTGTTTGCTCTCTCGGACCCCAGCCCCTGATACCGCCCCCCAGATCCGGACGGGGACCTCGGGCTCCCCGTCCCCGCACGCCGCCGCCCGCAGGAGCGGACGCCGCTGGCCGGCAGGGGGTGTGCGTTCGGGTCCCGGGGGGGACGCCGAGGGTCTCCTTGGATCCCCAGGGTGCGGCGGACGCGCAGGCCCCCCCCCCGGCTCCCTCCCCAGCGGACCCCAGGCGAGGGCGGTGCGCCCCTGCCCACCCACACGCCTCCTGGCCTTCCCATTCCTTAAGGAACCTGCGCCCCAGCCCCGGGGGAGCAGGAGGCGGCGGGGACCTTCGGGGAGAAATGGGGCCGGAAGGGGCTCGGGCTAGGGCTGCTCCGGTCCCAGCCCGGGTCCGTGCGCTCCAAGAAACTTGGAAACCCCACATGAAAGTGGGAAGGGTAAGGTGCCCGGCGGGCCTGCGTCTGGGTGCCAGGCTGGCCCGGGAGCGATCAAGCCGGAGGCGCCGGAGAGAGGGACCCGGGCTCAGCGCCGCGGCCTCCGACCGGTCCCCGCGGCCGCCCAGCTCCACGCGGTCTGTAGGTCCGCGCGGGTCCCGCGGGTCCCTGCGGAGGCCGGGGACGCTCCCTGCGCTGCCCGAGGGAGCCTCGGGAACGGGGGACCAGGAGCCGGGCCGATCCCGGGTCCCCAGCCTCCCGGGAGCGGGCGGGGGCCATGCCCGTTCCTCGGGGCAGCGGCGCGCGGTGGAGGCAGAAGCAGGCCGGCGGCCCCCGCGCGCGGGGATCGCGGACCGGGCGTGCTGGGAGCCCGGCGGGGGGCGCGGGCCGACCGAAAGTTCGGAGGGGCCGAACCGAGGGCGGCTGCGCGGGGTTGGGAGGGCAGGGGCAAAGCGCAGCCCCCCGCCGGATGGCGGGGGTGCGGGAGCGCCCCGGGGTCTCCGCCGCCCCTGCCGGTCTGCGGCGGGAGCCGCGAGGGGATCCGGGGTCGGGGAAGCGGTGCGTGGGGGGCGCCTCGGGCTCCCATCACGCACGTAGGGCCCCTGGGTGCCGCCGGGGCTGGGCGCGCTCGGGCGCCTCTCTGGAGCAGGCTGGGTCCGAGCGGGCTGCGCAGACCCCGGTCCGCGCTCGCGCGTGCCGCGGCGCCGCGGGAACGCCTCTCCGGCCCCGGCTCCGGGCCGGCGGCGGGGAGGGCGCGGGGCCGCCCAGCCTCGCGGGGGTGTGCGTGTCGGGGGCGGTCGGCGCGGGGCCTCTCCCACGCCCGGGGTCGCCTCTGCTCAGCCCGCCCGCTGCGGGCGCACGCGGACCGGCCGATGCCGCCGCGGCCGCGGGAGGAGGCGAGGGCCGGGGAGTGGGCGTCCGGGCTCCGGCAGCGAGCGCAGCCCCGGGCAGCGAAGTTGGGAAGTCCGGGCGGCGGCCCCCCTCCCGGGCCCCTCGCCGCGCGGCACCCCGACCCCGCCGAGCCCGCTTACCTTCCCGGGCAGCGCGCCGCGGCCCGGCCGGCGGCGACTCGATCCGGCGACTGGCGAATCCTGGCGGCCGCCCGGAGGGGGCGGGGGCCGCTCCCGCGCCGCGCCGCGCCGAGACGCCCCCTGGAGCGCGCCGCGGGCCCCTCCCGCGCTCCTGCCGAGCCCCCCGGGCGCTCGGGGGCCGATGCCCGCGACGCGGGGGCCTGTGCCGCGGGTTCGCCGGCTCCGCGCGCTCCGCCGGGGCCGCCGCCAACGCCTGCGCCGCCTCTCCCGCTCCGGCCGCGCCGCCGCGCCCGCCCCGCTCTCTCGCCTTTTTTCCCCTTCCTGGGGGGCGGGGGGAGCCGAGCCGGGGGCGGGGCGGCGCGGGGAGGAGGGGGAGGCCGGGGGCGGAGGCCGGGGACGCGGGAAGGCGGAGCCGGGAGGCAGCGCTCCCCCGCCCGGCCGCCCGCCCGCCCGCCCGGCCGCCGGCGCTCCCCGATCTCGCGCTGAAACTGGATCCCGAATCGGGAGCCAGGGACCGCATTACGGATTACATCAGGCTTTACAGAGCTTCCAGATCACACACGCGAGCGGGGCGCGGGCGAGCGGGGCGGGCGGGGGGCGCTGGCGCGCGCACCTGGGTGAGCCGGCCCCTGCCCGGCGGCAGGGATGCCCGGAGTTGGGTCTCCGACCCTAGCCTCTCCAGAAGCCGCGGGAGGGGGGGGAGGGGGTCGGGGGCTGCCTCTGGTGGGACAGGCGGTGGGAGATCACGCTGGACACACAGAAGCCGGGACGGAGAGAAGCAAGTTAGGGTCTGTGCACACAGGAGCGTGGGTGCTGGAAGGGAGGATGGGGTAGGTGAGTGGATGGAGGCGGTGGGCAGGAGGATGGGCGGACGGACGGACAGGTGGCAACTGGAGAGGCGGGTGGGGCAGGCGGAGGGGTAGAAAGACGGTGTGGGCCCCTGGGGAGCGTGTCAAGGACGGACAGAGGGATTAGGAGCAGAGGGGTGGGCCCTGCAGGTGGACGGAGGAGGCGTGCCCAGGTGGGGTGGGCGGGATGGACGGGTGACGGGCAAGGAGAGGCGAGGCCAGCCTGGGCCCCTTCCCAGGGGCCCCTGTGGGTTGTCCGGCTCGTGCTGGCCCAGTCTTTCCTGGGGAGGGGCTCCTGTCCAGAGGTGCTGAGGGCCGGCTGGGGCAGAGGAGGGGATGTGAGAGTCGATCTCCTCGACTCTGAAGGTCTGTCTGCAGGCGTTCCCTCCCAAATCTTAACCTTTCCTCTTTGACTGGTGACTACCGGGACACCCTAGTCCCTTGTGTGGATTCTGTTTCCCTCAGCAGTTGAAGATGGGGCCCCTTTACTCTTCCCTCTCCCATCGGACGGGTCCCTGCGCTCTTCGGAGGCCGTGGCAAGTGTCAAGTAAGCAGCTACAACAGAATGGCCTGGGGACAGCACTGTGCGTCCGCCCCTGGTCCCCAGGTGCTTCTGCTTCCAGCCGCTCCCTCCTGCCTCAGTGCCAGACTCGTCCCTCCAGGGTTACCTTCCAGGCAGGCCTCCGGTGCCCAGTCTGTGCATCTGGTACCGCTGCTTGCCGGCCTTGGGGCACCGCCGCTGTCAGTGCCCGTGTGGACTCCCTGCCCTGTCCCCGCTTCACTTGAGGGTCAGCAGTCCCCTCCAACACACAGCGTTCTCCCACCCACTGTAACCTCCAACTAGCCCTGCCCCCATCAGCCACCATGCGGCAGGATCCCCCTCCCGAGCGGAGGGCATCTGTGTCGCCTGGGTCCAGGCACACAGCACGTGTCTCCAGGCACAGCTCTGTCCCACTGTGGCCTGAACCTCCCAGGGTATTCACGGAGACCCAGGTCACCAGCAGCAAAGGACAGAGAAGCCTCACTTCCCAGCCCCGCTTCTGAAGCAGCTCCAGCCTCCCGCCTTGTCTGGAAAGGGCCCACTGTCCCACATATACCACAGCCTGGGAAGCCTCTGAGGACCCCCAGCTCCCCGCCCCCCAACTGCCCTTGCGATGGTCCCCTCACTGCAGTAGCGACCTGCGGCCACCAGGAGGCCCCTGACATCAGGCCCTGAAGCCATTGAGCCAGGCTGAGTCAAGCGAGATCTCAGCCTCTGGGCTCTTCTAGCAGTGACCGGGAGGGTAGCAGCCGTCCCTGGCTCCCTGGGGGTCTTGGGGGCGACACTTAAGGCCCTTTCAAAGTGGAATATCCAGCCTTTTCCGGATGGGCGCCTCTCCACTGCCTGCATGTGATTCCCTGCTTATCCCCTCCCCCAAACTTGCCCTTTTTAGAAAATTGTGCCTCATCCCAGTCCATAATCCAGAGCTCAGATAGGTCCAGCTCCTGGGGGCAGAGAAGACCAAAGAATGGCTGCTCCTCAGAGAGGCAGAAGCATCTCTGTGGCCCCTGCTGACCCAGGGCAAGGAATTTGCCCTGCAGCTGGGCTGCGTTGCCTGCGTTACAGATACCATTGCATGCCCAAGACAGTTTCCCCTGCAGAGCCTGGTGACTGCTGGAGAAGCCCTGAGTGCTCAAAGCTGAGGGTCTGCAGCAGGCCAGCCCCATCCAGCTGGACACCAAGCCCAGAGCTTGTCACCACAGCCCAGAGAGCGCATGACCCTTGGTGCCCTCTAAGCACTATACATTCCAGAAACCAGGCCCTAGCCGTGGCCATCAACTCAGCCGTGATGTGACCTCTGGCTGATACTGAACTCATCAACCACAGCCTCTGGCCACAGGCTGAGCTTTGATCCTGGTTATACACTGAGCCCTGATCCTACGCACAGGCTAAACCCCAATCCCGGTAACATACCGAGTGTTCGTCCACAATACTCTGAGCCCCTGAGCTCTAATCCTAATTGTTTGTAGCCAGGGCTAATTGTTACACACGGAGCGCTGCTCCTAATCACACATTGACCCTGATCACATCCCCCCAGGCCTTTGGTCCCAAGGGTGAGTGTTGGCCTCCTGGCGGGGTAGGCACTGGGGGTGGGGTGGAAAGCCCCCAGAGGGGCAGTGGGAAGCATACCTCAGAGTCCTCTTTACGGTCAGTTTTCACCCCGGACTGTCCCATTCTCAGGTAGGAGAGGGGTTTATTTGAGGTCATGGGGGGAGCGTGGCGGGGACCAAGCACCCTGACTCCTATTCCCATGGCTCCCCTGCCCTCGGGGACCTAACTCCAGAGCAAGGGAGGGCTGAGGCCCCAAGGGGAAGGGAGGAGGGCAGCCTGGCCCTGGCCCTGGACACACTGCAGTTCTGCCCGGCCCTCAGTGGACATTGCAAGTCAGGGGCAGGGGGGCCTTTGGGGACCCGGGGGGCCTGAACACGGAGGGTGCCTGGCCAGGTCACATGCTCTGTAATGAGCTGTGGTAGGACCCAGCCACCGCTAGGCTCACAGTGGGGACACAGGCTGCCTTCTGCCAGCTCTGCTGTGTCACAGCTTTGTGCATGAGAACAGCCAAGAGCGATCATCCCGGGGGGTAGGCAGAGGCCTGGTCTCCCTAACATTCAGCCAGCGAGGTTCTGAAGGGCAGGCACCAGGGCTCTCCTCCTCCGGGAAGCTCTCTTCCTCTCCTGGCTGCTCCAGGCACAGAGCAGGCACCTTCCTCAGCCTAGCATCTGCCAAGTCCAATGTCAGCCTCTAGGTGGTGCAGTCTGTAGCCAGGCCTGAGTTGTGGCTCTGTTTCCACTAGGCCACCATTAGCCACAATGGCTGCAGAGAACTTGAAGGTGGCTCCTAGCGGGAGAACGTGAACTTCTAATGTTACTGATCTCTGGGCAGTGGAACCCTAACTAGCCACATGTGGCTGGTGGCGGCTGTCTTGGAGGACCCTGCTCCGCACGGGTGTTCCAGCTCAGGGCTCTACCCGGGGCTCCTGAGCAGTGTGTCTGAAACTCATCCTTAGCCTTTTCTAACAAGGACCCATTTGTGGCTCCAGGTGGGGCCACTGAGCAGGTGAGCCTCTAGCACCCTGTCCCTCCCAGCACTGGGCCACATGGGGCAGCAAGGAGACCCTTGGTGGAATGAAGTTATCCCCCCAAACAGACTGTGTCCTGGCCCCTCTGTTTCTAGGCACGACCTCAGGCTGGTCCCCTCCCACCTCCCGTGCCTTACCTGCGTCTTCAGCAAACGGAGACCGTATTAGTAGTGTCCTTTCACGGCAGTCTTGGTCAGGACCGAGTGAGTAGAGGGGCAGGAGTGGCCCACGCAGGGAGCACCAGATGCTTTCCAGGGCCGTCTTCCTTGCTGGGTGGCCCTCTCACCGTGCCCTTCCTGTTTGTACCACTTGGTCAGCCCACGGGGCAGGACCCCTGCTCCTAGGCTCTCTAGGTGGGTGGGTATGACGACAGTAGGTGGCTGTGGCTCCCAGCTGCTCCTCCCCTTCTGACCCACCTGCCTCTGGAATTGTGCAGTGTGGTCCTGCTGCCTCTTGTCATACCCATTTCTGTCCCAGGAGGTCAGGGAGAGGGACAAGCTCCTTGAGGTTCAGCTGGGCACAGCCCTGACACTAGGAGCTCAGCCTTACCACCCTGTGTCCTCTACTGCAGCCCAGCTAGGTGTCCCTCTCATCCCTCGTCACTTCCCGTGGCTGAAAGCCTGGGGTACCTCGGCTGCCAACCCCAATACTGAGCTCAATTGAGAGGGTCACATGGGGACACCAGGCCTAGGAAGACTGAGGTTCCTAAACTTCAGTCAGGACATGTGCTTCCCATGGGGCACCTCCAGGTGTGGGCACCCAGGAGCTAGGCTTCTTGGGACTGGCCCTGTGGGCTGGGACCACCAGGGCCTGTGGGTGTGGCCAGTCTGCTTGGGCCTCTGCCCAGTGTATATGTGTTCAGTGGCCAGGCCTTGGCAGGGGTGGGACAGAGGGTGCTTCCCTGTGCTGTCCAGGCCAGGCTCGTGTGGGTGACGGTAGCGGGCTAGGCTGTACACAGGTTCCAGGGCAGGCTGCCACAGCAAAGGGGAGGGAACGGACACTTCTGTAGTGCTCGTGTGAAGGACTTAGGGTGAGGGGGCTGCATCATCTTCCTACCCAGTCCCCGTGGCCCCTGCAGGGTCTAGGAAGAAGGTGACTTCCCTTCATGGGAAAGCCCAGGCCCTGCCCGGGTCCCTCACAGACCAGGGGCCACCAGGGCATCCATCCTGCCCAGGGGTTCAAGGACACAGGTTTTGGCCTGTTGCAGGGCCAACTCCGTCCACGCCTTCTCTGTAATGGAGCAGCCATTCCCGCTCTGGGGCCCCCTAGCTGCCTGGCTGCCCTGGGAAGTGGGGGATGGGGGATCTCGGGCTATTTTCAGGTGTTCCTTCTCACAGCTCCCCCTGTGAGAACTGGGCGCGATCTGCGGGTTTTCCTGACACCCCTCAGGAGGGCAGAGCAAATGCAGGTCAGGAAGAGGCAGGTGGCAGCAGCTGGCCGCGTGTGTCCCCAGCTCTGGGGTTGGGGGAAGGAGCCCTGGGGGCCTCAGTGAAGCCTGAGTGTATGTTCCTGCTGGCCCGCCTAGCCCGATCGCCCCTCCTCTGCCCTCATGGCAGGTACAGACCGAGACGGGAGGGACCTGCTCCGTGACTAGAGCTGCCACTCATCGAAGCGATGCGACCGGCTCGCGGTCACACAGCCCGGAGCCCGCGTTGACACCGGAGCCTGCGCTCTGAGTCAGGGGCATGTCTCTCGGAGGGGGTCTTCACCATGGACGGGGCAGAAAGGGAAGGCGGGGAGACTGTTGGACGGGAGATACTTCAGAGCCTGCTTTCCAGCCACGGTCGCACCTGAGCTCTTCACGAGGTCTGATCCCTTGTCCTCATCTGAGCCCGGGCCCCGGGGTTAACACTGATTTTGATTGTAGACTGGGTCCTGATTCCTGAGAACTGAGTTCTGGCTTTGGGTGCTCACTAGTCCCTGGTCACAGACTGAGTCCTGACTCTAGGTATGTGCTGCTTCCTGATCAGAGATGGGCACATACTGCGTCTGGGCACACACTCATCCCTCATCACTGTCTGTGCTATCATCTGGGTATATACTGACCCCTGATCCATAATTACAGACTGAGCCCTGACTCTGGGCTCACACCGAACTCTCAAACTTACCCTGAGAGTGGGCATTATCAGGTCTTCCTTTGGGGGCTGCACCCTGCCAATACCATTCAATTGCTCTCCATCTCCCACTGGCCTCATCCCCAAAGCAGAGACTGGGTGAGCTCAGGGCCTGTGCAGCAGCTGCCCGCCTCCCCTCCAGGCCCCTGCCTATGCTCAGGGAGCCCCAAGGAATGCAGAATGCCCAGCCAGCTCTCAGCGGAGGAAGATTAAGCATTTAATAAACAGTGCAGTGAAAAATCAATACAGGCAATCAGAGAACTCTGGGAGCCAATAGAGACGGGGTTGTGGGGAGGTTGGAGGTGGCCTGACCAGATCTGCCCCTCACCTGCTCACACTCCGTGGCTCTGGACCGCTCAAGAGCAGCCCACACTCCCCAACCCCAACTTTCCTCCTAGACCCCCACTAACACCACCGAGCCCCACTCAGTGGTCCTGGGCCTCCTCAGAAGACCCCAGTGCCACCTGGGCATACATAAACTCCCGCTTCAGTCCCCAGCAGATATTGCTGCTTCGGCTGTTGCGGTGGGTGGGGAGGGCTAATGTGGGCACCACAGAGTCAATGAACCAAGGGGACAGCCTACCCGCCTAGCAGGGCTTCAGCGAGGAAGGCCTCAGACCTCTGGGCTGTGGGTGGCATTCAGGGCGAAGCCAGAGGGGCTTCTGACCCTGAGTGCCCCCTGGAGAAGAAGGGCACAGGGTGTTGGAGGCGGCCCCTCCCCTCCACCCTGTTCTAGGAAGCCCTGGCAAGGCAGGCTCGTGTCCTGGCACTGCCCACACTGGCACGGCTGTGCTCTACTGTGTAGACAGCACCTTCATCCGCTCATCGCCATCCCTCTTACAGAGCGGGAAACGGAGGCTCAGCCAGAGAAGTGGCTAGCCCTAGGGTGCCCAGCTCTATGTCCGGGAGCTGGGCCTGTGCTTCCAGGGCCTGCACAGAGGGGCTCGCCTGGCCTCACACTGCTGTACCCCAGCGTGGCCTCTCCCCGGAACCAGCAGCTCTGTGGCGTGGCCCGCTGAGGGGGAGTGCAGGGCCTGGGACCTCGCAGAAGATGTGGACTTCAAGCAGCGGCGGGACCTTTCTACAGACAAGTGGCCGGTCTCTGCGAGCCTTGCGCCCTGTCCAAGGGTGCCCCTCGGCTCTCCTTCCTCCCTTGGAGGGGCGAGTGCTCAAAGACCCAAGCAACCCCAGCAGGAAGTGCAGGGGGCGCAGGCTGAGGAGGAGCAGGCCACCGCGCTGTGGAAACCCACGCTGCCTCCCCGCCTTCTGCCAGCGCTGGTGGCGGCACTGCAGGGGCAGCGTCCCATCCTCCCCCAGCCACCGCCAGAGCCGGAGGAGAGGACGAGGTGCATGCACCGCACGGGGGCTGGGGAGGGCCAGGAAGGGGACAGGTAAGAGCCGGACTGCGTCCCTCAAAATGTCCGCGTTTCATGCTGGCTGATGATGCCGGCATGTGGCTGAGGCAGGAGGATTGCGAAGCTCAAGGCCCGCCTGGGCAACTTAGTGATTCAGTGAGATTCTGTCTCAAAATTAAAAGTAAAAATGGACCGAGGCTGTAGCTCTGTGCAAGCTGGGCTTGATGGCACAGGCCTGTAACCCTAGCACGCTGGAAGGCTGAGGCAGGAGGATCACAAGCTCTGGCCCAGCCCGGCAACTTCGTGAGATCCTGTATCAAAATCGGAACAATAGCAACAACAGCAAAAAAACCCCAAAAGGTCTGGGAGATGTAGCTGAGTGAGGAGGCCCTTGGCTGGATCCACAGTATCACTAAATGAACAAATAATTGGATACGTAAGTAAGTCCCAACTCGCCATACTGAGGACGCACAGGACCCACGGAGAGGCCACAGGAACAGCACCCATCCCCAGATGTCTGTGCCCTCCCACCAGCTGGGTGGCCAAGGACAGCGCCTGAAGTACAGGCCACCCCTCAGCCAAGGTCTCCCAGTAGAGGCCCACAGAGTTACCCCCTCACAGGTCCTCAGACTGGAGACTCGCGAGGACCCCGGAGGAGACGGCGCCACCTTCATCCCCTCGTCTGTCCCGAGCGAAGGCCCGCCTCATTTCCCAGTGTCTCCCGTGCTCGGTGTGGCGCTTCCTGCCAGTGGGGCTCAGGGTCGCCAAGCTGGGCGTTTTCTCAACTTCCTGCTCTGCACTGGGCCGTGCCATGGTCCTGGGATCACACCACCCTCAGGAGGAGGCGTCCTTTTCCCCAGGGGTCAGCGACCCCTGCCTCGGTGTCTCTGTGGGGCTTTGCACGCACAGTGGTGCACTGTGGGGTAGGACCAGGGCTGGGACTGAGGGGTGGCATCACCCCTCCGTGTCCCCCAAGCCAGAGATCACGTTGGCAGCTGTGACTCCAGGGCCTGCTGGAGGGGGGGGGGGGAAGAGGGAGGAAAGAGGAGGGAGGAAGGAGGGAGTGAGGGGAGAATGGGAGGGAGGAGGCAGAGGAGGCCCAGAAACTGGGAGGTTGCCATGGGGAGGGAGCTGGGCCCTCCACAGCTGGCTGAGGCTGTCCTGGAGCCGGGCAGGTGCTGACCTGTTGAATTCTCAATGGAGGGCTGACCAGGGAGCCTTTCCCTGGCTCCGCCAGCCCTGTCCCTCCTCAGTCAGAAGCCAGGCAGCCCACCACTCAGAGGGCCACACTGGGATTTCCCTAAAGACCCAGGGATTTGCATATCATTTGCATATTGCTTGGATGCCTGTCAAAGCCTGATCAGCCTTCCAGTTTTGGGAGTTGGCTTCCGGAGTTGCCACCTGTTCTAGACCCGGCAAATGCGTGGTTTCTGGGAGGGCCCGACAAGGGGGCAGGGGAACTGGGGGGACAACCAAGCATAGGATTCTCTCAGCATTTTAAATTTACAGCCTTAAACATTTCAACCTGAAATGCTGCAACGCTGAAGAGTGGAGAAGACAAGAACTGTTATCCCCCTACTACCGGGGAAACCGAGGCTCAAGGATGGCAGCTTGGTGGGCCAGGTCACACGCAGGCAGGCAACCCGACTGCTGCATAGCAAGGCCTCCTGCAGGAGGGAGGCAGCCAGGAGACCGGGAAGGGGCCAGGGAGAGCGCTTGGGGACCAGAGCCTCTCCCACCCACAACCGCCCAGGGTGCGGGGCCTTTGGGGGATCCTTGGGTGTGGCTGGTGGCACTCCCTCGGGTCTGGGGTGACGCTGGGCCTCGGGGATTTGCGGGCCCTGAGGCTGCGGGACAGCAGAGTCGCGGTCTGTGCGGTGGTCCCACAGTGGACGCCGCGGCCAGCCGTCGCAGCTGCTGCAGTGGGCGCAGCAGTCCATGCTGTCCTGTCTAGACAGCAAGCAGAGGTCCCGAGAGCAAGGAGCAGGCTGTGAGCCCCACCCAGCGTGAGCACAGGGAGGGCCCAGAGCCGGAGCGAGAAGCTGCCCCGGAGAGCGAGAAGGAATTCCGGGAGAGGACCAGCGCTGCCCGCTGGATCACAGAGGGAGGCACAGCAGCTGACGGCAGAGGCGGGGGCAGCACGCATTCTCTGTAAAGTATCACTTGTGTGGGGGGGTGCTCTTTGGTGATGCAATTGCCTTTAAGCCACCCGCAGTCTTGTAAGCGACCCTCATTCACGCTCCTATATGTAGCCCCGGCAGCCCCTCGCTCCTGCCCCGGTAAGGAACCCCAGTGAACTAACTCACGTTACTAAATTAGGCTTCGGTGCACCATGACTTTGGCCTGTCTGCCAGACTCGACTGGGGTGATGCTGGTGCTCACGTCTCTTCTTCCCGTGACACCGATAAATCCTCTTCGGGTCATCTGACTAAGCCGCCCAGTGCCTCGGCCTCTCAGCCGCACGTCCTCTCCCGAGTGCGCGCAACGCTCCGCCTGTGACTGCCGGGGAAGAGGCAGTGGCAGGGACAGCAGCGGTGGTGGCAGCGGTGGTGACCACGACGATGATGGTGGCAGAAGGGGTGACGGGCGTGAAGAGGGAAGAGACCCTCTGGTGTGGGGGACTTGGAGAGCCCAGAGTGAGACTGTGGTGCTCTCCTGGAGGTCCCCAGAGCCAAAAGCTGGCGTGTTTAATGCCAGTGTCACTCTGCCTGTGGCCATCTGCTGCCCACTCCTTGGGTCTGGAGCTGCAGGAGGGTGGAGGATGGCCCTCGGAGGGCTGTCCCATCCCGCCGCTGAGCGACTGTGTTTGCTGGACCCTCACCCCTCCCAGGAGACAAAGGGCTCTGCAGGAACAGCCCCTACAGCCCCAGAGCCCTCCGTCAGTGCAGGCCCCCAGCACCGTGGTGGCAGCCTTCTTGTCCTTAGCCAAAGCCAGCACAGGAAGCGGAGGACAGAGCCTCGCTTGGTCCTGCCTCACTCTGGATGCAAGGCCCAGGCTTTGTGCCTGCACATACGCACAAGCACACGGCCATGCAGACACCAAGCCCACACACGCTCGCATTTGTGTGCATGTGGCCCGGCACGCAGGGCTGGAGGACGCGCCAGGTTGCTCGTCCCGGCAGGGTGAAGGGCCTGGGGTCTTCTATCCTCGTCCCAGGATCCTGCTCACCCTGCTGCGCCTAACACGGCATCAGGTGCCACCACAGCTCTGCAGGGTCCCAGTGATGTTGCCCAGCTGAGCCCAGGAAGGCTCCCCGGGAGAAGGCCGCACTGCAAGAGGGGCCTGTGGAGAGCCAGCTTCCGAGTCGTCCCTGGGCCGGTGGAGGGTCAGGGCCCACAGGGAGGAGCAGGGAGGAGGAGCTGGGAGCCATCCTCCCCGCAGAGGGGACTTCGGCACAGAGAGGCCGCAGCCCTGAGCCCTGCGCCCCAGCTGCCTGAGCCTCGGGTGGGGATCCTGGGGCACGGCTGTGGCAGCCAGGGCGCCTCCCGCCTAGGGACCCCTTTCTGTACCCCACTGTGGGATAGCTGGGGTGAGTCTTCCACCCAGGCTTTCCACGGCTGCCTTTCCTGAACTGCAGCTGTTCCACAGAGTCAGTGAGTTGTCTGGCTCACCATGCTAAGATCAGGGCCTGGCCATTGAAAAGAGGACCCACCGGGTGGCCAAGTGCTCCCGTCAGCCTCGGAAGCCGAGGGGACAGGGACAGGGTCGGGGAGCTGGGATAGGTCGAAGTCCAGCATGGCCGGGAGATCCTGACCCCGGAGTGGCTGAAGGCCAGGTAGTACAGGCCTGGGCCTGGTGTGGGGCAGCCCCCGGCGGGGTCCGGCTCAGAGCCTGGGTCAGAACCACAGCTGTGGTCAGCCAGAGAAGGCCGAGTGCCCTGTCCTAGCCTGAGCCCTGGGCTCCCCACCCCAGGATATGAACCTTTCAGAACCTCCAGAGCGTGTCTCCCCGCCAGGCACACTGGAAGGGTGAGCAGCCTGTGAGCGAGCGGGCAAGTAGGTGAGCTGGGCGGTGGTAGAGGCGTCCCTCGGGGGCCGCTGCCCGCAGGCCTGGGCGTCTGCGTTCCCCAGCCAGCAATTCCAGGGCTGGGCCAGTGGGGTTCTGAGGTCCTCTCTAGGTGGGCCCGGGGGACACAAGGTTGGGCCTCTTGCTTCTTTGTCCCCAAGCAGGCCAGGTGACAGGCCAGCCGTGTCCCCGCACCTCTCAATTCCCAGCCCTCACGTGTGCAGAGCCTGTGGCCTGGGTCCCGGGTCAGGTTTGAGGATAGTGACGGGAGGACAGGGTGGGACCGTGGCCTCTGCTGGAGTGGTGCAAGGAGCAGTGCACGCGGGTCCAGCCTGCTGATGAAATCGGGGCACCCGTACATGGCATGTTGGGCACGTGCCGGGCCTTGTCACAGCAGGAGGTGGCCGCCCCCTGCCCAGCCCCAGCCACTCACCTGTGGGCAGGCGCCGCCCATGGACTGCGTGGGCGCCACGAGCGGTAGGAGCATGGGATCAGCCCGCTGGGTCCCAGGACTCATCCGGGACCACGAGAGCTCCCCCATCCTCGCAGTCTACCGGCAGGACAGGTGACTCAGTGCCCTGGGAGACGCAGAGGCAGGGGCTGCTGGTAAAAAGCGGTCGCTGCCTGCCACGTGAAATTGGGCTCCTTGAAATTAAAAATACATATTTATCTTATCCAGTTGGGGCGTTCCGGGAGAGATGAAAGGAGGGGAGATGAAATACTACAAATTAGGCAATTAGGGAGCCAGAGGAGCGCGAATGGAGCGGGGAATTCCGGTGCCACGCCAGGCTAGGAGCTCAGTGGAAAAACAAATAGGCACCGAGTCCAACCCCTCGGCCCAGTGCTGCCAGCGTTTGCTTAGGAGACCGCCTGGGAACTACAGCTGGGCAGCTGGCCAGGGCAGGCCTGCAGACCCCACGTGCAGCCCAGAGCTGCCCAGGGCGTTGCCGTGATAGGCGACACCAGGGCAGGGCAGGCTCACGCCCGTGCAGGGCCTTGGGTGTGGTGGCCCTGAGGGTGACACAGTTGGCCGTGAGTGGTCGCAGCGAGGATGATGCCCTGGACCACTCGCGACCCTGCTTCTGCTGGGTATCAAGCGTGGGAGGCAGCTGTGCTGGGCGCATTCTGAAGGCAGTGAGTAGTGAGGGAGCCCCTGCCCATGGGGAGGGGCACCATGGCAGCCATGACACTGGCGTCATGTAATAGCCACTCTGCCAGGGCTTTCTGGGGGCTGGGGCAGGCCAGCCCAGCTCCCCTGGAAGGTCTTTGGGCCAGGGCTACCCACTGGGCTCTGTGCGCCTGTCAGAGTATCTCTATTCTGGGAAGAGTTTAGGGGCCTCCAGGTGGAGGTGACGAGACACGCAGCCTTGGGGGCAGGCTGAGCAGCGGCACCCAGGAGGGTGAGGCAAGCCGTGGGCTATGCGCCCTGCGTTGGTGCAGGGTCCCCTGGAACATGGCGTGGAGGGTAAGGGGTCTGGTGCCTGCCCTAGGGGCTCCTCATGGCCTGTGTGCCAGAGTGTGCGTGGGTGTGGGTGGGCAGCTCAGGGCTCCCACCGTGCATCACACCCTGCCAGGGCTCCCTGAGCAGCTGGAGTGGGACAGACAGGCAATGTGGGTCACACACAGGTCTGTGGCTTGTGGAATGTGGGCTGACCTCCTTAGTGCCTGTGGCCGCCCACTACCTGCTAGCACCAGATCTCGGCAGTGTGAAAAACAGCAGCTCCCCAGACCCTGAGAGGCGGAGATTATTGCCCCCAGAGGGTCTGAGAGCAGGGCCCAACCTTCTCCGCCCTCCTCGGCCTGGCCACCCTGGGAGGGAGCCACCAGCACCAAGGTGGGATGGTCTCTTACCTCCGACCTGAGGATGCCCCCACGGACCCTGCCCGGGGCCCTTGGAACCCAGATCTGGACACGGTTGGCTGACACGGCCCGCAGGATTTCTGAGGCCTCGGGGGCCCAGAGGAAAAGCTGGGCTTCCCTAGGCAGGAGGGAGGGGCCCTTGAGGCCCCGGCACACAGGCTCCCCAGGACGCAAGGAGGAGCCACCAGACCTCTCCCGGAGCTGAGACCAGGGTATCTGACCGGCCACCACGCAGAGCGGCCCAAGCTTCGGCAGTGCAAGTTGAGGCCACCTTGGGGTCCCCAGGGATGTCTCAAGCTCAGCCTGCCCATGGCACGCAGGGTCCAGGCGTCGTGAGTTAGAAATCGGGGCTGGCTGAGGAAGGGTTGTGCTGTGCAGGAGGGAACCCATCCTGAGGCCTTGTGGGGCCTCCCACCCTGCATCTCCCCAACCTGCCCAGAGCCCACGGAAAGAGATGGGTGCCCGCTCGGCAGACGCAACAGCCGTGGTGCTGCAGTTGGCCTAGGTCCAAAGTCTTGCTGAAGCCTGGAGCACCAAGTCCGCAGCTGGGTCCCTGACTTCTGCCCCTGGCAGCAGCTAGCCGGAGGCTCCTACAGCTCTGCCAGCGCCAGGGCAGAAGTGGGAATGGTGGCCTCCTCTTCTGTGTCAGCTGTCTCCCTCATCCTGCTGGGCCCTAGTGGTCCTGTCCCCAACACAGAGCTTCAGTTTCTGCTGAAGCTGAGGGATAGAAGGGCATATTGTGCCTGCATGTGTCCTCCACGCGTGAATAGTGTGTGCTCCACGTGCAAGTGGGCATGGGCATTATATACAAACATGTGTGCACACATGTGCAATATCTCTGCTCCCTGTTGTATATGTGCACATTGCACATAAGCATGTGTACGCAAGTGTGTGTGAACTCACTCTGGTGGCACCAAAGTGCACACAGGGCTGCGTACACGTGCAAACATGTGTGTAAGCACAGAGCCCCTACTGGTATGTGTGCTGTGTGTATGTGCTGTGTACGCAGTGGAGCAGGGTGGCCCCAGGATGTTTATCTGGCCCTGCGAAGCAGTGCACTTCAGGGATGAGGCAGAGGGCATGCTGTGCCATTCACGGTTCCAGGACCGTGTGTGGTGCCTCCTGAGAGTCTTAAATTGGGCCACATGGAGACTGGCAGAGAGCCCCAGCCTATGACCTGGAGCCGCCATGCCAGCCTGTGTGGAGGACGCTGACCCCTGCTCAGCCTGAGGACCAGGCCCTCCCTCGGGGCAAGGAGACCTCTCCCCTCTGTGAGTGTTAACCATGCAATGGCAACTTGAATGAATTAAAAAACGCCCACCAAGCCAGGACCAGTGGCATAGGCCTGTGATTCCAGCACTCTGGGAGTCTGAGGCAGCAGGATCGCAAGTTCAAGCCTTGCCTGGGAAACTTAGTGACTTAGTGAGACCTTCTTTCAAAACAAAAAACAAAAAAGGACCAGGGATGTAGCTGAGTGTGAAGGCCCTGAGCTTGATCCCCAGCACTGCCACCACCCACCACAACAGACTCAAACAAACAGGACAATATGCCTAGTGGATCGGTGAAGCCTGGACATGTTCTGGACATGTTTGTGGTTGACTGATGCGTGGGCCAGCAAACAAGGGGAAGGAAGAAGGCCTGCCCCAGATGTGGGGACCCAGCCAACGGGCTTGTAGACTGCACGGGCTAAAAAGGGACCAAAGGAAGGGTTTCTGTTTTGGAAGGGCTCTGGGCTTTGCCATCGCCTTAGGACGTGGGTCTCCAGCGGTCCTCAGTCTCCAACGCAGACGCTGGTGCTGGCAACCCTCTAGAGACCTGCCAGGCCTTGACCTTGTGCGGCGCTCTGTCCTTGATTCCGTGTTCCGTGGCTTCCATCTTCTTGGGCTGAGCAACCACTGGGCCTACCGGGCAGCAGCAGCCACGGCGGACTCTGTCCGCTCTGGTCCTGTCGTACCCGGCAGCTCCTCGAAGGATCACACGTGCATTTGCTGTGGATTCTGCTCCTCTACAGAACCCCAAGTAATGACCCCTCCTCCGCCCTGGCCCACCCTGACCCCCACCCACCGAAGCCCTCCCTGCATGGCCCAGCTCTCCCCTCCGTAGAGTCACCCGTGAAAGATGGACGAAGTGTGTGTTTCCCCAAGGCGCCTGGCTCCCACCCCCATCGGGACCGAAAGGGAGCGGATCTCCCCGTGGAAACCCTGGTTTCAAGTGAGGTGCGCCCGGGGCTCCGGCTCTGCTGTGCGCCTTGCTTGTCTCATGCTTGGTTGCTGACCCACCGTCCTACCCTGGCCACCCTCAGCTTGAGGTGGGTCCCCAAAGCAGGAAGCGGCAAGGGACACAGGTGCAGGGAAAATGTGGGGCAGCTGGTGCTCCGGGTAGAGACCAGGGAGATCCTATAGTCGGCATAGGCCGAGCTCGGTGACCCCCAGCACTGCCCTCTGTGGGAGGGAGGCCAAGTGTGTGGTCCAGGGAAAGGGCAAGACTGCAGCCGTCAGGGATGAGTGGCGTGCCTGCCCAGAGCCCCAGGCCAGCGCCTGCCCGACACCCACACGGCCTCCCAGCCCCGTGATCAGCAGCCGCCACCCACGCCACCTGCCTCTGCCCTCATTGCCCTGCTGTAGATCCCGGAGTCGCGGGGGTGGTCACACTCACTGGCCGTGCAGGCGCTGACCTGCCATGGAATTAATTAACAGGTCTGCTCGGCCCAGTGTGACAGTCCCATACACAGCCTGTCCACAGGCACACAGCTGCCGCAGCAGGCCGGGGCTGGCCGCGGTCCGGTCTGGGAGCTCCGGCCTTGGCTCCCCGTTCCCACGGCACCCCTTCTGCCCTGCCCCCACTCCAGGCTCGGCGGAGGCGCCTGACCGGAGAGAGGGCAGGGTCTGGCTGCACACCTGGACCTGGCTGCTCCTCTCTGCCCTGTGCTGTGGCCTCTGACTCCGCCGTAAACGGCGATGCTCCCACCTCGAGGCTGTGTGGATACCTCGGTCCTGTAAAGCTGCCAACAGCATGTGCCCAGAAGCGTCAGTACCCTTCTCCCCTCTCCTCTGGGGCTTCTAGCCTAGTGGGGATGGGCTCCAGGCAGGGGGCAGGTCACCTACAGACAGGTAGGGAAGTTACCACCGAGGGGCACACGGGGCAGAGTGGGAGTGCGCTCAGGGAATGGCTTGGGCTGGGCCATCTCCGAGGAAGCTCCAGCCCCCGAGCCTGACGACCCTGCCGGCACCCGTGGGACCAGTGCCCTGCTCTCCCACTCTTCCCTGAATCTGTGGACCTCAGCAACTTGGCCAACTTAAAAAATTTAATTCTACTCCGGGAGACTGAAGCAGGAGGATCACGAGTTGAGCCTATTCTGGAAAACTTAGTGAGTTAGTGAGATCCTGTTTCAAAATTTAAAAAAAAAAAAAGGAGGACGCTGGAGAAAGAGCTCAATGTGAAGGCTCTGAGTTCAGTCCCCAGTGCCAGGGGGCATAGCTCAGTGATAAGAGCACGAGCCGAGGAGGCACCAAGCCCCAGGTTTGATTCCCTAGCACCACGTAATAGCTGGGTGTCATCTCACGCCTGGCATCTCAGAACTTGGCGGGAAGATTGCGGTGAGTCCAAGGCCAGCCTAGGCCACATAGTGAGTTCAGGGCCAGCCTGGGCTGCAGAGCGAGATCCTGTCTCAAAAATAAATTCTCACTTGGGGTTTTATGAGTTCTGTGTGTTTACATGTAACTGTCGCCACAAGACGCTCCCCTTGGTCAGCTCTGCAGTCCCATTGCCCCTGCCCCTCCGCTGGTGACCACTTCTGTCCCCTCCTTAAATTTGTCTTTTGGGGCCATCACGTGGAGGGCCACTCAGGGGGCCTCCCTCATGGCTGGCTTTACCCAGCACGATGCCTAGGCCATTCGCTCGTCTTGTTCAGGAATCGGGGCTGGCTCCTGGGTCCCTGAGTGCCATGCTACCCTCCAGCCCTCCCCCGCTCCCCAGATCTGCGTAACCCGTGCGGGGAGGTCAGGTGCTTTGGCCTTGGGGCTGCTGCACGTGAAGATGCCCCGGGGACCTGTGCGCAGGTTGTTGTGAGCACAGGTTTTTGTTTCACTTAGGGAAATAATACCTAGAGCAGGATTCTGGGGCTCCACCACCTTCCTGTGGAAGAAATGGCCAAGCTGTTCTCCACCGAGTCTCGGCGGCACTACAGTCCCGCCCACAAGTGTGACACTGCGGGCTGTTCCAAGTGCTTTTCTGTTAGCCTTTCTAATAGGTGTGAGGCAGTGGTATAGTCTCAGTTGAAAATGTCCTCCACAGTCTCGAGGTCCACAGCGGGGCTTGGAGAAGGCGGCAGGCTCATGGGGCCCTGTGCTCACCAGGGGTTTGCCCACGGAAAGTCCTCGGCTGCGTGTGCTGTGGGAGGGGGGCCTGCGGGAGGCGGGCGCTGAGGCCGTGTCCCGGAAGCGAGTTTCTCATCCCCAGCTCCCTCCCCGTGCTCTGCTTCCCGGCTGACCTGAGCAGCGCTCATCCACCGTGCCCTTCCGCCACGGTGTTCCCTCCCTGGATGCGGCCCACCGTGGACCCTGTGCTCTGAAACCGTGAGCCAAAATAACCCTTTCCCCGTCCAGGTAGAGGTAGCGGGTGTTCTGTCCCAGGGTCGGGACAGTGCCCGACAGGGACGATCTCCGCTGTGGCTTGAATTGCACGCTCTGTGGCGAGGGTGCCGGCCACCTTCCCGTGTGCTCGTCACCTGTGGTGAAGCGTCGGTCCCAGGCTCCTCTTTCCCCTTAACTTTGTCTTTCAAAATAATAGATGTGCAGCAAGTGGGAACCCAACAGTGTGGCCTCCTAGTCAAACTTCACGGAAGAATGTCCCCCCACTCTTGTCGCTGAAGACCACAGGACGCCGGCCAGCTGCCCCTTCTTCGCACACATGCCCGACTGCGTCCTTCTGCCCCCTGGCTTCTCAGAAGACTCGCAAGCTCATTGGGATAATTTTTCTTTTTAAATAATTCATTGCTTTTCTCTGTCTGCTTTTAGATTTTTTTCCTGCTTTTAAGTTTTTAGCATTTGATTTTGATGTGTGTGAGAATGAATTTGTGAAGATTTATACTGCTTGCGGTTTTCTGATATTCTTGAAACTGTAGGTATTTTATTTATTTTTTGAGACAGTGTCTCTCTCTGTAGGCCAGACTGATCCTAAACTCACTACGGAGCTCAGGCTGGCCTCAGACTCACAGCAATCCTCCTGCCTCAGCCTCCTGAGTGCTGGAATGGCAGGCGTGCACCACCATGCCCAGCTTATGTGGTGCTGGGGAATCAAACTCTGGTACTTAGTGGGTGACTTAGCACTTGCTAGGCAAGTGCTTTAACCGCTGAGCCGTTCCTCCAGCCCTGAAACTGTAGGTTTATGTGTTTTACTAAATTTGAGATGATTTAGACCATGATTAATTCAAAAATATTTTTGTGTCACACCCTTTTCTCATGTATTACGGTTTCTATCTAAAATGCCCCCGTGTTTCCTGTGTGTAGAGGGCGAGTGAGTCACGGGAGTGCCGTGTGGATCAGTGGACTCACTCACGGATGAGTTTACGGCTGACGGTGTGGTTAAGAGGCGGGGCCTGGTTGGGGTGAGTCACTGAGCAAGTGCCCCTGGAGGTTGTGGTCGCCTCCCGGGCTCCCCTTCCTCTCTCTGCCTCCTGGCCGCTGGGGGGCGCGCAGGTCTCCTCTGCCACACCCTTGCGCTATACTGTGTCTGCCTTGGTGCCAGCAGCCACGGACTGAACCTACTGGGAACTGTAGGCCAAATAGACCTCCACCTCCTGTGGGTTGCGTGTGCTGGGTGTTCTGTCCCGGTGAAGGGACCGCAACTAAGACGCCATCCCCTGGGCCTGACTGCGTGGATGTGAGACCTTTAGCTAAGGTCCCATAGGCCCAGAGGCAACTTTCCTTCTGCTAGCTTTCCCCCTTCTCTTCTTAGGGGATACTTTCCGTTCAGCGCCCTTCCTGCTCCCTACCCGTGCCCTCTGTCCCCTCCACCCTGCTGTGGAGCTCAGGTTGTCTCCTTACTTGGCTCGTGTGTGTCTCAGCTCGCGTGGCCCCACTGGCGGCTTCTCCTCCTCCTCCTCCTCCTTCTTCCTCTCTCTCTCTCTCTCTCTCCCTTTCGAGGGGTTCTATCCTCCCACGTATTTCAAGAACGTTTGCCTTTATCTTTTTGGAGCATTTTGATAACAGCTGCTTCTAAGTGTCTGAATCCTAACCTCTGGGTCGTGTGGCACGGGCTTCTCTCTACTGCCTCGTTCTATGTGGGACGCAAAATGCCCGTTTCCTGTTCTTCATGCAGTTTGGGGTTGTACCCTGCAAGTTTCAAGTTTTATTTCACAAGGCCCTGGATCTGGCCTAAACCTTTGGGAACAGAAACGCTTTGGCTTTAGCAGAAGTGGACTGCTGCCAGTTCGGATTAGTCATTCGTGGGCTATGGCATTCCGGGCCACTCAGTGCTGTGCGGATCTGTTCCGTGCGTGCACCCTGCGGCCACCTAGGAGCAGGGCTCCGGTTTGGGTCCATGTGTGCTTAGCTTGGGGCTGATCCCACCCACTCATAAGCAACTGCGTGCGTGACTTCCCCAATATTTTTGCTCCCAAAGGACTCCCCCTTTGCTCTTCTGACCCCCAAGGAGCTCTTCGTTAACACATTCTACTTAAAACCTCCCACTAGTGTGTCCTCCTCTGGGGCATGTGGAACATGGAGAAAATGCCAACGGCCCCGCCTCCCTGTACCACCTTGCAAGTCCTGTTAGAGGAGCAGAGTCCCTCCCTCAACTCCCCGAGTGCCGCGGCCCCGTGGCTGGGCTGCTGGAGACCAAGGGACAGGACAACCAGGACAAGGAACGAAGGAGGAATGGGAAGCTGCCCCTCCTCCTTGTGACGGGGCCGCTGGCCTGGGGCGGTGTGCTTCTGCGGTCCTGGTGCCCACGTCCACACTGATGGTGGCCTCTCAGGGAGGAGGCCCTCTGTTGGGCTGGGGCGCATTATCTCCTCCTTTCTGACCTCCATGCTGGTCTTCCGTTCTCTGGGTCCTAAGTGGCTCCTCCCTGCGCTCTCTCTGGGCTTAGAGAGGAGGGACGGTGCTGTGTGCTCACCCCAGCTTGCCTGGAACTGGGACCCGGATGATTTTCGGTGATGCTAGGATTCAAGTCCAGGATCTTCATGCTGAGATGTATCTGCAGTCCATTCTCTACTTTGGACTCTGAGACAGGGTCTCCCTAAATGGCTGAGTTGCCCAGGCTGGGTGGGATCTTGTGACCCTCCTGCTTCAAGCTCTTAGACTGCTGGGACTACAGGCCTGTGCCACTGGCCCCCGGAAACTCTGATACTTTTAACACAGACTTTCTGTCCTCTCAGCCTCAGCCTCCCAGGATGGCCTCCTATCTCCTCATGGAGGAAAATGGAGCCACCCACCTCCCTGTTCCCTTTTCAATTTTGCCAGCGGCAAGGAGTCCCACTCTCTGACAGGGACCCTGCATGGGTTGGTGGCCACACCGGGCTCCCACCCAGGCAGGGACTGGGGACCAGGGCTCTTCCCGCCCACCTTCGCTGTCTCTGTTCCCTGAAAACCCTGAGGGTCTGTCTCTGAGGCAGTGGCTGGTATGCCGGTGAGGATTCCAGGGTAAGATTCTGTGTGGTTTCCCAACCCACAAGCAAGCCCCCGGACACCCAGGGAACAAGGTGACAGTGGGAGGAGGACCCAGAGGAGGCTCATCAGAGGTCCTGAGCCTCGTGCACTGCCCACTGCAGCCCTGACCTTGGGCCCAGGCGCCATGCAGATGTCTTTGGCCTTCCTGTGTGGAGAACCTTTTGGTTGGATGCCAGGCCTCTGAGCAGTCTCTGTGCCTCCCACCACATGGAGTCTCCACCCCCACGGCCCCTCCGGCTCCTGCGCTTGGCCCTGTCCCCCCACGCCCCCAAAACTGGGTTACCTTGACCCAGTTCAGTGAGCCCCACCTCTTCTCCACCTCTCCTCCCTGTTCTCACCTCCCAGGTGTGGCCCACACTGCTGGGAGCTGTGGCCACACCTCAGCATGGCTGTGTGATGGCACTGTCCACGCCACCCACACCCTCTGTCCCCACTACACATCTACAGGGGAGGCCTGGCCTAGAAAACCTGGCCCTGGCCCCTCAGCACCTGACCTGGCGGCCCCAAGAAACAAGGCTTCCAGGGAGGTCAGCACCATTCACTGCCGCCATCAGGCCTATCCTCCCCAGGGTCAGTCTCTCCCATGAGGAGGGGTGAATGCACACTCCAAATGTCCTGCTAGGGTTCCCAGCTCCCACTTTGTCCTGGGGAGCTGGGCTGAGGCATCCAGGGTGGAGGGAAAAATGAGGTCTGGCCATGAGAGGAAGACCAGGCCGAGGAGGGTGGGCCGGCCTGGCCACAGGGCTAGGAAGTGCGAGCTTTTGGTCTACTGTGGGGGCCCCAGAGCCTTCATCGACAATGGCAGCTCGCTGTTAGCAGGGATTCAGGGGCCACTGAGCCAGCTCCCTTGTCTTCCCTGTATGGGCCTCACCATGGGCACTGGTCAGCCAGTGGAGAGGTCACCCCCGGCCCTCCTTCAGTTGTGGAGACCCTAGCACTGCCCCCGCGCCCCAAGCCTCCCAGGGTATAGCAGATCACGTCTGACTCCCGTGTCTGAAACAAAAGGCCCTGAGACATGCTGGGGCTCATGGACCCTGGGTAACCCTAGAATCCCAAGCTGCCTCATTTCACACAGCCCATTACAGCTGGCCCAGGGCAGAACTCCACTCAGAGGGGACCTGAATCCTGATTCTGGTCACACACGGGGCCCTGATCTTGGCCATACAGTGAGCCCTGACCCTTGTCACCCATGTCATGCACTAAGCCCTAAGCCTGATCACACTCTGAGCCCTGAACCCGTTCATACACTGAGCCTCAGTCCTTGTCATACGCTGGAGATCTCGGTCATGCTCTGATCCCTGATCCCTGTCACACTGAGCCCTGTTCTGGTCGCACTCTGAGACCTGATCCAGGTCACACACTGAGACCTGATCTTGGCCATACACTGAGCCTTGATTCTGTTCAGATACTCAGCTCTGATCTTGGGGACACAGTAAGCCCTGATCCTGTCCACATGCTGAGCCCTGATCGTGTTCACACACTGAACCCTTACCTTGGTCACACACTGAGTCCTGACTCTGGTCACACCCTAAGCCCTAGCCAGCTGCAGTGAGCTCTGACTCTGGTCACACACTGAGGTGGACCTCCCTGGGCAAGACTTGGCCTTAGGTATAAGAGTGAACAGCAGAGGTGATTACTTGGCTCCAGGATTTGGGGTAGCGGTGAGGGGAGGGAGTTCGCTGCTGGCGCAGAACACGTGGCAGGTCCTGGACCAGATCCCCCCCCCCCCCCCCCCCCCCCCCCCCCCCCCCCCCCCCCCACCTCAGGCTCTCCTCCGCACAGAGAGGCGCGCTGGGACCACAGCGAGGTGCCTGGCAGTGACTCAGCGGCTCCTCCTCACTTTATTTTTATCTCCTTCAGCCCTATAAATACAACCACGATCACCAAATACTGTCAATAGTCCCTGTGCCTCCCGCCCCAGCACAGGCCCTTCGTCGTGGCGCAGCTTGGCACAGAGGCTGGAGAGTGGACGGAAGCAGAGGGACAGAGCAGGAGTCTCGGGGTGGGGGATCCTCAGCTCAGATCCCGGGCGGACCCTGTTTCCTCCCTGCGGCCAGTCTGTGCCAACTTCCTTCCTCTTCGTTACAGAGCAAGGCACCAACCTCATATGTGCCCATGGTCACAGTTTTCTTGTTTAAGAAAGGGCCTGGTGACAGACAGCTATGATCCTAGCACTGTGGGAGGCTGAGGCGGGAGGAGCACAAGTCAAGCCTGCCTGGCAACTTAGCGAGACTCTGTCTCAAGTAAATTATAAAAATGGCCTGCGGTTGTAGCTCAGTGCAAAGGCCCTTGGTTTCATCGCCAGGATCACAAAGGAAGAAAAGGACAGATCAGGAAAGGAAAAGAGATAAGTGCCTGCAAACGCGTGGTCCACCTCCATCTCCCGTCCACTCCAGGAGGGCCCGGCGCTCTGCGTTGCCTGCCGCCACCCCAGGGCCTGGGCCAAGGTCCTCTGTAGATACCTGTCAAGCGAATGAACAGACGTGGGCGTGCACACGCGATGATGGCTCAAAGGGCTTAACGCGAGGGGTTCCGGGTGGGGGAGCTATTACGCTTTGCCCTCCACAGCCTGGCAGCCCTGGACAAGGCCAGGAGAGTCCCTGCCCTACCTGGAGGACGGGAAATCTCCCTGCCTCTGCCGAAACAGTGGATGAGGCGTGGGCCTGAAGTGGCCCTCAAAGGCCTGGAGGAGGCGCTAGGTTGGGGTGGGGGCATAAAACCTGAAAACCCCCCTTACTGGTCTTTTCTCTAGGATGGTCTCGATCACCATTTCCCTGGCAAGGACCCCAGGTCCAGGAGGTGCAGCGATTTGCTCAAGGCAGTACAGTAAGGAGAGGACGACCTGGGTGATGAACAGCAGCCGGCTGAGACTTTTGTCTACTCTATGAGATAAAACTCCTGGCTCCCGTGGAAGCCACAGCTGACCTGGGGCCGTGCCATGCTGGGGACCAGCTGGGGCCACTCAGCCAATGTCATGATGACACTGCCACAGGAGTTTGGGTCCCCTTGGAGCCTGTCCACCAGGCGCCCAGCCTCCCTCAGTCACCGGAGCTGGCTACGCACATGTGGGTAGAGCTGGCAGCTGCACGCCTCTGTGTCACTGTGGAGGAGGACTGCAGGCTGGGGGTTTCCACGCTCTGCCCTCCTGGAAAGCCAAGCAGCTGCCTGCACCCAGCGGGGTGTCCCTGCTTGTGGCACACGCAGGGCCCGGGCCCCGGGTCCCATGATAGACCTGGCCCCCGGAGCGGGCTCTTCCTGGCTTGCAAGCGGGCTGTGCGTGGCACCTTCCCGCTCTCTGGGCACAAGCAAAGTGTGCTGGGTACGCAGGCCTGTGAGGTGTCAGTGTGTGTGTTTAGCAGAGGAACTGCAGCAGGACTCGAGTGGCATTTTGGAGATGTACACATCGTAAGAGTGGCCCACACCTGCCGCGGGTGGGCAGGGGAGGCCAGGGTTGTGGGTGACATGGTGGCTGGGCTAGCCACAGGCTCTGGGGTCAGAGAAGCAGGCCCAAGCCTCCTGTGCAGCCCCCGAGGGTAGACAGGAGCCGAGAGGACCCGACTGCCCTTATGGTAGGCACTGGGAGTCCACCCTGCAGAGTCCTGGCTCAGGGCCCACTGCCAGCAGGCTGGGCCACCTTCCCTGCCTGATGACACTGGTACAAGGACTGGGCCTGCCCCGGAGCCCCCGCAGCCGCCACTTCACACAGGACACAGGGCCAAGTGTGGAGGCCAAACCGCCTAATCATACCAGGCTCAGGCCTAAAATCTAGAGCTAGGCTAGGGCAGCAGGACCGGGGAAGGGAGCCCCCATGTGACGGCCCAGCCTAAGTGGGTGTGGGTCCTGGGGCCTCCTAGTGTGATGGAGCCAGCCGGCCCTGCCCTGCCCTCCTGCAAGTGACTGTGCCCCACTGAGAAGCAGAACTGGAGCCAGCTGCCCGTTCTAGGTGGGGAGAGTGGGGGAGGCTGGAGCCAGGGCTCCCTTTAAGGGGGCTCTCACCCGCTTGATGTGTCCGTGCTGGCTCAGCTACCTGGGTCACCACCGAACATGGCCTGCAGAGCCTGGACGCCGGCTTAGGGTGGGGATCTACCTTTCCCATAGCACAGCTAGTGCAGCCACTCGGGCTCAGTCTAAGGCCGAACTGGCCCCCTTCCTGCCCTACCTGTTCCAGGGGAGCCTGCTGTCCCCCTACCCCATATCTGTAACCCCTGTAGGTTCTCTGCCTCTACCTTCATGAGCACAGTAAGCAGAGACCTGGGTGGTCAGATGCATGGGGGTCAGAGCAGCCCCCAGGACTGTTGCCACGGAGGCCTTGGGTTTTCTGGACCTGGGCCCGTCCCCAAGGGGCCGCCTGCTGCTGTGCAGCCAGATGACCTAGACATGGCTTCCATGACCCTGCGGGGCCAGAGAGATTTGTCCACCTTGGTGCTGGGCATGTCTTGGAGCCCAGGGGATGATACTGCTCAGGCCCCAGGGGACGCCCAACGGTGCTCCAGTCGCCCGTTCCTCAAACCCCTTGTCTCACTCAGGGGCAAGTGTCAGGAATGGCGAAGGGGCAACGGGAGTGCGGGCTCGGAGAGAGGATGCAGCGGAGGGAGCACAGGGGACCCCAGGGGTGGGGGGAAATGTCCTGTGAAGATGGGACCTCGGCTCCCAGGGTGAGGAGGGAAGAGCCCTAGGGTGGGCCAGAGCACGGGGTGCCTGCTGCCCAGCAGCCCTGGGACTTGGTCCCCTCCAGAGTCACCAGTGATTCTGGGTCCCATCCTCGCTGGTCCACTTGACAAACCCACAATGAACAGTAACGACATGCCAGCTGCCAGCTGCCACTGCAAGGAGCACTGTTCTGGGTGGGAGAGGTGGTGTGGCCACTCCTATCAGCAGTGCGGGGATCCGCAGAGCTGGACAGAGGTCCGGAAGGCTTCTGGGGCAGGCGTCAGTGTGCAGGGAGGAAGCAGCCTCCGGGCACAGGGCCCAGCTGGGAGCTGAGCCGTGGTGAGGGGCCACCAGGAGACCTGGCTGCTGCTAGACAGGGCCTGGGGTCTGCCTTGGTGTGACAAGGGGCCCAGGTGGCCTCAGGTGGGCAGTGTGCCTGTCCCCAGATCACCTCAGGTGGGTCAGGGTCTCCAGAGGGCAGGCCCCGGGCAGCCTGCCTCAGTGCCCATCCTATTGCTACCAACACCCCAGGGGCAGTTGGGGCGGCACGCTCCGGGGAGGGGTCCGGGAAGTCCAGACTGTTGCGATTCTGCAAACCATGGTTCTCGCTGATTTACCTTTGCTCATTAGCATCTCATGACCGCGCTTCCCTCTGCGTGTGACAGGGGCGGGGGATGTGTGTCTGGGGGTCTGGGTGGGGACGAGGGTTGGCCTCAGTAGAGGCAGCTCTTAGACTCTGTGTGTTGATGTGTATGGCCCAAGGCGAGTGTGGGGAACTGTATGTGTGTGAATGTAGGCAGACAAAGGGAAGCGTGGGGGGGGGGTGGTGAATCCCCACGTCATCTTTGGAATGAGGGTTCGGGCAGAAACTGACCAAAGAGGGACATGTGACATTCTTCTCCAGCAGCCATGTTAGATTTACACAGCTCCTGCCTGGCAACCTTCTTCCCACCCTTCAGCACCCAGCCCAAATGCACCCTGGGAAACTCTCCAATACTTATGGAAGAATGTAGTGGTCCTCATACACCATGTCTGTCGTTAGAAAATTCTAAAATTTTCCAATAACAGACATGGCGCTGTGGGTGACTCTTTGGGAGCTGGTCTGTCCTCACTCATCTCTGAGACCCCTGAAGGCACGGTCTCGTGTCCTCTTTAGCTCTGACACCTAGCATTGGTACTTGGTATCCACTCAAGACATCAAACACACGTGCGCGCGCACACACACACACACACACACAAATACACACACGTATACACGCACACAGCTCCCCTGCTCTTGGGGCCCCAGCAGGCTCATCCCTGTGTTGAGGAATATTTGAGGTGTCTGAGCATAGGCGCATCCTGAGAAGGTGACAGTGTGAACCACATGGTGAGGATGTGGAGGGCAGAGCAGGGGCCCAGCATGCTGGGAGTCAGGGCCATGTCACTCATGTCCCGCTGCAAGCCTCCCGAAGGTCTCCTGGCTATACAGCTGGACAAGGTGCCAGGGGTTCTGGTCCCACTTGGCCCTGGGTCTCTGAACAGGCACACTAAATTGGGTGCCATCATCACATGCTGAGAAGATGCACCTGGCCCTCCCCAAAGGCCCCATGCCCATCACCTCCATAGATCTGCTGTTTCAAGGTCACTAGGAGCCACATATGTACAGAGGGAGGCAGCGAGGTCACAGGACAGTCTTAGCCTGGTGTCAGGGTGTGCAGCTGGGCCAGTGTATCCAGAGGCTTGCTGTAAGAACGTGTGATTGGGCCAAGCACCCCAACTGTGCAGTGGTGAGGGGAGGAGGTGTGGCAGGGTCTGAGGACAGGAGCAGTTGGAGGGGCTAGATGTGTCTGTGCACAATGGGTTTCTGTCCCAACAGGATGTTATGGGTCCCCCTCAAGATGTCCTCAATGATGGGCACTGTAGAATCTGGGAGCCGTCAAGGGGCATTTCTTGCTTTCTTGTGTTCCCACGCTGGAACTGTTAAAACTTTAACAACGTTTAGAGACGGACTAAACGCATTTTGCATATGGAGGTAAACATGAGTCTTTCCGGGACCTGGAGTGGCATGTACGTATGGATGCTGCGTCCTTTAGGGAGGTGGGGCCTGATTACAAGGGGCCAATGTGTGGGACTTGACCTGAAGGGTCTGCCTTTGCTCCCTGACTTGGCTCTGCTCCGCTAAGCCATGAGGAGCCCTCTCCCCGGCTCTGCCCCTGTCATGTGGTTTCCCCATTTCCGAAGGGACTGTGGCCTTCTGAAGTTGTGAGCTAAAATAAATCGTTCCTTCCTAAAGTTGTGGATGTCAGATATTCTGTCCCAGCAATGAGAAAGTAACAAAGACAGTAAGTGCTGCACTCCAGCCCTCCTTTTTCCCCTGTAGGGAAGAAATGAGGATGTGAGCAGATAGGTATTGTGTTGGTTCTCAAGTGCTTGATCCAGGGGTCAGCAATCACTTGGGTGGCCTCTGCGGGAATCAGGATTGGCTTCCAGAGCTCCAGCTGTTGTTGGAGAGCGAGAAACTCCCGAGTCCTGGCCCAGCTGCAAGATGGGTAAAGGGTACTGTCGATTGAAGTCAAGGAGATTCATGCGCCCTAAGTAGGTGAGGGGCTCAGAAGGGGCACACACTCACCACTGCCCCACCTGTCCTCTCTGCTCTGCTGCCCACATGTGTACACGGTTGTGCCATACACAAGTGTTCCCAGGTGTCCGGACACATACACTGATGTCTATACTCAGATGCATGCTCACACCCTGTGCACGTACATCAACTTGAGGTTTATCAGCCAGCGTACTCACTTCTGAAATGACATACCTGACACCTGTAACTTGAAGGAGAGGCTTATTGGGCGCAGTCTCCAGTGGGCTCAACCTATGGTCAGCTGGCTCCGAGGCAGAAACAGCACGTAGAAGGGCCTGACAGACGTAGGTGCTCCTCCAATGACAGTGAGAAGCACAGACAGAAGGGAGGACCCAGGACAAGAACTCATCCTTCTAGGTCACACCTCGGAGACGGACCCACCTCCCAGCAGGCCACACCTCCTATGAGCACAGATGACTTTGGGGACACTGTAGATCTAAGTCGTAATACTGGGTGTGCGCATGACACCGTCCGCCTGGTATCTGCTCACATACACTCGCATGGTGTGCTCACCCACGGGAGTCATGCAGTTAACAGGGCACATCCAGATGTTTGCTCACGTGCACAGCATTCTTTCCCATAAGTCGGCAGGCATGCACACACTCGGGCTCACACGCGGCCCCATGCCTGTTTGCTCACACGACACAGTGCTTGAACACATGCTGTCACACCTGTGCACCCACGAGGGGCTCCTAACTCTGGGAACCAAAACCTGCTCCGGGCGTCCCGGCTGCCATGGTGCACAGTGGGCTAGGCCAGCTCTGGGGCACAGAGAGCCCCTGCCCGGCCTGTTCACGCACAGCAAGTGCCCTGGTGACATTCCCGGCGACCGTATTCCTGCAGCAGCTGTTCGGGCCACCTGGGGGCTCTGAGGGTCTGACCTCGGTGTCGGGCTTGCTCTCCTGCTCCGTGGGGATCTTGGCTCCCCAGGGGGCACAGGGTTAGTGGCGACCATCACATCCTCTGGCCAAGCTCCTGCTGTGGGTCACCAGAGGGCGGAGGGGCTGTCCGGCGCTGAGAAGGCAGGGACGAGCCCCCACGGGGTTTCTAAAGACGCGCCGCCCGGGAGGCCTTAAACCTCAGGTCCCTCTTCTGAGTCCGCGCAGTACTGCCAGCTTCCCGGCCTGTGGCCGCGGAGCCCCCACTCGCGGGCGGGTCCGGAGCCCTCCCTTGCCGGAGACCGTGGTCCAGCCACCGTCGCCTTGGCAGCTGCGGAGCCGGCACATCCGAGCACGCCCGCAGGGCCTTTGCGCCGCCGGCACCCCGTGGGCACCGCTGCCGGCGCGCGGCGCATTCTGGGACTCGTAGTCCCTGCGCCTGAGGCGGGAGCGCGCCATTGGCTGGCGGGCCGCCACGTGATGTTTGGGTGCTCCGCGCGCCGCCCTCCAGCTGCCAGCCGGCGTGCGACCCGGAGCCGGGCAGGTGAGGCGGCTGGAGCGGAGCGGCCAGGGAGGCTTACCGCGGCTCCGCGGCGGGGGCGGGTCCCGACGGCCGTGGCGGCTGCTGGCGGCTGCTGGCGGCAGGAGCTGGTGGAGGGGGCAGAGTGAGGGTTCGGGGCGCGGAGTCGGGGCTCTCAGGGTTAGGGGCTGGGGCTCCGGGGCGACAGGCTGCGAGGTTGCGTGGCCTGCGCCACCAGGCCACCGGGCGAGGGGTATGAGGTGTTCCAGCCGAGGGGCCGGGCTCTTCTGGGCGAGGGGCCGCGGGGGTGTGGGCTCAGAGGTCCCTGGAGGGAGGATTTGGGGCCGCCAGGGTGAGGGCCCCATCTCCGGGCTGAGGGTCCTGAGCCCCGGGGTGTGGCGTGCCCCCCGGCCGGGTCACTGGGCGCTGTCGTGTGCGTCCGTGGCCAGCCCTGGGGCACTGGGCAGAGGAGCGGGAGCCGCTCCAGTGTCCCGTGTTGGCGTTGAGGAGCGGTTCTCGCGTCTCTGCGGACGGGCCATCCGGCCTGTAGTGCTGCTGTAGACCCCACCCGGTGTGTGCGTGCTCCCTCGGCCCCTCCCACCTTTGTAGAGATGTCTCAGGGTAGCAGGGGCCGCAGCACCCTTTTGGTGCCCCCAGAGGCCTCTCATCTGTTCCCATCAGGTGGTCATCCCCCAGGGACCACCTGTTGCCGATGAGACCCACGCCTCAGGCCGTCGTGGGGGTGGCACATTTTCTCTCCTGATCAGACACTCGCCAGTCACCAAGAGCCGTTAAGGCGAAGCCACGCTGAGCGGAGGCTGCTGGGAGGGACAGCGCAGTTGGGATCCCAGAAAGTGTGTGGGTCGGGGTGCCGTGGCGCCCCTGTCCCCCTGCTTCCGTGCCGTCCTGCCCTGCCCCACTCCTGGCTGGGGGCAGCTGCTCTACAGGGCTGGGCTCGCCTGTCCTTGTGTTTCTTGCCTCCTGTGTCTTCCTTCCCTTCTCAGTTCCGCGTGTTGTCATCGCGGCTTCTCCACTTGTTTTCTGCATTCTTCAGTGGCACTGAGACCGGGCTTGGGTTGTCCTGACCACATCCCTCGTGTAGATACAGTGCTGGGTTGAAGGATACAGATCAAGCGTGTTGGTGGCTCCTCTGTGGCCTGTTAGGAATCAGGCTGCGGTCAGCAGGTGGGCCCATATGTGAAGCTTCGTCTGTATTTATAGGTGCCCCCGCCGCTTCTGTGACCACCCGAGCCCTCCTGGCTAACTCCTGTCAGAGCAAGGTGTCATTAGATGTGCACGTGAGGCAGCTAGGTTGTGTGCTCTTCATGAGAATCTGATGCCTGATGGTCTAAGGTGTAGCTGAGGTGGCGATGCTAACACTGTGCCCTTCTGGTGGCAAAGGTTGGGAACCACAGCCTTGAGGGATTAAAACTAGGCTTCCGTCTTTTGCACTGTAGGTCCCCAGTAGAAGTGTGCAGATTGTGCCTGGGCATAGGACAGAGCAAGGTGGTGGCCGTGTTACGATGACTGATGCTGTCTGTGGGAAGTTGGCGAGCCCTTGGAGGCTTCCAACGGAGGTTGAGCATTCACTGGGTCACCTCCGTCTCTCTTCCCTGTGCTGGCTGGGTTCTGTGCACATCTGGCAGCTGGTGGCTGTCCTGACTGCCCTGTATCCTTCCCTGGTTGTTTCCTGTGTCTGATCCTCTGTAGGCACTGGGGTGACAGCCTAGATCCAGGTGTGGGCCTGGGGGCTCGCAGGGAGGAGGGCACTCTCAAGTTTCTCCACAGCTCCCCACTGGCTATAGGGTGAAGGCCAGGATCTGACTTCTGCTTGGACTTCAGTCACCATTGGTCCTTGAACTGTGTGCCCTAGCTTTGCAAAGCTCCTTATTTCTTTTTCTCACCTCTGTGTGTGTGCATGCTGAGTCTCCTGCTTAGAATGTCCCCGTGTATCCACAGGCCTGTGAACCTCTGTGGCATAGGTGCCTCTGTAGTGGTTGAGCCCGTGCCATGGGGTGACCCAGCCCAGCATGTAAAGTAGGGTGGGCACCCAGCAGGCTTTGATGAGTGAGCACGCTGCACAGTGAGGAGCATGGGTATGGATGTCCAAGACTGGGGGAGCTCCAAGCCTGAACCCGGGGACTCTCCTTCCATGTGGGAGAAAAGATGCACAAACTGCATCCCTGGCCTTGGCAGCAAGCTGAGATGTGGCCTCGGGACCCTGCAGGGGACCTTCCAGGTGTGGGGTTTGAGCTGGGCCAGCTGGCAGGGCGTGTCTGCGTAGCAGAGCGGGTGGGTGCTCTGCAGCGGTAAGAGCAATCATGCTGTCACGACCCGTGGAGCAGTCCTGGGGCCTGCTTGTGCCACGTCCTGAAAGAAGGGCCTGCCACGACCTCGCTTTCAAAGTTGAAAACACCAGAGAACAGGAAGGCGAACTTGCTGCAGGGCCTTAACTCTGAACTTGTAAGACACTGTCCGTTGGATCAAGGCGTCCATGCTCCTTCTGAGGCTGCTGGGCATTTTAATGACTCGTGGTTGGGACATTTCAACACTTGGGTAGGCACACAGCTTGCCTGAAGCTCCAGAATTTGTTTTGAGTGTGTGAGTGGACTTTGGCCTCGTAGGCTCAGTTTAGCTGCAATTCATTATGGTCTTGCAAATCCGATTTAGTGTGACCCAATAATCATGGGCTTTTTGCACCTGAAGGTAGACTGACTCATGCCCAGCACTGTCTGCATGCCTGAAGACTTACCTGCTGGATCTGTGAATGAGGTACCTGGTGGCCAAAAGACCAAAGGGGAGGATGAGCGGAGTGGGAAGGTGAGGCTGTGCTGTCTTCTCCAGGGGTGTGATGTTGGGTTGTTTGCTATGAATTCTGAATCTGGGGTTTGTACTCTACTTGGGAGAGTCCTTCCTTGTCCCTGACCCACTGGGGTGCATTGAGGCAGGCAGGAGATCCCAGAGGACTTACCGGTCCTTCTGGTCTCTTTGCCTGCTGTCTGCCACATCCAGCTGTGGCTCAAGGTCAACAAACCCATGAGTTCTGGTGAATCTTTGTCTAAGTGGAGAGTTACGACGGAGCTGACCCTGGGCTTGCACTCTTCTTTCTTTACCATGTTTCCTGTTAGTGCTGCACTGGAACCATCCAGAATTTTTCATAGGAAGAGTTATCATATCCCATGTCCTCTGACCTAGAAGACAGGCCCTACTTGGATGGGTTTCTACAGATACTTTGTGGACAGTGTATCCTCACCCAAGGAGCTGGGTCGAGGCAGCCTCCTGAGGAGGCCTTGGTCCAGCCTGCATCGGAGGTGGCAGAAGCTTGTCTTTACCAGCCTGTCACAGCTCACTGCTGGCCTTGCCCAACTGGAGGACTCTCCTCTCAGCCTGAGGCATCTGCATCTGGGGTAGGGTGAAGATGACTCTCTGTTTGGCTTTGAACCCAAACTAGGATGGAATCCTGCCTGGGTGTGGGTGGGCATGGTCAGAGGCCTTCAGCTATTGGTGTGGCTGCTTTAGGATGTCTACTGAGAGGTCAGAGGGTCACTAGCAGTGCCCCTGTCTAGATAAGAAGTGTTCCTGAGGATGTCTGAGGCTAGCCATCGTGGGAGGCTCAGGACACAGTGGTAGCAGGCTGTCCTGGCTTCTACATAGGGACCCCATTGTATGGTTAGTGAGGGAGCGCAGAGAGGGGCCCAGCCCCACAGTGTGTGACCAAGGAGATGTGGGAAAGGCTCTGGGATGCCTCTGTTTGAGGCCTGAGCTTGGTCCTGCTTGTGACAGTGGGTCCTGCCTGGGGTAGCATGTGGGTGATGTCTGTTGAAGGCAGAGAGAGACCTGGGAAGGTACGCATTTGGGACTGCAGGTGGGCTCAGACCCCACCAGGGCCTGTGGCCAGAGTCCACAGTCCAGGCTTGTGTGCACCTCGCAAGTAGGTAATGTGTGGCTGGGCCCTTGTGGCGGTGGTCGCTTTGCCACTGGCCCTTTGGATTGGTGGGCTTGATGAGCAGCTGGAGCCTTCCTAGGCTGTCCTGGGCTGCTTGTTATCCCTCTTGGGGCTGGGCTACGGGGAATGTGGTGCTTCGTTCCTGGAAATGCGTGAGCAGGGCCAGGCAGGCACATTGGCTGGGGGGTCCCCCAGCCAAGCCAGTAAGTGCCCCAGCACAATGAACCGTTATTTTCTTTCTCCGGCTGATGGAAGATTGTCGTGTTTTCTGATTGGGATTTCCTCTGACAGAAGGACCAGAACCCAGCCCGGCTTGGGCGGTGTTCTGTTACGGGCATAGGCTTGGGCGGTGGGACTCTGGCTGTGCCACTCACTGCCCTCTGTCAGGCCTGCCCTTTCCTGGTCAGATCCATCACCTCCCTGAACTGGGTGGCTGCGTGCCCATCAGAGACCCTGGAGCGCACAGCCTTTGTGAGGAGGAAGCACAGTCCCAAGGGCAGGCAGGCCGTCCTCTTTCTCACAGCTCTCTGGACCGCCTTACTCTGCATATGGAAAGCCTGCTCTGCCCAGATGGTGCAGTGAGGCCTGCTTTGGGTGGATTGGCACAGGCCTGCCCATCGTTGCTGACATCGTTGGAGCACCTGGTGTTGTCTGTTGAGCCCGGATGTCTGCCAGGGGCCTGCTGAGCTCTTTATGTGGATCAGCACACTCCTTAGGCCTGAGTCGCGCATCCCCAGTCCCAGGGCTGGCACAGGACCCGCCGGAGCAGAACCTCAGTGTTCTGGGTCCAGGCCTACACTGCTGGCTGCTGTCCTGACCGACTTAGTGTCCCTGTGAGGACCAGATTGGAGGGAGCTTTAAAAGCCAGCACGTGCCCTGTGGGGTGGAGGGCACCTTTAATACTTTGGTTGTGGTGCTAATGAGGACCTTTCCCAGGCCTTAGATCCCTGTGGAGGTAACGTTCTCAAGGAGGCTGAGGCACAAGCTTCAGGGCTTTAGGCTTTGCGCTTGCTTTATTTTGGAACTGGGCATTGTTCCTGGGTCTTGATACTTGAGTTTCATCCAGAGTTTTTTTGTATTTTGAGATGAGGTCTCACTAAGTTTTCCGGCTAGGCTTGAACTCATGGTCCTCCTGCCTCAGCCTTCCAGCGTGCAGGGCTTACAGGCGTGTCCTCTGTGCCTGGCTGGTCTGAGGGCATCAGAACTCTAGGTGTACTGATGTTCCCAAGGAAGGTAGAGGGGGGCTGAGCAGGGCACAGATGTTCTTTTCCCCGTGAAACATATGCATTGTGGGTGGGAAGGGCTCAGGTGACTGTGTGCTGGCCCCAGCTTGTGAAAGGTGGTCATTCTTCATGGCCAGTATCGGCAGGGCACTGGAGCAGGTGCGTGCTCAGGGCATTCACCTGTTTATACCTGTCTGTCTTCCCATTGCCAGGGACTCAGCTTGGGCATCGTCTGCGAGGCGCAGACAGACCCGTAAGAGCTGCCAGAAGCCCAGTGTGCTGGTGGACGCGGCGGGAAATGAGGGTAGAAGATCATGGGCAGCGAGGACCACAAAGAATCCGCGCTGGAAAGCTGGCGAGGGAAAGATTAAAGCCTACCTTCACCTTGGGATGCCCTCTACCCAGATTCATAATCCACCAGGCCTCGTCTTTGGAGGGGACAGATTCTGAAACTAGAAGCCCAGAATCAGTCTTTACCTGTGTTAAAATATATTGCACCACTGCCCCCTTCCTGGGCTGGCTTTTAGTGGCAGTGCTAGCGAGCTGTGGGTTCATATCTGGACTGTGGCCCCCTTCTCCCTGCTGTCACCACAGCCAGCGTGCTAGTGAGTGTGGTGGGGGTGGGTGGGAGGCAGGGATTGGGCCACGAGGACATCGGTTCGGTTCTTCCTAGTATAGGATCCAGGAAGTCTTCAGTTGCAGGAGGGTTCCAGCTGGTCGGCAGCTTCCAGCCTGGGCCCCTTAACTCACTCTTGATATTCTGGCTGCTCTGGCCAACGTGTCAGTCTGAGCCTGTCGCTGCTGGCTGGGCACCCTTGCAGGCTGTCTGTCCTCGTGACATAAAGCCGACTCTCTTGGCCTTGCGGCCTTTCCCAGTTTCCTATTCTCGGAAGCCGCTGGACCCACTTCTCAAGGCCACCCTAGCCTGTCCTTTTGTGGGAGGTAACTGCATGCCCAGTTGCCCACTGGTGGCGTCTTCAGGCAGCACAGGAGAGAGGCGAGGATGCAGCCAGGGCACCTGGTGCTCTGTCCCGGGAGGCTCCCTCCTGTGAGTACCTTCTGCCCACACCTCCTTTACCTGCACTGTTCCCCTTCAGACCCAGGGGCCACTCTGCTTCTGTTACCTCTGCTGTTGTGGACATGGGGTCATGTTGCCTGCAGCCTCTGAGGACTTCCTCTCCTCTGGTCCCTGCAGCCTCTGTTCCCTGCAGCCTCTGTTCTCCTGCAGCCTCTAACGACTTCCTCTCCTCTGGTCCCTGTGGAACGGGCTGTGTGGCAGGGGCTGTTCCCCGGGGCGCGTGGTCCGCAGTTGAACTGATGTCCTCTTAACCTGAATTATTTATAGAGCTGAGCAGCGCAAACCTGTAAAGAAGCGTGCAGTAGAAAGTTAAAAGCCTCTGCATCCTCAGCCCAGCCCTGGTGGCCCCTGTGACACTGCTGTGGGGACTTTCTGATAAAGCTTTCCTGAGCCTCATGGTGCACCTCAGGCAAATACCAATGCGTGTGTTCACGGTTCCTTTTTTCTTTCACAGGTCATGTGGCAAGTTCCCCTCCCCTTACTCACTAGCAGCTTTTTGAGGAAGGGAGAAGGGTCTACGCCCTGTGGCACGATGTCCCCTTTTTCTCCATGGCAGCCCGAGTGTCCCACTGTGTGGGTGTGCCTGCGTGGTGTGGTGTCATTGGCTGATGGTAGCATAGCTCTTTTCATCCCTGATGTGGAGCGGTGACTTGGCTCCTCTGCCTTTGGGCAAGTGTGTCCTGCGGTGTGTGTATAGGGTGGGCACGTGCTGGGTTGCAGCCACACGCCGTTGTGTTTGCGTCATGAACTGCCGGACCACCCTGTGGGCTGAGCCAGCCTTGCCCGCTTCCTCCCTGTGCGTGGCCAGCCCCGTCCTGTCTCATTAGGGACGTGGCTGCCGTCCTTTCTTCTGAGTGCATGGGTGCTCCTTCAGGCGTGGGCGTGGCCCTTCCGTGAGCTTGTGTTGACTTTATCCATCTGTGCACACGGGGATGGGGAGTGTCTGCCTGCTTCCTGTAGACCGTCCTTGCCCCACGGATACCAGATTAGCCCCTTCAGTGGACTGAACGCAGGTGTTCCCCAGTGTGTAATGCACCTTCTGGCTTTTTATTTTGCCGTAGCAGATGTTTCATGTAGTCAGATCTCCTAGCTTTTATGTTACGGCTTTGGGTTTATAGTCATAGGAGAAAAGAAAGATTCTTTGAGCAGGAATTCTAGCTTTCTTTGTACCTGTTTTATGTTTTTGACACATTTGGCTGTGTCCTGGTACACGGGCTAGCTTCCCAGATGACTCCCAGTAGTCTCATTCAAGCTATTGGTTAATTTGCGTTTTCTATGATGACTTTTAACTTATAGTTCAACTGGATATTAAATTCTTCTTTGTATTTAGGTATATTTAGGTGTACTCATTGCAAAACATTCTATTAGCCTCTTATTCGTTGTGGCCAATATTTTAATTATTAAGGATTTATCCTATGCCTTAATATGTCAAATAATTAATTGCCTTTTTTCTGGAGATAAGATCTCCTTATGTAGTCCAGGCTGGCCTTGAACTCGTAATCCCCCTGCTTCAGCCTCCCAAGTGCTGGGATTTTAGACATGTGCCACCTTACCAGGCCAAATCTGGATCTTTCTTTTTGCTGCTGCTTCTCTCTCTTCCCTCCTCTCTCTTTTCTTCTTCTTTCTTCTTTTTGTGGTGCTGGGAGCTGACCCTGGGCTCTTGTGTCTGCTAGGCAGGCGCTCTGCCACTGAGCTGCATTCCTAGCTTTTCATTTTTTTGTGCCTTTCCTAGCTGGTTTAGTTTTACATATGAACCTGAATTTGTCTTTTAAAAAAATCTGGTACTCTCAACCAGAAGAATACACTTGAGACACACATGTGTACACATGCACGTACAAACATGAATATACACAACATATATTCAAACACACAACACAAAACCCCAAACCTGGTTTGCTCTGGCTTGGAATTGGTTTAAATTTATAAGCTAATGTAGGGACAGGAACATCTTTATGATATGGGTCAAAACAAATCTTTTCTCTGTAACGTTGACTTGTGTCAGATTTATTGTCACATCCTCAGAAAGCTGACTGACAAGACAGGAGTTCGAGTCCCTCTGTGCTGTACTGGCGCATTTCCTTTGCATATGTACGCGGGAGTGGGATTGCTGCACTCTAGGCTAATTCTCTTTAACTTTCCCACGAACCTTCATACTGTTTCCCAAGATGGTAGTACTGACTTACGGTGCATCTGACAGCACGGAAGAGCTACTTTACAGCCTTGTGAACATCGGTCTTTCATCTTTTTGGTAACAGCCAATCTCACAGGTGGGAGATGACATCTTGTGGTCTTCATTTGCGTTTTCCGGGGGAGGATGATGTTCGGTGTCTCGTCTGTCTGCATGTCTTCTGAGAATGCATTTTGGTAAGTGTTACCGACTCCTGCGCTGTAGTAGTGGAGTTCCTCACGCAGTCTGGAGGCTAGCCTGGCCGATGTGGTGTGCAGGTCGTATGCTCTGCTCTGTCGATCGTCTCCTACCCTCTGCTGATGGCTCCCTTCACTTTGCAGAAGCTTTTAAGGTTGACGTGGTGCCATTTGTCTATTCATACTTCATTGTGTATACTTTTGGGGTCAGATCTAGAAAAATGATTGCCCAGTCCCGTGTCAAGGAGCATCCCTGTGTTTTGCAGCACTAGATCTTAGCTTTAACTCTTTGATTCCTTTGAGTTGATTTCTGCATGTATGTGAATCAGACATATTCATTTCCTTTGCATATGCAGTGTTCCCAGAACCACTGAGAGGGCCCTGTCCTGTCACGAGATCTTGACAGCTTTGTCTAAAATCATTTGACTGGAAATGTTTCAATTTATTCTGGGCTCCCTATTCTGTTCTATTGATCCATGTCTCTTTTCATGCCAGTGGCATGCTATTGTGGTTGTTGCAATTTTGTATAGTTTGAATCATATTTTATTTTCAGAAACTCTATCCTTTTATTACCATCATAAGAGATCTTTTGTCACTTTTTTATATAAAATATATATATATATATGTGAGTACTCTCTGTTTCCATATGTTACTTTTGTCTCTTGCTACCTTACTGAAGTCTCCTATTGTTTTCAGTTGAATATCTTGGGTTCTTTAGGTATCAGATTCTACGAACTTCCCATTTTACACTCTAGCTCTGGTCTTTTATTAATTTTGTGACCAGAGCCTTCACCATGGTGGTATATAATAGTGCTTATGTAATCAGTGTCTCTTGGGGTATCTCTGATGGCTTTGGATTAGGGTAGGTGTTTAAGGCAGAATTTGAACTTTCTATTTGGTGATTTTTTTTCCCTTTTAATCAAGAATTGTTGAATTTTTGTCAATTGCTTTAAAAAATCATTTGTGGGATGATCATATGATTTTTAATTTGATATATTAATGTAATGACATGCAACAGGGTCACTAACCAGGAGGTGATCTTGAATTCTTGAATACTCTTAGTTTGATGCCTCATTTTTAAAGATGTTGTTAAATGTTCTTTCTAATACTTATGTTCCTGTACTACTTATTGTTCATGAGAAAGGTTACTTTGAAGTTTTCTTTTTTGTGCCTTTTTTGTTTTAATATCAATGTTATATTTGTTTCATGAAAATAATATAAAAGTTTCAAATTTTATACCATTCTCTGAATTAGTTTCATAGTTTTGAGTTATCTGTGAAACTGTCAGGATCTCATACTTTTTTTGTTTTGAGGGGGAAAAGTTCTTTTATGATTTAAAAAAATATTTTCCCGATAGAAATTGTTTTAAGTGCTTCTTTTCTGGGATTGGAATTTTATAATTATTTTTCTTAGAAAATCATCAGTTTCATCGAGTTTGTCAAATTTACTGATGAAGACTGAGTAAAACAATCTTTTTTTCTTCCTTTTATTTTTACAGTTTCTGTGGTTATTTCTCTCTCATTTGCTCTTCTTTTTGGGTTAGCTAGTAATTCTCACTTATTTTTTGCTTTGTTTTTTCATCCAAGATTCAGATTTTGGATGTTTTTTGTTGACTTTTTGCCCCTTTTTTCTGCTTTTTAACTGGTTAGTTTTCACCGGTCATTAATAGTCCCTTCTATTTTTCCTCCATTTGCCTTTTCACCCTTTTCTTCCCTGTTTGATCTGCTTGCTTGCCTCATTTGTTCAGGTTTTTGTCAAAAAAGTGCCCTCTGCTTGGGGCTGACGCTGGAGTTCCGGGAGAATGAGATGACCAGTTCTATAATTTTAGCTTCAATTTCTCTCCCCTCCTTTCTTCATATGTACATTTGCAATATATAATGCTTACATTGGTCCTGAGTATTTTGTGCATGTACCTCTTGCAGCGAAGTTACAGATTCTTCCCCTTCCCCTTTCCTGACCCTTCTCCCCTTCCCCTTCCCCTCCCCACTAGGCCCCATTATTCCCCCCAGTTAGTTCTATGAAATGACTGTGATGATATTAGAGAAACCGTTCAATATTTTACCTTCTGCATCTGACTCACTTCATTGAGTATGTTACAGTTCTAATGCACTTGATCTTTGTTCTGTCCTGTTTTGTTTGTATTTTTGAAGTCTCCTATTCAGTAATATGTCTTCTTCTGCCCTCTCTCTCTCTCTCTCTCTCTCTCTCTCTCTCTCTCTCTCTCTTTTTCTTTTGACATGGTTTTGCTCTGTTGCCCAGGCTGGCCTTGGACTCACTGCAATCCTCCTGCCTCAGCCTCCCGAGTACTGGGATTACAGGTGTGCACCACCGCACTCGGCTTTATGTAGTGCTGGGGAATCGAACTCAAGGCCTTTTGCTTACAAGGCAAACGCTTTAACCACTGTGGCATTCCTCTAGCCCCCTGCCTTTTCTTTTTAGTTCTTGTATTTAGGAGAGTCCGTGCCTATGTGTACATTAGGTGCAGTCATTGCTCGTAACGTTTCAGGACACCTGTAACTCTGTAGGGACTCCTCATTCTGCGTGTTCTGGGAAGGGCAGAATAATGTTGTCCCCATCCCCCCATCCCCGCTCTGATCTGAGGCTCCTCAGAGCATGTCCGGCACAGAGTTCTCAGAGCAGGAACCATGTGACCAACCCTGAGCTGTGGGACTGAAGAGAGGCCTGCAGCTTGGGTGGCCTCCCTGCTGACAGCAGCAGGGAGCACAGCTGCTAGGGCCTGCCTGCCGCCAGGGTAAGAGCTGCTTCCTCCTGGCAGGAGTCGCAGGAGCGGCCCCGCTCAGCGAATGCGACCTGCAGAAACTGTCCTAGGCTTCTGAGTTTGGGGATCTGATAGGACAGCAGTAGGAAATTAATTTGCTGTCGAAGAGTATGTTCTGTTCTTCCTCTCCTCACCCAGTTTTAGTCAACAATAGTACCTTTTCCAGTGTTGGCCCTTATCCTGTTAAATAGACTTACATTTTTGCTCTTAAAATGCTTTAAATTATATCCTTTGACTCCAGTTCTTACTAGTGAGGTGATGAGCTAGTTATCCTTTCCTCCTTCTTGTCTCGTGTTTCTTCTGGTTTTACTAGCTGAGTCTTGACTCTCGAGTCAGAGCATCGCTCAGGGCATCCTGCTTTGCCACTCTACCCCACCGTTATTTTAGTCTTACTTCCCCAGGGGGACATACTTAGTGTCTACCGAAATCCTTCTGAGCGTGTGCTCAGAGTGGCTGGTGAGAAGGTGCAGGCTCAGGCCCAGCGGGGCAGGCAGTGTGAGTGTGGGAGGGCCCTCGGCGGGGACCCTTGCTGGCTGTTACAGGGAGCTCCCTCCACTGTCTTCTGATGTTGAATGTTGTTTTGAAGAAATCTGAGGCCTGCCAGGTTTTTCTTCTGTCTATATATGATTTAACTTCTTTCTTTTCACTTCACTTTTTTACTCTTCTAGTTTCTATAGTTTATGATACATATAAAATAGGTTTATCTATTTTTTTTTGAGACAGGGTCTCGCTCTGTAGTCCAGGCTGGTCCTGAATTCACTGTGGAGCCCAGGCTGGTCTTGGACTCATGGCAACCCTCCTGCCTCAGCCTCCTGAGTGCTGGGATTACAGGCATGTGCCACCATGCCCAGCTTATGTGGTGCTGGGGAATCGAACTCGGGTACTTAACACTTGACTTAGCACTTTTTAGGCAAGTACTTTAATCTCTGACTCATTCTTCCAGCCCCTATCTATTTTTTAAAATTGAGTTTTAGATTTAAAAGTATATTCTGGATGTTAAGCCCTCAACAGGTACATGATTTACAGATATTTTCTCTAAGCCAGATATGGTGGTATATACCTGTAATCTCAGTACTTTGAGAGGCCGAAGCAGGAGGATTGTGGGTTAGAGGCCCACCTGGGATTCATAGCGAGACCCTGTTTCAAAGCAAAACAGACAGACAAGAAAAAAAAATCTTTTCTCTCATTTTGTGAGCTGCCTTTTTACTCTACTGATCGTAAACTTAGAAGTAGGGAAGTTCTAAACGTTCCCCTTGTCTTGCTGTTGTTGTCGTCTGTCCTTCGGTGTTGTAGCTTAGAAATCTTTGCCAAGTTCAGTGTCATGAAGTTCTTCCCTATGGCTTTTCTCACAATTTCAGTTTGCTAAGTGTGAACAGTTTATGATACATTTTGTGCTAGTTTCTGTATACCGTTCAAGGTAAGACCCGAGGTCATTCTTGTGCATGTGGCTGGCGTGCTCTTTCCAGTACCATTTGTTGGAAAGATGGTCCTTTTCCTGTTGCGTGGCCCTCGTCGCTCACTTGACTGTATAGATAGGCTTTTTCCTGGATCTGTCTTTGTGCCAGTAGCCGCACTGTCTTGGCGGCTGTGGCTTCGTGGCAAGTGAGAAACTAGGAAGGTTTGAGCCTTCAGCTCTGTTCTCCTCTTTCAAGCCCGTTTTGGCTCTTCAGGCTGCGTTACTTGTTTTGGAACAAATTGTTTCACTGCATCAGGTCTCCATGACTGTTCCCCCGTCCCTTTCCTTTGCAGTGGGGTGGGGACGTGAGCTGCGTGGTTGTGGGGAAGTCCACTCCCTGTAGATACCGTGCAGGGGTCGGCTTTGGCTCCTGCAGATGTGGCTGTTGGAGTGAGCTGGCATGGATCCCTTTTCTCTGCTGCTTGGGCTCTGATACCACTTGGCTTTGTTGCTGGTGAGGTGATGGAGAGAGGTTTGGAGGCTCATGCTGCCCATCATGCCGAGGGACGCCTCCTGAGACCTGGTCTGCCGGCCCCTGTGCTGGCAGGACCCTGCCCGTGCGCTGCCCTGGGTGGGATCCCACTGAGTTTGAGGCCTGCAGATTGTGTGTCCTGTTTTCTCTGAATATGAAGGCTTTTGTTAGCGTAGGGGCTCTCCCTGGTTTTGGTGTGGTTTCTGGGAGGAATTAGGAGAAACATGGTAATGTGTGTAGCCAGCCTTCTAGTCAATGTCCTTTGAATGACTTGCTGGAATTGTGAACAACTTAAAAGTAGCGTAGGTCAAATGCCTGTCCTGGTGCCTGTGCACGGAGGCCCTGGCATTCTTCCATGCACCCTGTCCTCTCTGTCATGGTAGAGGGCTACCAGTCCTGTTGGTGTTGACTTTGAGTCTGCGTCACAGATGGAACCGGAGAGGCTCCCAGGCAGATACAGGCCTAGCCAGCTTGCGCCTCAGGGCTTGGCGCACTCAGCACCGTGGACAGCGCCCGCATGGCACCCACTGCTTCTGGCCTGACTGTGCCTGTCTCCGGTGTTTCCTGTCCTCTAGACTTTCTCCTTCCAGGACTCTGGTGAGCCGCTGGAGACTTACAACTGTCCTGGTATCTCAGCCACTTACCTGGCCTACCACTCACTCAGGTACCAGCTGGGGATGGTACCTGGGATGGGCATCAGGGCAGGGGCAGGGATGCGCGTAGTCTTGGAGAAGAGAGGAGGTGAGACCAGAGGGCGAGGTGTGAAACGAGCAGCCCTTCTTCCCGGTGATAGAGGAGGCGCAGCAGCATCTGCGCAGGTGGGGAGCGCGGTGGTCGGAAGTGACGTGGGAATAGCGTTTCCTGGAGAAACGTGAACACTGACGTCTCTTCACCCCAGTGGGGCTTGGCAGATGGGTCAGAGTAAGGATTGCTGTGGGGAGCCCAGGACTTCAGAGTGAAAGGTGGGATTGTTTCCTTTCTTTCTTTTGGGGTACTGAGGATTGAGGCTGGGACCTTCATGTAGAGCTCTGTCCCCAGCCCGTTTTCTAGTTTTGATTTTCAGACAGGGTTCTGCTCAGTCACTACGTTGTCTGCAATCCTCACCTTGGCCTCCCGTGGTACTGGGATGCCAGGCCCGTGCTGCCAGGCCCGGCAAGGTGGGAGTGTGGTGTCACTGGCATGTCCTCCTCTGGGGGCTTTTGTCGACTGTGTGCCCATGCTCAGGGCAGCACCTGCCCTAGTTCTTTCCCAGCGTGTGAACCGCCATGCTGTCTCCATGCAGCCACCTGCCCCAGCGTGAGGGAGAAGCAGCATGTCCTGGAATTATTGGAAGCCGAGTCAGCCCAGGAGGTCTTGGCTGTGGGCTAACGCTGCCATGGGTGGCAGGCCTGGTCCTTCAGCTGTTGCCTGCCTGGTCTGGCAGCCTGGCACCCAGTTGGTCCCTCCTCAGAGGCCTGCATGCATGGCAGTGTTACTTCTCCTGGGAATTCCCTCTGCGGCCCTGAGAACTCTCTGTGGGTGTAGTGGGTGTCCGGCGGCCCTCCCTGCTGGGCTGCTGTCTCAGGAACTGAGCTTGTGCTGGTTTTTAGTGACCTCGAGGGTTGCCAGCCTGCGAGTGCACCTGTTCTAGCCTAGCTGGCCCCCAGCTTTCCACTGTGACCGCACGTGCTGGCAGCTGGTTGGGGATGTGCAGAGCGCATAGGACTAGCCAGCGTAGCTTTGGCTGGAGAGGTCCTGCTCCTGCTGCCTGCTCCCACACTTGGGTCTGGATTCCTCCTTGGCCTCTAACCTCTTTGGGCTTCCTGGCTGGGAAATGGTGACGTTGGTGGCTCCTTATCCTCTTGCTGCCCCCATCCTAGGGGTTACGTGAAGCAATGGCCACAACTTTCTTTTGAGTCAAGCCTGCAGATTCCCACTTGTGCCCCTGGTGAGGGGAAGGCCTTTCCCCGGCTGCCTTCCTCCCCATGGCGCTGCGCTGCCGTCTTCCTGACCCCTGCAGCCAGACCCCTAGCCTGCTTGCAGTCTTAGCTTGAGGTCCAGCGTGCCTCTGGGCTGTGCCTCCTTGTAGATAGGACCCCTTGGCCTCACCCTCATGACTCAGGCCCTGCCCTCATGGTCCTTGGCTGTCCTGGAGAGAAGGGGGACTGGTAAACACTGTGGGCAGCTGGCAGTGGGCAGAGCTGGGGCCTGACGCCCGCCTCCTGCAGTGCTCCGGGGTGGGGCAGGTGCAGAGGTGAAGGCAGCGCTGTGGGCAGAGGAGGGGGCCTGCCCGGCTGGGGTCTGGACCTCTCTTCTGGGCTGTGAGCTGTTGTGCTGCCTTCCCCATGGCTCATTCCAGGCATCATTTTGTGGGGCCTGGAGGAAGGGGTGCTGGCCGGAATTCTGCTTGACACGGAGTCTTCATTGCTATAATAACACTGATGCCTGTAATCGCAGCTACCCCAGCTGGGCCCTTCTCTGGTGTCCTGTTGCACACACAGGGGTGTGAGAGGGGTGTGGGTATGAGCCCTGGTTCTTGGGTAAGCACCCCCTACATGTAGCATGAGCAGTGGGTGGGCAGGGCTTGTTTGCTCCCTGGCGTGGCAGGGTGCCTACCCAGGCCTCCAGGTACCTGCGCCTGGGGCCAGCGGTCCTTCTGAAGGAGACAGGGAGCCCTGCTGTCGATTGTGAGCAGTCTCTTGACGTGTGCGGGCTGGGCTCTGCAGGATTCTGTCTTTCGGCCCCGTCCCCCAAGCTTGGCTCCGCATTCTGCTTCTTTCACCCCTGAGACAGGCTAGAGTTTCTCCTGGTGAGGGCCAGCTGGGTGCCTGGACTTTCTGGCCTGTCAGCGTCTCTGAGTTTTCCCAGAGCCCTGGTCCTCTGAGGCATAGCAGGGCTGCTGTTTTGTTGTTGTTGTTGTCTTGTTTTTGAGACAGGGTTTCACTCTGTAGTCCAGGCAACTCCTGAGCTCAGTATGTGGCCCGGGCCTTGAACTCATGGCATTCCTTCTCCCTCTGCCTCCTGAGTGCTGAGATTACAAATGTATGCCACTACACCTGCCTGATGTGGTGCTGGGGAATTAAGCCCAGGGCTGTACGCTTGCTAGACAAGTACTCTATGGTTGCTGAGCTGTGCCCTCTGCCCCACTGATGAATTTTTAAAAGAATAAGTGATGCTGGGTGTTGGAAGGGAGGGGCTGCCCCCAGTGTCCCCTTTGTTGGCCAGAGTGGCACCTATTGCTAGCTGTAGGATTCCATCATTCATCCTGGGAACATGCAGCCCACAGAGGCAGATATCTCCCTTGAGGGCAAGGCCTGGCAGGCTTCCCAGGGGAGCAGCTGGCAGATTCTGAAGAGGATTGGAGCCCAGGCAACATTCTGACACCAGGTGGATTAGGACTTGTGGCTCTGCAGCCTGGGGCGGTGCTGGAAGGCTGCAGGGCTGGCTGTGGAGGTGAGTGTATGTGCACGTGTGTATGCATGGGTGCACATGAGTGTTGGGGGTAGGAGGAGAGGGGGGGCATCAGAGAGTTTTGAGGCATTACCTTTTTAAAGAAACAATAAAAAGGCTTTGTCTGACTTTGCAAAGTGCTGTTTCTAGTGGGACACTGAGCAGATGGAGGAGGTGGACCCTGTGCCCCTCTGGTGGGGATCGCTGGACTTTCCTTCAGGGACCCTTTCTGGCCTTTGGTTGATTATGGCTGTCTCACAGAGTGGCAGCCCATCCAGTGCCTGGTCTGTGCACTTGCTGCCCCACCTGAAGGGTGCGGCTGTGTGCTGGGTGGGGCTCAGCAAGGCAGCTTGTGGTGCAGCTGGGGAGGGAGTGTGTGAGGAGTGGGTTGGCCTGGGCTGGGTGGGGGCTCAGGGCTCTGGGGCACGTCCATCCGGTGTTCTTTTCAGCTACTCTAGGTGTAGCTCTGGCCAGCGGGCCTGACCTGAGCCCATGGTACTCCCGAGGGAGTCTCCGCTGTGCCACTCTCTCTGTGAGACCTTCTGCCCACAGCGTCTCCCCACGGTGTCTGTCCTCTGTCCGAGAGCTACATGTGGCCTCATAGGGGACAGGCCATGTTTCCGGGCTTGGCATTCCATCCCCGTGCCTCGGTTTCCACCTGTAAGGCTGGGGTGGTGATGAAGTAATGTGTCTGAAGCACTCAGGACTGAGCCTGGCGCCGGATGGTGCAACATGGGTCGCAGGGCAAGTACGGCTCTTGTTGCTGTGCTCATCCTCCTCGGGGCCCTTGTGATCTAATGTTTTCAGGTTAGAGTGGCAGGAGGAGGTATGGGTGCTTTGTGCCCCTTTGCTGGTGGCTGTCTGGAGAGCTCTTGGACCGTGAGGGTAGGACTGGACACCTTCCCCCTCCCCCTTAGGGCCTCGGGTCCTGCTTGGGCAGAGGTGCTCACGGAGTGTCTTTCTCTGTGGGCCTTGCCACGGTCTAGGTAGGCAGCCCCCTGGGATCCTTGGAGACCCTGCCTTGGAACTGTCCAGATGTGTCCTTCTGTGGGGCTTCCTGACGTGGTACCAACTCCAGGTATTAGCTCAGGGACTCCATGACCACTCCTGAAGTAAGTACCAGAGCAGAGAATTGCACTGTGTTCAAGGTCATGTTCCCTGAGTCCAGGGGCCAGGACTGTCCAGGGCGCGGGCTAGTCTCTGACCTGCTCAGGGGCCATCCATCCTTGGCGCTGGCAGGGGCTGAGTGGACCTTTGCTCCAGATGAGGCCACTGGGGCCTGGTCTGTCCCTGCTCTCCATCTCTGAGGAACAGGCTGAGCAAAATGACCTTGGGCCAGTCAGATGAACCCCTCTGCGGAGGCATGTGGGCTAAGCAGTGGATGTCCTGGTGACTCTGGTCATTTGCCCTGAAGTTGGCTGGCATTCTAGGTTTGGGCCCCTGGTGACCTGTGTATGGGATTGGGATGGTTTGGGTCTATCAGCCAGTGCATGTGCACTGGGTACTTGCTGCATGTGGCCACTCCACGGCCTGGGGAGGTAACAGCGGACATAACAGTGACCTGGCTGGCAGAGTCCACCTTGCTCTCTGAACTTCATCTTGGTTTTGGGTTCCTCCCTGTGTCGCTGCCCAGCCTGGAGACGCTGACAGGTTTGCTTGGCTGATGACACTTGCTGTCTCTGCACCTGACACAGTGACATACTTGCCTGGCAAGGGCTTAGCAAGCTTCAGTGGAAGCACCCCTGCCCACGACACTTCTTGGGGTGCAGAGTCCTGAGTACGGCAGACGTCAGTGCAAAGTTCTACCCACAGTCACAGCCTAGAATGCAGACAGGGCCTGGTCTTTGCAGCTTCCACCCCGTCACAGCCACGCTGGACAGTGTGTCACAGCTTTGAGTCCTAATTCATGTACCAGATAGCTCCCCACATACGGTGTACACCCCATGGTTTCTATCTAGGGCACTGAGCTGTCCATCTAACCCCTTCCAATCCCAGAGCTTTCTGTCTCCTAGGAGGAAACCTAAAGAAATGTGTGTGCTGGGCACTCTCCCCTTTCTTTCCTCCTATCTGTGAAACTGCCTTAGTCCCCTCTGCCTCGGGGGGTTTGCTTATTCTAAACGTTTTCTTTTTTATTTGTTTGTCTGTCTTTTAGTACTGGAATGGAGCTCAGGACCTCCGCACTGAGGTTCCTCCCTAGCACCTTTTTATTTTTTTGTGTTGAGGCTGGGCTTTTTATTTCCAGGCTGGGTTTGCGTGTACAGTCCTCCTGACTCAGCCCTCCAGAGTGTTAGGGTTATAGATGTGTGCTACATTTTCTGTGCATGGAATTAGCACGTTGTGGTCCTCTTTTCCTGAGCTCAGGTGTTAAAGGTTTGCCCCTGTTGTCTTTGGATGTTCTTCTAGTAATTTTACAGTCTTGAGGATGAGGCGAATAGCATGTGGTAAGGCACATAGATCTCAGGTGTTCATCTGTACTGTGTGATGCTCCCCTGTGACGGAAGCCTGGAGCACTGAGCCCCAGGCCTCTCCTCGTGTCCTTCCACCTCTTGCAAGTTCTGCTCCTGAGCAGGAGTGTGGGCTCCCAGGACTTCCCGTAACCCGTGCCCCACGGGGTTCTGCTGATGCCTGCCATGCCTACACAGCGTATGCACATGTCCTGAGGGGAGCACGCCCAGGCCCGTGGCGGGAGCTCTGGCCCTCGTGGTCTTCTAGTGAGCCCTCATGTGCTTGCATGAGTGCCCTCGTTTTGGGATTGGGTTTGGACTTGGACGAGCCTTGGTCTGCCCCTTCTCCTGTGGACATTTCTCGTGGGTGGTAGTGACCATGATGTGTGGTTATTGGGGATACCTGTTTCTGACCCTCTTGCTAAGTGCCTTGGGGTGGATGTCTGGGCCAGGGTAGACACATCTCTGTTAACAGCTGTCTTCTGGGGTGGCTGCCCAGCAGGCTGGCGGGAGTTCTTCCCGCTTCTCTTCGGGTAAGTGCGATGCTCTTAGGATCAACTCAATATGTGGGGCCCTGCGGGCTGCTGTGCTTTACGTGAGTGTGTGACATGACCGCTTCACTCTCTCTTGGTGTTGACTCTTCAGGCCGTTCCTAGCTTCTCATGGGTTTTGCCATGCTTCCAGCACCTGATGATCTCTGTCTGGATCCCTTGGGAATGCAGAGCTCTTGGGATTGGGTGTGGCTCCTCTCCCAGATTGTTTGCAAGAGGACTTGTGCTGCTTTGCCCCCCAACTGGGCTGTCCATGCCTCGTGGTACCCCAGTCACCCTTGGTGCTGGTAGGATGGTGGGCACTCCTGTGTCCCTGTGGGGCCAGCAGGAGTTTGCACTGGCTGTCTCTCCTGCACGATAGTGCTCTCGCTCCCTGTGTCAGTATCACGCTTGGGTTGTTTATGGAACACACCTTAGCTTTATATATTAAAGTTTGCAACCTTTGTCATGTTTGTTGCAAATATGTTTTCCCTTTCTCTTTTGCCTTTCAGTTTTGCTTACGATGCGTTTTGATTTATGGAATCTTTAAAAAAATATGATTCCCAGTGTTTTTTTCTTGGTGCATATCTGTGTGTTGAATGTTTTCTTTTGGATGGTTTTAATGTTGTGTGTGTGTGTGTGTGTGTGTGTGTGTGTATCTGAAACTCTCTTAACATTTTAATCTATCTGAATTTGTCTCGGTGTCGACTGTGGGATGAAGCCTAGGCTGCTCTTTTCTCTGGCCATTCATTGGTTTGGATGTCCTAGGACTGATGTTGGTGAGGGGGTGGGGGGAGGCGCTCTGAGGGCGCTGCCAGTGTCCAGGTTGGCCAGGGCTTGTGTACGCAAGCCATTCCAGTGAAGCCCAGGGAGGAAGAGGGCAAAGGGGCATAGTGCCCTCAGGGCTGCTTGCTTGCTCCCTGGGCCCAGGCTTCTCATGTGGCCCTCCCTGTTTGGCCCTGGCCCCACACTGATCTGCTAGAACTGTGCCTCTGGTGGGGCAGAGCTGGCCTTTCTCCATGGTCCAGAGGTGGGTTGGTGCACCCTCCCTCACATTTCAGCGCCTGTGCCTTCTCAGGTATGTGTGGCACACTTAGCTGGTCACCACCTTCATTCTGTACTTCCCTAGGGCAGGTGTCTTCTGGTCCGTTGGCGCTACTAAACAACATACCACCCCAGGGTGGCTTATAGACCACAGGGATGGATTTCTCAATCCTGGGGATTCCAAGTCTGAGATTAGGGTGCCTACGGAGTGGGGTTCTGGTGGCCAGTGGCACCATCTCATTGTTCTCCTATGGTAGAAGAAGAGAGAAACTGTCCTGGTACTCCTACCAGCATGCCAGTTCTGTTGCTGGAAGCCATCCTGTAGACCTGGCTACCTCCTCTAGGTCCCATTTCCTCATAAATCAACCCTGTGGGCTGGGGCTTCAGCAGGTAAATTGGGGACCACGGCAGAGCTGTCTGGACCCTGGGATTCCCTCTAGACACAGACAGGAGAAGCCACGCTATGTACATAGTGACTTAGCCAGGTGATGCCGAAGGCTACCCAGTGGGCTGAGCTCTTGCGCCAGCTGCTTCCAGGCTTGCCTGGGAGATCCCTATGGGCTGGGGAAGCTGGCTCTTGTCCCTGGACCTGTCCTGGCAGGGCCCACCTTGTCCTGAGCCAGCCTGGCTTCCTCTTCCCTGCAGAAATGTAGAATCGTGCTGCTGTGACCTGTGCTCTGCCCTTCTCTCTTCTCTGTGCCCTATCCATCCTCCTCTGCGAGGATGCAGGTGTCCTCTGAGGGTCCCAGGAGCACCCTGCTGCTTTGTTGGTGCCTTTGAGGTGCAGCTCCCCTAAATTTGGACATCCTCTTTCCAGCCAGCCTGTGGCCTCCTGGGGAAGGAAGCAGGAGCTACAGGTGTTGGGGTACCTCCCCACCCTGGGGCCTCAGTGGGGCTTATCTAGGGATGGGATAGAGATTAGTCTAGCAGTGGCAGTCTGCACATGTGTGGGTGTAAGTGTCTGTGTGAGAATATCTGTTATGTGTGTATGTGCATGTTGGAAAGAGATGTGGAGGCCTTCTGGGGCACCTGCCTGAGGTCCCAGGCCTCGTGGAGGGCCCTCTCCCCCAGCTTACTGGCCCCCGATTGTACCTCTGTCCATCTCAGGATGTCTGGATTTGAGAGAATGCCCCAGGGACCTGCTGTTCTTGAATTTCCTACTTTTAAAGCGGTTTGCTTAGAAGCCAAGTCCCTGATGAATGAACTTCAGTCTTTTTATTTTTTTTCTAAGTTTCTAACAGTTCTTTTCTCCTTCAGCCTGCTCAGTGGCATGCCAACTGGAAACCAGGATTTCAGGTTGTGACCTCATGGGGTATGCTCTGTGGCTGTGCTGAGGCCTGCTGTGCGGGCTCACTCCCCTTCCTGACTACTTGGGCTGTCTCTCCTTCCTCCCTGCCCAGCTCTGTCCCCTTCCTCCCTGCCGGGGCTCTTTCTCCTTCCTTGCTGCTGCCTACAGCTGTTAAGTTGCATTCTTCAGGCTGGACCCCGTCCTGTTCTGCTCCTGACCCTGCTGGTTACTGGGGACCGCCTGGCTGGGCTCTGGTACCACATGCCCAGCCTGTGCCTCCTCTCACCTAACTTGAAGCCAGATGCTGGCGTAGTTTGTGGGAGGGTCCTTGCAGCGTGGTCACTCAGAGAGCAAGGGGCTAGTACTCCTTGCTGTGGGAGGTGGGTGGTGCCCCCTGGGGCCCCGGACGCCAGATCATAGCGGGGGCAGCTATACTGGCTTCTGCTGAGAACTCCTGCTAGGCCATTCTTGGGTGTGGGATGGCCGAGGGGTCCACAGAGGGCCTGAGTCCCTAGACTGCTGGGCCCCTTTGTGCTCCACCCAGGGCTCTTCAGTGCGGTGTCCTGGTTTCTTAGCTGGGGGAGCACCTGTGCGTGGAGGGCGTCCAGGCTTTCATAGCCATCTAATCTGGGAGGAGTGTTTCCCAGCCATGAGTCTGGGTGAGGCCCAGCTGGGCCAGGCTGTGGGCTCTCAAGGCCTTTGAGACCACCCCAGTTGTCCAGCTGTCCTTTGAAGGTAGATGGGCCTGAGCCAGCTCCCACGGCCCTGGCCCAGGTCTGTGCCCTGTGGCACCTTCAGAGACCGGATGGTTTGTTTCCCAGGGGAGCAGGCCAGCTCTGGGATGGGGTCACGTGCCTGCTGCTGGCTCTGGGAACCCACTGGCCCTCTGTCCTCCACGGGAGGCAGATGTGTCCAAAGGGACCTTGGGAGAGGATGGAAAGAAGCCTGACTGAGAGAGGGAAGAGCTTAAGGCAGGGTGAGTCCCGAGGATGGCAGGCTCGGATCTCAGTGTGTGGAGGGTGCCCAGCAGAAGTGGGTGAGGCTGCCTGGGCAGCAGGTGGCAGGGAATATCGTAGGCTCTTGGGCAGTGAGCTCACCTCTCCATCAGGAGGCCGCAGCCTGGAGGAGGGGACAGTGGCACAGAGGCAGCGGAAGGGCCAGCAGCCGCACAGCAGGCGGGCACCCAGGTGGTAAGACTAGCAGCCCTTCAGTGCCTGCCTGTCCAGGGCGTAGGAGCACCCTCTTTCCTTTGACCTTAGCTGGCTGTCTCAAGACCAGGGCCCCATTTTTTTCTCCTCTTCACCCTGAACGCAGCCTATAGCGTCAGCCATCGCCTGCTGGCCACCTGCTGCCGGGCTGGACGCTGAGGGCTGTCAGCTGTGGGTGTCCCAGGACCCCGGCTCTCCCGACTCCTCCCTCCTTCCCACTTTCCCACTGCTTTCCTTCTTCCGCCAGATGATTGAGAAGCCCCTCCCCCTTCCCACTTTAGTGTTGTGCTGGATCACAGTACCCACAGCTGCAGGGGGTGGCTGGGCCCCTCCTGCCCGGCACCCAGCGTCTGTGCTGGTGAGGGCTTGCTGACGCCAGCTCCCCTAGCATGTCCCATACCATGCTTTCAGCAAGGTGGCCTCTCACGCCTCTCCGTGCCAGCCACGTTCTGGCCCCACCCCCTTCTCTTGGTTGTGGGCATCTGGTGACACGTCTTCATGGCAGCCCAGTTCTTCCACTTGCTTACCTGTGGTGTGTTTTCACTCTGCCCTGCCCAGCTCTCCCTGGAGGGCACAGAAGAGCCGTCAGCAGTGCATGGCTGCCCCATCAGCGTGTGCTTAGACTGGCGTCTTGTTTTAGTCAGGTTTGAGCAGAAGGTGCAGAGCTGACGCACAGAGCTGGTGCGTGTTTACAGGCCTATTCACCCGGGTCAGCACCCTGCCCAGAGGCGGGCACTTCCAGCCGGCATCTGCCATCATGTGTGCTTTGTCTGTTCTGTTTGGGACATTGCAATAGACATGTAATGCATTTCACTCCGAAGCATCCCCTGAGGTTGGTAGCTCCGTGGGTGTGATAATGGAGCGTTTCTCTCAGCCCGGAAACTTCTCCCTGCTCGCTCGTTGCCTGTCTCTCCTCTTCCGCCTCTGCTGGCAGACCCTGATCTGTGCTGTAGGCTTTTCTTCTTGGAGAAGTGGGCAGAGTCTCGGTTGTTTCTCCCTTACATGTTCGTAGGACTCGCTGAGACTTACGGCGAGGAGTTTTCTTGGATATGAAGCTCTTAGTTTTAGTTCAGTGTCTTTGGAAGTCGACATGAGCTGGGACTATTGCCTGTAAACCTAGCACACTGGGAAACTGAGGCAGGATGATTATAAGTTTGGAAACAGTCTGGGCAACTTAGTGAAACCTTGTCTCAAAATCAAAAAACTAAGGCACGGGCTACAGATGTGGTTCAGTATGAATACCCAGGCTTGATCTCCGGCGCTGCCACCACTTACGCACACAAATAGTGAACTCAAGTGTTGGTGTCCTGTTTCTTCTTGTCTAAGATTCCTTATTGTGTGTCTTACAACAGGGCCTCTAGCTAGGCAACTACTGGTGTCGGGCAGGGGACCAGCGTGAGTAGCTCCGGCTATTTCCAGCTGCTCCCTGTCACTGCATCACTGCCAGAGCTCTACCTCTGGTCAGATCCGGTGGTGTTAGGTTCGCACAGGAGCAGGAGCCCTACTGTGAGCTGTGCATGAGGGATCCAGGTTGTGTGCTCTATGGGACTGCGGTGCCTGGCGATCTGAGGTGGAGCGGGGCGGTGAGGCCGGTGCTGGGGAGCTGCTGTGCACACAGACTGGCCTTAGCAGAGAGGCTGGACTGCACAGTGACCATAGTAAATCCGTGGCTTGCAGGCTTGTATCAAAACCCTATCTGTGAGCAGCAAGTGACAGTCTAGCTGCATCTGGCGGCAGCCTTCAGCCAGAACCCGAGGCTCACTCGGTTCACGCGCGGCCCGCCCGTGCGGTATTTCCCGCTTCCACCGGCGCCTCTCCCCTGCGCTGTGCATTGTCTCCATCAGAGTTCGGGGAGCCCACGAGCTAACCTTGCCCAAGTGCGCAGGAACAAACGCCCCTGGAGGGCACACCCAGTGATGAGCCAGCAGGAGACCCGAGGCTGCCGGCGAGGGGAGAGCTGCGTTTAAAGGAAAATGCCACGGCCTTAGCTTACGGGTTTACTGCAGAGGGGACGCACATCCTCCGAGCCGGCTTTGTGTAACGCGTGACGACCGGCTGTCCAAGGGAGCCATGGAAGCTAATCTGCTCTGTCACATGGAGACCGAGCACCTACCGCAAATGACAAGCCTCTGGAGTCTTTTTGAAAGAAAGAAAAAGCCATGAACACAAGGAACAGAGCAGTTGAAGGCCACCACTTCATCAAACGTGTGCACAGGGAGCATCGTTTCAAAGCTGAGAAGCCCTGGGCTGGAGGGAACGGTACAGCGGTTAAAGCACTTGCCTAGCAAGCCCAAGGGCCTGAGTTCACGTCCCCAGCACCACGTAAAGCTGGGTGTGGTGGCACCTGCCTACAGTCCCAGCACTTGGGAGGCTGAGGCAGGAGGATTGTCACGAGTCCAGGGCCAGCCTGGGCTACACAATGAGTTCAGGACCAGCCTGGGCTACAGAGCGAGACCCTGTCTTAAAAAAAAGCAACAAGCAAACAAAACTCAGAAGCCCTTCCGTTTTCTTGGTGAGCTGGCCCTGCCTGCTGCTGAGGGGGTGTGTCCTGAGCCTCTGGGAGAGACCACGGTCACGAGACGGTCTGTGTCCCTCCCTGAGCCAGCACCCTGGCCAGAGGAACTGACGCTGTCGGCGAGGACTGGTGACCGCTGTAGCCACAGTCCACGCTGCTGAGTTCACCGATGCTGGCAACATGGCGGCCACGCTGGTGTCTGTGCAGCACCATGGCGGCAGAACTCACTGTCCCAGCCCTTGGGTGAGTCCATGCCAGGAGCTCTGAGCTGGCCACTGCATCAGTGCACGCACAGGCAGGCGGCTGCGGGGACGGGGTGGCCTTCTGGTTTCCGTCCTCAGGTCAAAGAGGCCACTTCTGACTGCGGGTCTGTGTACTCTGTCCGCCACAGAGAGATGCTGGTAGCCAAAATACGTCACCTGAATGTGACTCTTCGCGTGGTGTGATTATCAACAGAAGTACATGCCCTGAACGCCACATGTGCTCGCAGCTCCGTGTGGAAGTGGACCGAGCCTGGGTGGCTTCCCTCGTGCCCAGAAGCGAGTGGCTTCTAGTCTCTCCAGTCAGAGACTGTGAGCTAGGAGAGCCGCTCCAGAGACTTAAAAGTCACCACTGGCAGCACATTTCAGGTTGACACCGGGCGAGTTACTTGCTTGTGCAAGACGTCCCACCTTCTTGGTGAACTCAATCTGCCATTTCCGGGTGGAACAATGACTGTGTTCAAGCTGGTGGATAAAGTCGCTGCATTCAAAACCAAACTGGGATTATGAGCTAACGAGTGAATGCTGGGAGTTTTGATGTTTCAAACATGAGCAAAGGTTTGAGAATGACTGAGCCAGGGCCTTCTTTCTCCCAGCTGGTGCATGATTGCCTATCCCAGCTTTCAAAAAAGTTTGAGCATAACCTCCTAACCACAAAAGACTCCCACAGGAAGGAATGGACTCATTTGTGAATAAGCCAGGTGAATCCACACTGTGTTCGGAGATGGTCAACTGCTCGCGTTCACAGAGACATGGCCTTAGAGTATATTGAGATAACTTTAAATCTTTATGCATTCTGGGTTGAAGTCAAGGCAGAATATCCTGAGATGGCCACGAAAGCACTGAAGAGTCTGCTTCCATTTCTAACATCCTATCCTTGTGAAGGAGGATTTTCTGCAGCGAGAGCAACGAAAACAAAATTATGAACTAGATTGGACATAAGACTACTTTGGCTGTCACTATCTGCCATCACCTCCAGGTAGGGCCTTCTGGTTGCAGGAAAGTAAGTTCTGGGTGCCTGCTGATTCTGAATTACAGTGAGTAGTGTAATTATTTCATTATATATTACATTGTCATAATAATATAAAGGGTACAGTAAATGTGATGTGCTTGAGTCATCCTGAAATCTTTCTCATACGTGGAAAAATTTGTCCTTCACGTGATCGGTCCCTGGTGCCCAGAGGATTAGGGACTGTCGTCTTACAGGGAATTTATTGCCTTCATCTGAGTTGTTGAGCTTGTGGACAGAGAGACATGAGCAGTGACCCTAGTGGCCTTGGCGCATGGATTTCCATAGGATCCTGGTGGTGGCACTCCCTGGCTGCTCGTGGGAGACAGCTTTATCAACTGAGCGCGGTGTCTTGTGTGCCTCCTGTCGCTGAACTGACACATCCAGTGGGAACCTGCTTCTCCAGGCACATCGGTGGCCTGTCCCCTGTGCCTCCCTTCCTTCTGAAGGTGTCCTGTGGGTGGCCTTGTGGCCTGCTGGGTTTTCAGCACTGCGAGGTGGTTACTCCACTCTCTTTGAATTCTCGCTCTGAAATTGTACCTTTTTCTCAGCTTTCTCAGCTTTGATAAAGTTTCTTATCATTTGTTTTTAGGAAGTTATTATACATGGTTTGATAGATATGGTGAATATTTAAATAACAATGTATGAGAGTAAAAGACACATTGCCATGGATTCTTGAAGCACTTGCCCTTGCTTTAAAGGCGTGCGTCCCATCGTCCTTGCTGCTTCCTGGAGCAGTTCTGGAAGCTCTCGTTTACGGGTGTTGTCATGGGGTAGGGGCAGAAAGCACGAGATAGCTGCTGCCACGTGCCGGGCAGTGGGAAGGTGGACTCGTACCCCACGCCCACCTGATGCACGGGGTCTGGCATCAGGTTACTTCTGGCTCTTCTCCAGAGTTAAAATGACCATGACAGGCAAATGTTTTGAATCAATTCAGAACATTAAGGTGGCCATGACAGCACGACTGAAGAGTCTCAGGAGAGGGGACTTCAAAGCTGCTTTGGAAAATGGCATGGAGATAAGCATTGAAATGAGGTGGGTATTTTGAGGGGGCTCATGCCAGTGTCTTTTATAGTAATGATTTTTTCTAAGTTTAAGCATGCAGTGTAGTTTTCCGTCACACGTCACAGTAGTCCACTGTTTTTTCTTGGTTTGGTGCTGATCTTGCTCAGCGTTCTCTGACCTGCTGGGTCTACGCTGTGGACAGACTAAGTCTGTCTGTCCACGCTGCTGTGAGGGTACCACAGGCTGAGCTTATGGACAACAGAAGTTTATTTCTCACAGTCCTGGAGGAAGCAGGTCCAGAACCAGGACGCCAGCAGTTTGGGCTCTGCTGAGGCCACTTTCCAGTCCTGGACAGCACCTTCGTCATGCTGTCCGTGGTGGAAGGCAGGGGCCTTGGTCTGGTTTGGCCCACAGTTGGGTTGCTTCTGTTTGTGCTCTTGCGTTGTGTGCTTTTGAGTCAGTCTGAGTGGTTTTGACTTTATATGTGGGCCGTCACTCTAAGGCGAGTAGCACTTATGCTCAGAAGTGGGCGTGTCCTCTGAGCCCAGCCACTTCTTGTGGGTGGGGTCCAGCTGGATGAGGGGCTGGTTGGGACATCACTGTGCTGCCCCCCTGGTGTCACTCAGCTCCACATTCCTCTGGAGCCACCTTATCCCAGAGTGGGGCCTTGCTCTGTGCCCAGCTGCAGATGCAGAAGTAACATCTCGTAATGTTCTCGCCCCTTCTGCAGCCGTGGACGGTTCGGCCTGGCTGCTATGGGTGGCCGTCTCTCCACAACCGCGGTCTCGGGCACACCTGGTCTCGCCCATGGGGCTTTCTTACCAGCCGCCCTTGCTTCTACTCTTGCTTGCTGTATACAGAAGTATCTCCTGCCTTTTCCTAGCAGTGCTGGGACAGCCTGTTCCAGAGACAGAGAGCCCTTTCCCTTCTCTTTGCTGGTCCTTTCTCTTTCTATCTACTCTGTGCCCTGGGACCACAGCTGGGCAGTAGCTCCTGTATTAGTTATTTTCTTGTTGCTGGGACACAATACCTGACACTCACAAGTTAAGGGAGAAAAAGTTTGTTTTACCTCACAGTTTTGAAAGGTCTTAGAGCAATCATGGGCAGCCTGCCGTGTAGAAGGGCGTGGAGAACGGCCTAGCTGGAGATCAGTGGTCCTTGGCCTGAAGGGGGGGAAACAGCGATGATGAAGGGCAGAGCTAGTGCAGCGGGTGTATCGTCTGGGTCCAGTCCTGCCGGCTCACCCCTTCCAGGTCATGTGCCAGTGATCCGACCGTTTCAGCTAGCAACACGGAATCAATGGATTGACCACCACAATTAAATCGCTTTCCAAACACATGAGGCTTTTTGGGTACGTTCCAGACCCAAACCATGGCGGCCGCCCCCCGCCTACCAGCTTGAGCCTGTATTCTTCAGGGCATGGGGGATTCCTGTCTTGGCCGTGGGACTGCCCGGTCCTGCACCAAGGTTGCTCATCCTGCTCCGGGCTTCCTGCTCTGAGCATCTGCACTGTCCCTGGGGAAGAGGCTGGGTGCGGGTGTTCCTCCCCCGGAGTGCCCACCCTGCATGGTGTTGCAAGGCCCTGTGCGTCCTCTGGTGGCCACTAGGGCTCTCATCTTGTCTCCCCTGTGGACTGTACTGGCAAGTGATCTAAAAACTGTGTGTGCTGTGCTTCGGCAGAAAGTTTATCAGCATTTTGCCCTTGTCCAGAGAGTGCCTGAAACTGATATTAAGGGCAGTGAACTACTTAATCTGGTAGGGGAAACCTCAAGACAGCCCACTGTCACCTGGGTACTGCTTGGCTTTTAACCAACTTTATGGCAAAATGCAGGAAAAAATGGCAGAGAAAAATGATGCAAAAAGTTTACAGTGCCAGACCAAAGTGGCCTGTAATGGTGAGGTCAAAGAGCACAGGGAAGCAAAAGAGATCAGTATTAAACAGAAGCCAGATACTTACCAACAAGGCTGCATTAGGTTCGCCCGGGAGTGTGACCCCTGCCACGCACATCAGTCTGTCCTTAGGTTTCAGATGGATCTGCTGCCCTAAGACCTCAGCTTCCGTGAGTTCAAGAAAATGGTGGTTTTATAATTTTGTGGCTTTCTCTTCCTGCCTGGCCAGGCCGATGTGCTTTCAGCTTCCCACGGGGCAGGCAGAAGCGAAGCCTTCTCTACTGTCAGCTCATTTCTCTAGTTTGGAGTGAGCTGCAACTTCTTTCCACATGTTTAAGCCACAGTTTTTACTATAGGTGTAAGAATATTCTGTTTGTGTCTTTTGCCTTTTTTTCTCTTTTCTCTGTCTCCCTGCGGCTTATTTGAGCTCTTTATAAATCAGGGATATTATTAGCCCTTTATCTGTGACATATGCTGCAAGTTTTCTCCCTGATCTGTTGCGTTTTTTTCTTAACTTAGGGTATTTTTGCTGCACAAACTTTTTTGTTTCTTTAAGAGTGTTGTCACATGCCGTTATTCTTGTAGCATCCTGATTTTGAGGCTACCTAAGAAATTTCCCCATGCAGGAGAATTCACTTTCCTTTTGCATATACTTTCAGTGTTTCATCTTTTATGTTGGTGTCCAAGTTCTATTTGCATTATAAATGTATGTTTATTTGAATGAAGAGTTACCGTCTTGGGCCACATATAAAATATATAATGTAGATAATGTGTATACATGAGTACTAAAACTTGCTTAACATTTTTTATTATAGTTTAAAAAAAACAAAGACCAAAAATATGGTGGACCACAGGTTAAACACACCCTCATCTATATTATATTCTTTTTATTATATGAGGCATGGATGACGTTTTTCCACATGGGTAGCCAGATGTCCCAATGCCATTTGTGGAAAATGCCTCTTTTGATCCAGGATGCTGCATTTCCCATACACTACATGTTCATGTTTGCAGCATCTGTTTTTAGACTTGCTTCCTTATTCCACTGTTCTATTTCTGTTTTCGTGCACTTTGTTTTAATTATAGAGGCTTTTGAGCATATTTAATAATAGGTTTCTTGCAGTGTCAGTCATGTACCTGGAGGTTGCCCCTTTCCCACATACAGTGTGGTGTAGTCTCCTCAGAGCCCGATGCCTAGCACCGCAACCAGTCTCCTCACCCTAACATGAAATTCCCACTTTCTAGCAGTCCCTCTCTGCTTCCTGGTGCTGCCTTCACACCCATCTACCTCCGTTATGCTTGCATATTCTGACATTTCATATGTGTGAAGTCATATAACACATGGGGCTTTTTCTACCCAACTCCTTTCACTTTGTGTTGTGTTTTCAAGATTCACACATTATAGAGTGTGTCAGTGCCTCCACAGCTATTTTCATTTATTTATTTATTTATTTTTTAAAATTTGAGATAGTGTCTTGCTAAATCATTGAGTTGCCCGGGCTGGGCTCAAAGTTGCCGCCTTCCTGACTCAGCTTCCCAGGGTGTGGGAGCATGTGTGCCGTGGGCCCAGCTCGCTCTCCAGGACTGTTGTGGTTTGGATCTGGAATGTGCCTCCAAGGCCTCCTGCACCTATGGGTGCTGTGGACAGGTGGGAAGTGGGGCCTGGCCACAGAGGGCATATGCCTGAGGCTTGACCTGGAGGGATGTGTGCCGGCTCTTCCCTTCCTTCCTGACGTGGCTCTGTTCTGCCATGTGGTGAGGATCTCCTCTCTGGGTTCTGGCTCCAGCCCCACTGTGTGATACTACCATTTCCCGCTGCGTACCTGTGAGCAGACTGTGACCTTCTGAAGCTGTGAGCTGAAATAAAGTTTTCCTTCTTAAAGGTGTGGATGTTGGACCTTGAATCACAGTGACAAAAAAGTAATTAAGAGTGGGGTTGTTCCAAAATGGGGTTGTTGCTGTGACTTTGCCTAACCATGTGGTTTGAAAGTCTTTGGAACTGGTTTATGGGAGCAGTTTGGAAAGGTCTGAGGATGCTGGCTGGAGAAACCTTGGAATTCTCTTAAGTTGAGCTTGATAGAAGATTCCGATTGGAGCTCAAAAGACCAAAATGCTAATAAAAGTGTAGTTGGAAAGGACAGGCTCAGGAAGCTTCAGATGGGAAGAAGAACTGTATTGGCAAGTGATCTAAAAACTATGTGTGCTATGCTTTGACGGAAAGTTTGTCGGCATTTTGCCCTTGTCCTGAAACTGATATTAAGGGCAGTGAACTACTTAATCTGGTAGGGGAAACCTCAAGACAGCCCACTGTCACCTGGGTACTGCTTGGCTTTTAACCAACTTTATGGCAAAATGCAGGAAAAAATGGCAGAGAAAAATGATGCAAAAAGTTTACAGTGCCAGACTAAAGTGGCCTATAATGGTGAGGTCAAAGAGCACAGGGAAGCAAAAGAGATCAGTATTAAACAGAAGCCAGATACTTACCAACAAGACTGCATTAGGTTCTCCCGGGAGTGTGACCCCTGCCACGCACTGTGAGTAGGAGGGAGGCAGATTGCACTCCCTTTGTGCGAATCAACTGCCCGATGGTCCAAAGTGATGCTGAGGTGGTGATGCTAGTGCCATCTCCTACCCTCACCTGGTCCATGGAAAAAAGTCAGTTCCTAGAATCAAAAAGGTTGGAGCCTTCTGCTCTAAGTGGCGCTTTGCGTGTGTGTAAAGACTTCGTTTCTTTCTGTTTTGCCTCCTGATACATCACCGGGGTCTCCTGTGGCTTGGCCTTAACATTGTTCCCTGTGATTTTCAGAGAGATGCAGTTTTGTCGCCTTCCCGTTTCTCATATTTCTTGCTCATCTCTCTGTCAGCAGCAGGCTCTGACTCCCCGGAAGAATGCCTGGTCACACGGGGAGCCTGGGGCTCCTTGTGTCACTCTTCTCTGGCAATAAGGAATCTTAGACAAGTGGGAAAACTAAACGACAGGTGCGCTAAGTTTTTCACTTCAAGACGGCTTGTTGAGTGACCCATCGGGAAGAAGGCTTGAGTCCCAGGGCGCTGTTCCACAGCACGTGTGAAGACCTTTGGCTACCTGTGGGCTTGTTGGTGGGGTGTAGGATGTAACATCTACTAGTGGGCATCCAGGTGCTAAACCAGCCTCACATTCTGGGGAAAAATCGCAGACTGGGCATTGAAGCTTATTTCTTAGTACTTTGTTTAGAGATGTTGCAGTAAAATTCATAACTTCCGTTTGCAGTTCCCTTTGCTTTTGGATGATGTTTATCAGGTTTGGCATCAGTGTTACACACGTGTCCTAAAAAGAATCAGATATTTTCCTTTGGCCTTCCGTCCTCTAGAATCACGTATGGAGCAGTGGAAATACTTGGGTGATTCCTCTGCAAAACCACCTGGTGCTGGAACTCATTGTTGGGGCTGATTTGTAGCTCTCCCTGTATCCTCCGCTGATGCTGGCTGCTGGGCGTGACTTGGTGGCCCTGTCTTGTGTGGACAGTACCGTTTCATCTGGCACTTGGTTGTGCGTGCAGCTTTGTATGCGCAGCAAAGCCTCTTGATTCCTCAGTTTATCTTGTTTGAGCTTTGAGTCTATTTGTGCTTTGTGCTTTTCTTTTTTTTTCTTAAGTTAACTGTTGTGATTTTTCTTAGGTTCTTTTTTTTTAGAAAACAGTATTTTGATTTATTAATTAGGTCTGTTGTTTTTGTAGTTTTCAGCTCATTGGGTTTGCTTTTGTTTGTATTATTTCCTTCCTTGGGGCTATTTTTGAATTATTTTGTTTTCCTTTTTCTGACCTTTGGAACTGAGAATTGAGTTAATTTGTTTTCACTTTTTTTCATAAAAGTGTTTAGAGTTACAAATTTCCTGCCATTCCTTCTTTAAATGTATCTTATTGATTTCTAGATGCAGTCATTATTATTTTTAAAAAAACCTTTCATTTTCCTGGGCTTGGTGGAACATACCTATAATCCTAGCATACTGGGAGGCTAAGGCAGGAGAATATTAAGTTCAAACTCAGCCTGGTGGGGCAGGGGCTGAGGGAATGGCACAGTGCTTAATGTGCCTGTATAACAAGCACAAGGTCATGGGTTCAGTTCCCCAGTACCACATAAAGCTGGGCGTGGTGGCACGCACCTGTAATCCCAGCACTCGGGAGGCTGAGGCAGGAGGAATGTCAAGTCCAAGGCCAGCTTGGGCTCTATAGTGAGCTCAGGACCAGCATAGGGTACAGAATGAGACCCTGTCTTTAAAAATAACAGCAACAACAACAAAAAACCAAACCACAGCTTGGGCCATTTAGTGACTCAGCAAAGCCCTACCTCCAGGTAAAAAATTAAAAAAAGGGCCACGGGTATAGCTTAGTGCAAAGGCCCTGGTTCAGTTCCTCTTGCTGAAAAAAAAATGTTCATTGTAATCTGGCTTTTATTCCCTGAAAGTTGTTTAGCAGCTTGTTTTAGATGAAAGAGCCTTCCTGGCTTTAAAGAAAATGTGAAACGTGATTCTACGGTGGTGCCAGGCCCGGTGTCCTGTTGCCTGTGGCCTTGCTATCTTGAGATCTCCTTCCTGTCCATAGGTAGGGCTTTGCCAGCTGTGGGTCCTGTCACGGAGTCTCGGGGTGGCGCCTCTCACGTCCTTCATCTGGAGCTACTCTCAGTCTGGCTGGGCGCCAGTTTGACGGTGTAAGACTGCCCTGTTTCTGGAGTGGGGTGTTCTGACGTGTTTCAGGGCACTCGCTTTGGGCAGGCGTATTGGGAAGGGCCTGTGGGTGGTGGTGGTGCCTGTGTCAGTCAGGTGCTGTCTGTCTGTCAAGCTTCTCCTATGCACAGTTGTTTTCTTCTGTTTGATTCAGTGCCCGGGGAAAGACGTGTCGAGACCATGCCCGTATTCCGTGGCGCGTCGTGTTTTCTCCCCTGACTTCCGTGTTCGTGGGGCATTCTGAAGTGAGGCAGTTACTGTCCAGTGGGCTGCTAGCCTGCCCTTCCTCGCAGTTGCACGCTGACCTTCCTCTAGAAGGAAGAGCTCTCCCTTTCTTCTTGCTTATTCACGGGGACGCCTGGAGGCCTTTGCAGAGGGTTCCGCCTGCCACCATGGCCTGTGGTTTTGTTCAGATCGCCCCCACCTGGCCCGCGAGGCTCCTCCATGCTGGTGCCCCGCCTTGTCTGTGGCCTCCTCGTGCTTCCGTGGGACGTGGTGCTCTAGCCCGCCTTCCTGTCAGAAGGACAGTATTTAGGGGCTAAGGCATGCGCGTTGGCTGTGCTCATCGCTATGGATGTGCATGTGTGTACGTGTGTGCATGTGCGTGCCAGTGTTTCCACCCTATTGTTCGATAAAACTAGGAAGTAGGTGCCTGTCACATACATAAAGAGCTGCGTGAATGAGTATGCATGCATGCCCATGTGAGAGCGTATAAACCCACACCCGTATGTATCTTTGTTTCCCTGTGTGTGTCACAGATAGTGAATTCACATCAACTCCTTTAAGTTTTAGTTGTGTATCTCAGCTTGCTGACAGAGTGAAGGAACTCTTAGCCCTGGGCAGTGTGGTGATGAGGAAGATGTGTCTTCTTCCTCTGTGAAACTGCGCCAGCAGGGCAGACCATCTGGGGGCACCCCGAGACGTTCCCAGCAAGTGCAGAGAGCGTGGAGGGAGCTGGACGGGCAGGGGAACCTCGTCCCAGAGCCCTTCCACAGGTTCGTCTTTCTCTTAAAAGTCTGGGCTTTGAATCTCCTCTGTCACCTTTGAGTGTTCTGTCTGTTCCCAGACATCACCTTAATGACACTGCAGTCTTGGGACTAGGAATGACCAGGCTCGGGGCCCAGTGTGTGCTGAAGTCTGGGCTCACGTGGGTGTCCTGGTTTCCTCTGAGGTTTGTGGTCTCCACCCTAAAGTCAGTACCGGCAGCTTCATGTCCCCAGAGGCAAATTTGTGTGGCTGATGCCATCCTGTGAAGGTGTTGCTGATGGAGGAAGTTGGGCTTCAGATGGCCTTAGAACTTGAAGGACTGTGGGGCTGGCTCATGGTGTCTGCCTGGCCATAGGTGGGGTGGCCATCCTGCAGTGTGCTGGGGCCAGATATTCCAATGCAGACTTTCCTGGGCACAGCTCCTGAGTCCTCCGCCTTCCTGCAGCCACTGTGGTAGGGTACGGGGAGCTGGGGCAGCCTTCCCACTTCCTGTGGGCCCCTCCTTAGCAGACTCCAGGCTGTAGGGAGCCACAACCCTGAAGCAGCCCTGTGTCAGCCTAGTGTGCTGGCTTCAGTCTGCCATGGCCACTAGTACTTCGTATTTCTAGGTGTTAGGGCCCATGGGTAGAGGCTGGAGTCCTGAGGGGTCCCGAGTGGGGAGTAGCCAGTGTCTGGAGCTCCTGCCTAGGACCCGACAGCCTTTATACTTTTCTTTGTACATTCCCACCTCAGGAGAGCCTCCACGACTACCATGTGCAGAGGAATAAATGGAAGTCTGAGGGTCACAGACTGAGACGTGGCCAGCTAGAGGCAGGGCTGCGTAGAGGCCAAGTAGGGTCTTGTCTCCACATTCTTCTCCTGGCAGAACTGTGTCCTCTGTCTTCGACCGAGCTTAGACCAGGCACCATTCCAGAAGTCCATTGAGACTGGAAGTGTCCTGGGCAATGACAGGTGCTTGCTGTTGTCAGTGTGGACCGTGGAGGTGAGGACGTGAGAGGGTGATACTCCCCTGTATGGCTCCAGCCCACCCGTGTTTCAGTGCTGTCTCTGCTGCCTGGGAAGGGGTGCTGGATGGGGTTTCCCTCTTCCTGAGACTGCCTGTCACTGTGTGATTGTCTAGTCTCACCTGGCAGGGTCTGTGAGGTCGCCAGGGAGGGGCTGTGGTGACGGGTAGAGTGCCGTGCCCATGGCCTCCTGGCCATGCTGTCCGCAGAGGTCCCTGGGGCGGCGGGTGGCCTGCATAGCAGCCCCCCAGCTCTAGGTGCTTGGGCACCAAACAACCTTGTTACTCGTCTGCTCTTTAGCTGTGCCGTTGTGCTTTGTCCTGGGAAATGGCTTCTCCCACAGAGCCGGCTGCGGGGCGGTCCTTTCCGCTGCCTAGGTGCAGGGGGCGCCTCCTCTAGGTGAGCGGCAAGGCTGGGGGCTTGGGTGGTCTGTAGGCTGTTGACTCCGGCCCGGCCACCTGCATTACTGCTTCTCTTTTGCTGTTGTTGTCGAAGCTGCACGAAGCGTGGTTGCGTAGGAAGGCAGCATCCCTGCTGGCTGCACCAGGAAGCTGGAGCGGGGCCTCCTGGGAGGGGGTTCAGGTCCATCCTGTGACTGCCTGTTCCTGAAGGACAGGGCAGCTGGGGGCCAGGGAAGAACAGAGGCAGGAGCCTGGCCGTCCTGAGGCTGGGGCCTGCCCCAGGTGTGTTATGTTCCTGTGACAGGTCCTCTTGTGAGCCTGTGGAAGGTCATGTCTTCCGTGCTGGCACACAGCATGGGGGTCTGGGCAGTTCTGTTTGCCCTTTGTCCTGGCAGAGTAGCGTTGCTCCGTGCCGTGATCACCTCTGCTGCGCCATGTTCTGACAGGGGCTCCGCCTTGGCTTAGGCACGTCCGTCCTGGCTGTTTTCCTTCTCCTCTGTCCGGCTAATGGTAGCCTGTCATTTTTCCCTACCTGCGTGGCAAGTGTCATGCCTCTTCTGTCTGTTCTCAGGTGGAGTTGGGGGACTCCCCAGGCCAGACCATGTCCAGGTCAGTGGTTTCTGAGGGTGGACGGGTCAGCTCTACTCTCCAGTCCGCGGAGAGCAGGGCTGCTGCCCCTGGGATGGAGGGGAGATGTGATGTTTGCCCCCTGTGGGGTCTCTCCCTGTGAAGGGCCTGCTCCCCAGCTGGTTAGGGGGCAGTGCTGTTCCAGGGAGCCCCTGTCTTAGGAAACAGTCCTTGTCTTATTGGAAAAGGTGGCTCCAGCGGGGGGCTTCTCTGCCTGTAAAGGCCCAGCCACAGCATGAAGGCCCCAGGCCAATGGGCAGAACCAGAGGGCAGGGTCCACCCAGGGTCTCAGAAGCCCACCGAGGGACCCAAGCCCCATACCTTCCTTGGACCTAGGAGCCAGGACCTGTCTCAGCACTGGGGCTGACAACACTGGCGGGCAATCTTGTGGCAGTGCCCTGGCTGGCATCTCGCTGCTGCTGTGCCTGAGAGCTTTGTCCTGGGAATGGGGCTGAGTTGCTGAGGCGGCAGCAGGCCTGAGGTGGGCGTTTCCTGGCACCCCCACTTCCTCTGGCACCCTGTAAACAGGATCTGGGCAGTGCAGGGACAGATGGCTCCCTTCAGGCGACAGGGGGCCGGGGTCCCTGTGAAGAGCCTGGCGCCAGCCCGAGGGGCACGGCCCCGGAGGAGTTGGTAGCTGGCCTTGGCGGTGGTCATGGAAGTGGCGTGGCAGGAGGCCTCCCTGGGGCCGAGCAAGGCATTATCCCTATGGCTTGTGTCCGGCCCCGTGGAGGCAGTCTGGGGCTTGGGCCATTCTTGGGCACAACAGCCTGGCCGCTTCCACCCGCCCCTCCGGCCTGGTCCTACTTCCAGCTTCCGCCCTCCAGGGCTGCGGATGGTGTCTGTAGCCTTTGTCTGCCGCCTGCCCTGGCCGACCCTTTGGCTTACTGGGCCTGCAATGCTCGCTTCACCTCCCTGCCCAGCCCCCCTCCCTTCATCTTGGACTCTGCCGCATCCCTCCCAGCCCTTCTCTCTCTGCTGCCCAGTCCCTCCCTCCTCTGAGCGCTGCCCCTTGCAGACCCCTGGGCTGCCCCTCCTGGGAACCTCCTGTGCATCGTAGGGTCCTGAACTGCCAGCACTTAACAGTTCGGGGAGAATGCGGGTCAGGTGGCTGACCATGCCATCCCCGGGCCTGGCCCCCTGGCCTCACACTGCCTCCGGCTGGGCCCTGCGGTGTCCACTGCCGTCCTGGTGCCTGTGCACGGTGCTTCCCTACACCTGGCCTGGCCCTGCTCGCTCCATTGAGAGGGTGCATGGAGCCCTGGCTGCCCCCTGTGGCCGCAGCAGTGACCGTGCTGGGCGTGAGCCCTGGCAGGGACGGAGGTGCCTGCTGCGGCAGGAAGGCCGCAGTGCCTCTGGCTGCCCACACTCTGCACTGCCAGTCCGCTGGCCTGGGCCTGGCCAAGCCTCGGTTTCCTCTTATCTCAGTGAGGCTGCTCTTCCTGCTGTGGGGTCGGTGAGGACTCAGGTCAGCCACGTGGCAGGGCGCTCCCGAGAGGTGCCGCCCTGCACGTGGCCTCCGGGTTAGCTGGCTTGCTGTCATGAGACCTGGCTAGGCAGGCCGCCCTCCGGGTCTCTCGATTCCCCTGTAACAGGACTCATGGGAGCCCTGCCTCACAGTTACAGGCGTTCTGAGCACCGGGTGGCCCGCCGTCATGGCAGGGTGGGCAGTGCAGCACCGTGCTGGGGCTGGCCTTGGGCAGGGAGGACTCCAGAAGGTGTCATGGCTTCCCAGGGAGGCAGCGGGCTTCGTCCTTCGCAGAGCAGGATCTGCAGTTTGCACCTGCGTGGGCCACAGGTCAGACATGGCGAGAGTACCAGGTGTCCTTGGTGGCAGCTCAGTTGAGAAGGTGGCGCGGGCATTTGCTGTGGAGTAGATGAGCAGAAACAGTAGGGAGGAAGCTGAGGGCACTGCCCAGCAAAGGCACTGAGGTAGAGATAGCCTAGGTGTGGGCAGGCCAAATCCTCAGGATGCAGCAAGATCTGAGGCGGGAGCAGGGTGTGGCCGGCTGACAGCCTAAGACGCCATCGGCAGGGAGGGGTACCAGGTGTGAAGCCCTGATCTGGACCGCCCTGTTGGCACTGAGGAGGGCTGGCGGGAGAGCTGGAGGGATCACGTTGGAGGCGGGGGACCTGGGGTGCCTGGAGGTCTAGGGTCGTACAGCCGAATGCCCTGTGGGATTTTGTTGGTTCCCAGAGAAGAAGCATGTGACCGACTGCTGGATTCCTGCTTCCACTGGGACCCAGGTTGCCTGCAGTGCCAGGAAGCAAAGGACACATGCTGGTATTTGGTGTACGCATGCCAGCCGTGTCCAGTGGCCGTGACTGCCTGTGATCCTGCCAGCAGGCCAGCTCTCTCTCGGTCTGCTGAGCAAACACAGAAGCTCCATATTCCAGCTCACAGCAGAGTGAGACTTCGTGACAGATTAGGTGGCTGATGAGGACCTGTCCTCCTGGAGCAGTGCTCCTGGTGCCTGCCTGTCGCAGCCCCTGGATACGCATCAGCTGCCTCTGCTGCTGCCTCCGTGCGTGGGGAGCTGCTCCAGGCTGCACTGGCCTCTCGCTGGCGCTAGGCTGGACCTGCCCAGCTTCTCTCCGGCTGTCCTGTGCAGTTCGGCTAGGGCAGGGTCCCGACCTTTGACACCGAGACTCGTTTCATTGTAGACCATTCTCCCAGGGACCCGAGGAGGGACAGGCAGTATTTGTTCTGCAGTAGGTTGTCAGAGGATAGGTTTGGCTTGGCAAGCAGCAGCAGTCGGGCAGCGGGGGGTGAAGCCCTGCCTGCCGCCAACCTGGCCCACTCAAGGCCATGGGCTGGTGCTGGTCTGGGGCCCCGCTCGCTCCATTGAGAGGGGGTGTGGAGCCTACCTCTCCTGGGGACTGGGGACTCCTGCCCAGGGGCCTTGGCTTTGAGTTAGCCAGGCCTTTCTCATGCTGGACTCCCTTCCCACTTGCTGTGAGCCTTCCCTTCCTCTTCTGCCTCTTGTGGACTCTGTCGGCTTCCTGTACCCTTCTCACGAAGCCCAGAAGATCTCCCCACCCTCAGAGACCTGGGGTGACTGCTCCCTCTGCCCAGGCTTCCTTGGCCTCTGAACTCCCCCTTTCCTCCCAGTCTTGGCCTGCGGTCCTGTCTAAGCCCTGCTGGGCTCTTCTTTCTCGGTGGTGGCTTCTCTCCTTGGGTGTTCAGACTCCCGCCCTGCGTCTAGTCCATGCAGCTTTAGCCACCCACCTGCCTGTGCAGCCGGGTTCCTCTGTGTGTGCACACTGCCTGTCCTCCAGGGTGGGCGTGGGGCGGTTACAGCACTGCCTGCCGGCTTCCTGAGCTGGGCCCTGGGCCTTGTCCTGCGCTCTTCTGCCAGCCAGTGCCTTGGGATCCTCCAGCCCTCTGTGGCCTCGTTCCCCTGCTGCTTCCCGGCCACTACCGTTACCGTAGCAGCCCCCATGCGTGCTCTGCGAGTAATCAGTTCTTGGACTGCAGAAGGTGCTCCCAAACACACATTGCTGCTGGCCACTGCCTGCATCCCCGTCGTTCCTAGGAGTGTCCACTCATCCTCACGGGGGGAGGTACCTGCGCTTAGACTCCCTGGAGCTGTTCCTGGGGCCTCTTGGCCCCAGGGCTGACGTCCCTCCTGAACAGGCCTGCCTCGTGTGCGCTGTGACAGTGCTGAGCACAAGTGGGCACGGAAGGCGTAAGCTTGAGTGCTCTGTTCTGTGTGGGCCCCCGGGCAGAGTGAGGCTGCCCCTCAGGGAACTGGGGCAATGAGGTTACCGTGTGGCTTCTGGCTGCCAAGGGTGGCTTCTTGCGGTCCTTTGCTTCAATTCCAGACAGATCTGTCTGAGCGATGTTTCAATGGAATCTTACAAATTAAGCTTTAATACTTCAAAGTTATACATGCATGGAGTTTAGAGAATAAATGAGTTCTACAAGATTAATTAAGAAAAGCAGTACTCCCTGGTGCCTTCCTTTGCCCTCCCCAGAGTCAGCTACTTTGAATTCCTGCAGTAGATTCTTTTGATATTTATCTTTTCTCTAAATAAGATGCTGTATTGCCTTTTTCCCCTTTTAGACATTGTTCATTGACTTGTGAGAGATGAGGATTGAAATCTGTTTCCACACATGAGAGTGCATGCACTTTGTGTCTTAAAAACGTGTATGCACACACAGGCATATGCGCATCGTACCCGGCGCACGTGTACTCAGATGCAGGGCATGCACATGCATCATGTGCACACAAACACAGGCGTACACAGGCGCACGCACATACACACATCATTTCCCATTTTGCGGCCAGCCTTTGCTTTCCCTGGCATTGATGACTGCCCTTTGGTACTCAGCGCTTTGTGCCCTGCTCAGGACTTAACCCACGCGCTCAGCCGGTGTGGCTTCGTGGCAGTAGCACGTTGTTTCTTCTTCCTGAAGAGGTCGAGGGCCTCCCGTAGGGCGCGGCCTTGCCCTGGCCGTCCTCCACCTTCTTCAGGCTTCAGGCAGTCTGAGCTGCCCTCCCTCCTTCCCTGCTTCGGTGGGCGCTGGGTCCATTGGGGCACGTCGTCACACCTGGATACCTGGACTTGCTTCATGGAGCTGCAGTGCCTCAATGCATACTCTCCCCCTGCCGTTTAACAGCTGTGTGGCCTGGGGTGGACTGTCCTGCCTCTACATGCCTCTGCACCTGCAAGGTAAGGGGAGCACTGCCAAGGCTGGAGGGCTGCGAGGGGGAGCCTGTGCAGACTGTAGAGATGTGGATGGGTGTCAGCACGTGTGGCGTGTGTGAATGCTCTCTCCTGAGTTGATCTTTGCATGTCTTGGCCGAGCCCATGTCCTGGTTCTCCCGATGAGGCCCCGCTGTGGGGAGTGCCGTGCTCCCTGGGTTGGGATCTGCTCCTCACGTGCTGCTGACCTGCCCTCGCGGCCGCCCCTGCAGGTGTCCCTTGGTCTGCTTTCCCAAGAGGGCTGTCTCCTGCACTTCTCTCTCAGAAAGCATCCAGAGGGGGCGGAGGCCTAGTGGCGAGGGAGGGCGGGTTTAGGATGGGAGGCCTGAAACCTGTGGAGAGTGAGGTCTCGGAGTTTCTCCCTGGGCCAGCTGCCAAGTGGGGCTTATTTATTTATATGCCCACAGCAAAATAATGTTTGGATGCAGCTTTCGCTGGAAGCAGGTCTGTGAGTCAGTCTGGCTGCAGGGGTTTTACACTGGCCCAGGACTTCTCTGCTCTCACTCAGTGTCTGGTTTGGAAAATGTAATTTTCCATAAAAATAGGTAATTTGTGTTAACAGTTGTAGGCTTATTTTCAAAGTGAATTAACAAATAATTGAGAAAAGGCCCAGTTTGAATTTCTGATGGAATGAATGCCCATGGGTAAGACCCATACAAACTAAAGCTCTCAGAGGCCCTCAGGGTCCTGGCAGGCCCTGGGGTCCGGAGGAGACGAAAGGCTCAGCCCACTGCTGCTCTGGAGCTGGGTATGGGGGGATCCCTCTGGGGGGGGGTCAGTCATGCTGCGTTACCTGTGGCTCACGGCTTTGGGCTCCTTCTGTTCTCCTGTAGCTCCCTGTGCTCCCAAGTCCATATAATTTTAAAAATTTGTCTTACTGTTTATTTACATGTTGCATCCCTTTCCTCTCCCCCCACACCCCCCTCGCCCCCCTGTCCCTTTCCCTCTCCACAAAGTCCGTCTTCTTACTTTTTTTCTGTATCGTGAACTTTTTATGGTTTGTTTTTCTCATATTAGAGAAACCATGTGGTACTTAACCTCTGGGTGTGATTCGTTACCTGGGCTTGGCAGTTTCAAGGTGCATCCATTCTCCTCCGAGTGACTCGGACTGTCATTCTTTACGGCACTGTGGCACTCCATTGTGTGTAGATTCCACACCTTCTTTACCTAGTCACCAGTCGTTGGACATACTGGCTTTTTCCAAAGTTTGGCCATTGTAAGTTGAGCTGCTATGACATGTCAAACCCACATTCTTGCCTGGGGTTAGGTTAGTCACCTTCCTGTCACTTGACGTCCATACTTAAGTGAGGAGAGCTTTCTTTTGGCCCAGTTTCTAGAGGGTTCAGTCCATGGTCTCCTGGCTCAAGGCAGTGGCATGGCAGGAGGGCCTGGGGAAGGCAGTGTGCTTACCACATAGCAGCCAGGAATCGAGAGAAGGGAGGAGCCAGGGCAGAGAACGTGCCCTCCCAGGTCACACCCGGGGACCCACGTCCAGCCAGGCAGCTCTGCCTCATCCGTGGGTGAGTCCGTTGATGTTGCAGCAGCCCCGCGATCCAGTCATTTTACGAGTAAAAGACTTTTGTGAGACATTCTATTTAGATTCAGACCATAACAGGGTTTTTGTATAGATGGATTGAATGGTTGTCGTAGGGTCTTCAAAACAGAGCCTGGCCTACACAGTGGCTCTGAGTGATGGCAGTTAGGATTGAGGAAGACTGTCTAGATACCCTGTGGGCATTGGCACAAGCCAGCACTGCAGGTTCAAGGGTTCTGTGGGTGATGCTTGCCTTTTTCCAGGCTGGAGGTCAACCCGCTGCCTCTTATCATTTGCTGTCCAGGTCCCCAGAGCTGTGCCTCACAGGACAGCAGTTTAGGGTAGTCAAAATGCTGGGCCACTCCCACCGGGGCTGGCGGACGTCAGCTCAGGAAATGGGTGCCGTGTGTTCACTGTGTCTGAGTCTGCTCTGAGCTCTGCGTGTGTGTCTGCTTGTTGCTCATACCAAGCCTACATTGTAGCTCCTTTATTCCCCCTCTTTTACAGATGTGTAACCTGAGGCCCTGAAAGGTCCAGTAGCTAGTGACAAGCTGGATAGGTGAAATGGCAGGAGTGTGGTTTCCCACTGGTGACGCCAGTTCTGTTCCCCTTGAGGGGTGGCTCACAAAGACGGTGCTGGAGGCAGAGACTGAGCAGGCAGGGTGCCCGGCTCATGCTGTGGGTGGATCCGTGTCAGAGACTGGTGAGGACCCAGGGGTCTCAGAAGGTGGGAAGAAGCCTGTGGGGGTGGGAAAGCAAGGGGGCAGCGGGGCTTCGAAGGGCCTCAAGGGCAGCCAGTAGGCTTGCTTCCTAGGGTTCCCTTTGGGAACTGCCTGCCTTGGGGCCACATTTCTGTGCCACATGGGGAAAAGCTGAATAAACAGGCGCTGGAAGGAGTTTAGGGGGGCCGCTGCCTTGGGGCCAGCCTGAGCTTTGCCATTCTTCTCCCCTTCCTATTCCCTTTTACCCTTTCCCTGCTGGGTCCAGCTCAGTGAGGAGACTGTCCCCCTTCCCTGTCCACCACAGGAAGATGTCTTACCGATCTGTTGCTGGCACAGGGGGTCTGGGGAGCCATGGCCTTTGCGAAGGAGCCCCAACACAAGCCCATCAGCCCTACGGTAAAGATACAGCTGGGACCCGGGCATGGAGGAGTGGCAGTGGGCCGATTTCACCATTTCACGCTCCTCTGAGAAGTGTAGTCTGACTACAGGCTGCTGTGGCTGCTGAGACCTGGGTGGGGTAGTTGGGCCTCAGGAGAAGAAGGTTGAGGCGGGTGGGGCTGCCCTGTTTTGAAGGAGATCAAGTTGTCAGCATTCCAGTAGGACATGGGGCTGGTGCTCAGAGGGCCAACGTGTTTCTGAGTAGCAGGGCCTGATCCGTTGTGCTTCTCTGAGCTCCCCAAACGCCGGACCCCTTTCAGGCCTCGTGTCTTGCCCTGTCCCTCGCTGTAGTCAGCCTGGACTGCAGGTCTGGCCAGGGAGGTCCCTGTGCCCCAGGCTCCAAGCAGGCCTGTTGCTAGGTCAGGGGCCAGGCTGATCCCTTATCTTTCCCCAGCCTCTTGTCAGGGGAAGCTCCGTAAGCTGCTGTCAGAGAGTGGAGATGGGGTGGGGCCGGGGTTTCTGGGGTCCCTAAGCTCTCTGCCTGCCTCTCCCTGCTCCAGGCTAGTCGTTGGCTTAGCCCAGCAGCTGCCAAAGGCCGTGGATCACCCTGGGAGATCCTGGTATGGCAACCCCAGGAGACCTGGTGGCCAGGCGGCGGGGCCAGTGTGCCGTCACAGGCCCCTTCCCCTGGCCAGGCAGGGCACAGGTGAGCAGGTGTGCTACTTCAGTTTACTGTGTTCTTGGGACGTCCTGCAGGGGAGTGCTGTGGGTGTGTGATATGTGCATATGCACACGTGGCTGGCTCACATGTGGAGCACTCAACGCGTCACAGTTTAAACATCAGTGATACTGACCCGCGTCGTCCCCTGCTGCTCCCCGCCTGTCTGCTTTACCGCCCTCAGTGGAGTGTTGGTCGCTTCTGGCTTTTCTCCTCGCTGGTAGTTTGGTGTGGCACGTTTCTCACAGCATGTAGGGGAGGTTGCGTAGCTGGGGACATTACCCAGCAGGATCCTACTATGACATTAGTCTGCAGTTTACTGCCATGTGCCTTGTCTCTGAGGCTGCAGTTTATCAACAGTTGATAGCTGTCGTGTGTTCAGGGTTCCCGCTGCCCTGTGTTCAGTTCTGGGCGTCCACCATGACATCTCTGCGTGTTCCACATCTGGGGGACCATCTGGGGGACGTTTAGGGCATTTCCTGCTCCCTGCTGTCATAGCCCTTACTGCAGAAACCCTAGGCAGGGGAAGGGGCGAGTCCTGGACGGTGCCCCTCCCCGCCCC
>PVKB01003532.1:0-194931 GCA_004027205.1 Ctenodactylus gundi | reverse complement strand
CTACAGAATTATTGCCCTGCTAGATTTTGGTCTTGCTTTGGCAAGACCAAATGGAAATGAAAATGTTGAAATGGAAATGTTTATCTGATGCCATTATCTGTTGGAAGTATATAACTTAGTTTTGATTTTTTTTTTTAAACAGGGATTCATAACTGAGAGTCTGTCTTGAGACTCTGAGGAGTCTTCAGACTTGGACTTTTGGAAAATGCTGCAGCTCTTGAGACTGGTAATTCCTGGAGATGGACTGAGTACACTTTGTATGTTATGGTTTAGCTCTTGAATAAAAACTAATAGCTTGTGTGTTGAAAGTTTGGATCCTAGTTAGTGGCACTACTGAGGGATAGTGGAAATTCTAGGAGGTGGAGTCCACTGGGAGAAGTCTGTCAAGCCTGAGGGTATCTATTTTGTTCTCGGCCCTTTCTATCTCAGCTCCCTGTCCACCAGGAGGTAAGCAGTTTTCCTATGCCACATCCTTCCACCAGGATATTCACTACACCATTGATTCAACTAAAACGGACTGAAACTCAGGAAATCATGAACCAAAATAAAATAAATTTTTAACTCTTTAAGTTGCTTATTTCAGGAATTTCAAGAAGCTAAATAAAACAGATGGCTTTAGAAGTAAAATCATCCATTCATTAATAGACATTTATAGAGTGCCTACTCAGGGCCAGACACTAAAGTAGACTTAAGGAAAAAAATACAGTCTTGCCTTATAGCTTGGCAATAGGAAAAGAGAACTAGAAATTATAATGTTTAATGTGATCATTTCCATGATATGAGAAACGATGAAGTTCTATGCGCATTGGCGAACAATTAACCCAGACTTGGAGGAAGAAAAGGTGACACTTAAGATAGGTCCTGAAGGATGAATAGGGGTTGATTAAGAAGTGAGGGAAACATGCGATAGGCAGGAAAAAAAAAAAAAAAAAGGAAAAGCCTAAAGGGAGAAATAGCAAGGAGCAAAAGGAACAGAGCTCAGAAGATAGGAATCCAGTGTGAGCAGATGGGGCACAGGGCAACTAATTGTGCTGATCTGAGACTGACTGGAGAGGACCTGTGCTGATTGGAGGGATTTCTTAAGTCATGTGGCTGAAGACAGACCAACTAGATATGCAGTAGACACAAGGTTGAGGGGCCAGCAAGTGCTAGGAAAGGTCATCTGAGGCCTTCACTACCATAAACTGGGAGACACTAAAGGTGTTTTCCTTCCTTCCTTCCTTCCTTCCTTCCTTCCTTCCTTCCTTCCTTCTTTCCTTCCTTTCTTTCCTGAGACAGGAACTTGCTCTGTAGTCCAGGCTAGTCCTGAACTCACTATGGAGCCCAGACTGGCCTTGGACTCATGGCAATCCTCCTGTCTCAGCCTCTGGAGTGCTGGGATTACAGCTTTGCACCACCATGCCTGGCTTATGTGGTGCTAGGGAATCAAATTTTTCATGTGAAATTTTTCAAACGTGGAAAATAAAGGAAATCAGGGTGGGCTACCAAGTGAGTTTAAGGCTGGCCTGGACTTTTCAGTAAAACCCTGTCCCAAAACCAAAACAAAACAAAGGAAGTAAAAAAGAATAAAATTACTCAGCTCATTAAAAGGTTAAGGAGAGGAAACAATAATGAATTGCTATTTAAATGACAGAGAATGAACAGAAGGCAACTTAAATTTAATGGATATATCCAGCTGCTACTAAAGCAAAAAGAAGGAAGAGAGAGAGAGGGAGGGAAAAGGAGGAGTGGAAGGGGGAGGGAAGGAGTAGGGGAGGAGGGAGAGAGAGAGAGAGAGAAGGTGAGAAGCAAGGACTATACCAGACTAAAAAGAAGAGAACTATTAGAAACAAAGTGAAAGAAGGAATTTCAGCGACAAAAAAAGAAGAAAAATACAGTAAAATAGCAACAAAATTCAGGTGACACTCATAGAAATGGACAGCTGTCATTTATGATACTTTGAAGGAGATTTAAAAAATGAGTAATGAAACATGTAGCTGATTCTTTGCTTTGGTAAGAAATCAGCACTACTTCCTACTCTCTTTCTCTAATTATTGAATATCAGTAACAGAGAATATTTGGATTCCATGTGGCATTTTTCCCTTTCTTTCTTTCTTTCTTTCTTTTTCTTTTCTTTTCTTTTTTTTTTTTTGAGACAGGGTCTCACTCTGCAGCCCAGGCTGGTCCTGAACTCACTACAATCCTCCTGTCTCTGTCTCCCGGGATTATACGCATGTGCCTCGATACCCGGCTTATATGGTGATTGGTAATCAAACTCTGGTACTTAGCCATTTGACTTAGTGCTTGCTTAGAGCACTTTAAACGCTGAACCATTCCTCCAGCACCCCCTCCCCCCGAGGGGGGCGGCATTTTCATACAGGAATATAACATAGTCTGATCATACCCCTTTCCCTTAGTACTACTTAAATTTATCCCTATAGTAAAGGAAAATGAGGTGACTACAGATTTACCTTTACTTGGTGCTCTGTTTAACTTAACTAAAATATCTGGAGTGATCTAGATCTTTTATTTTTGATTGTGCTAATTAGATGACGACACTCATTTCAGCTTTGGTTGTTTATTGCAGTTTGACTCTTCTCAAAAATTCATAAAGACTTATTTTTACTGATGTAAATTATACTTCAGAAAACTTGACTCAAAAGCAAAACACAAACCCCTCAGAGTGAGCTAGGACTTAAGAGGAAACTGCATAACCCACCCTCTCTTACATGCAAAAAGAAGCACCCCAGTTCTTACCTTTCACTCTCTCAGGCCTCCAAACTTCATGTTGGGGCTGGATCTGCTCCTGCACCACTTTCAGAGGGGATGTCTCTTTCATGATCGGTTTTTCTTTCTTTGGCTGGTCTGGGTCCTAGAGACAAATTAGATACACATGGAGATAACTAGGTTTATGTGAGTTTAAGAAACTGTGCTTCCAATTAACATCTCAAGGCTTAACAACTCTGCCTACTGTTGTGCTCAAGTCCGCCTGTCAGACAGAAGTCTTAATTCTTGCTCTCCTGCAAAAGAGTGCATTTGACTCTCACCTCATGTTGTTCTGCTCCTCTCTGCTCCAGCTGCAAATCCTCCAGCACCGTCACAACCTCCTCCCCACTCTCCGGGTGCTGCTGCCGCACATGGGCCTGCAGTTCCTCAGGCAGGATGGCTAAGAACTGCTCCAGCACCAGCAGCTCCAGAATCTGCTCCTTGCTGTGGGTCTCCGGCTGCAGCCACTGTCGGCAGAGCATGCGGAGCCGGCTCAGGGCCTCTCGGGGTCCTGTGGTTTCTTCATAGCGCAACTGCCTAAATTGTTTGCACAATGGCTCGTGTCCAAAGCCTTTGCTCTTTCCTTGTAGCTTGAATACCTGTTCCCAAGTAGAGTAGCTGTAGCATGTCTTTATTGGAACCTGCAGCTGTCTCTTGTGCTACTTCAAAGTTTGAATCAGAATCCTGCTCAACTTTGCACATAGGTATGTTATTACTCATTTGCAGAATGTCTGTCTACAAACTGGTAACACTGAGTTGATCAATCCTAAATTTACTCATTTCTCTCCAGGCCTCCTTCAAGACTAGAAACACAGAGATTTGATTCCAGCAACAGTAAGTCTTACAGAGAGATGACTCCACGTTGGGCACCAAGGTTGCTATCTCCCCAGCTGGGAACAAACTTTTCAAAGACAGGAACCAAATCGCTTCCTGAAGCAATAACAATTTGCTCACTGGACCTTGCAGAACTAGATCCGAGATAATGATCACCCGGGAACAGTCTGACCAAGGCTGCCTTGGTACACATGTCTCTGCCCCCTCTTTTGTCCTTTCCCCCATATAATTCTAAAGTTCTTATCAGAAACTGAAGAAAAGCTAGGGCTTTAAGACACTGTCCCCAGTTTCTTCTTGGTGTGGTCATAGTAAATAATAAATTCCTTTTTTGTTTCACTACCATCATCTCTCTGACTGGACTTGAGGAGGTAGGTGGCTGAATCTGGCCTACTGGTACTGCCTGGAGCTCCACAAATGCAGTGATCTGCCTTCATTATGGGAAGACCCTCCCTCAGACTCCAGAGAGCCAGGGCGGGAGCACTCACCAATGCTGATGCCATCCCCAACTTCAGACAGCCTTCTGAATTTTGGAGAATTTTTTTTTACTATACGCCAAAGTATGCTCCTAAAAATATAACAGGAATCATAGAAACATTAGTAGTAACAATGATAACAACAGCAACAACTCCATCTTAGGTTTGCAACGTCCTATAATTGTTTAATTTTTCTTCAAAACAGCCATTCCTAAATATATGAGAAAAATTCTATAGAAGATTGCCAACTTAAATATCACAGGAATAATAGTTTTTAAGAATCAATATTTTGCAGCCCTGAAAATAAATGGCCCAAGCAGGGTCAAAAAAGATGGCTGAAGTTACTGGATAAAATGAAGGAGAGACCAAGACATCTTCAGTGTCAACAGCCATCACTCTGATTGTTTGTTAATTACACAGGAAAATGGAGATTATCTGTTGATCACAAACTTAACCAAATACCAAATGTATCAACACTGATAGTAAGACAAGGGACATGAGGTACTTTATCATAGCAGGTTTATACAACAATGTTCACCACGACTTTCATACGAGGAAATGCAGAGACAAATCCAGAAAGCAGTTCATCTGTAACAGGCATGGGCTCCATCCATTTCCCAAGAGTAAAAAGCAGGTGCTGGGAGATTACTGCCCTAAACTAAGGAAGCAAGAAGATACCACGGGTGAAATTTTCTTTCTTACAAAGGCCAAAATATTTTTTGAAGAGTTCAGAAGTTTTAATATGAATGATATTGCAGAATGGGGTAAGCAAAGAGTGACACAAGAGACCAGATAGAGCCTGAATCCTGTTTTTGCATTTCCTCATCACATTACAGCTACACCCCTTTGTTTAATCTTGCTTACACCTCCTTCAGCACTACCATGGCAGAGAGTAGCTGCCACAGGATCACATCCCTTGCAAACCAGAGAATGTTTATTATCTGGCCCATCACAGAAAATGGCTAACAACCCCTGATACACAATTTTTCTCAGATAGGATAATAGTTAGTGGTCATGAAAAAGAAGATTCTCAGAAGATATATGCTAGAATCTACTTTCAAATATTTCAGGGAGAAAACACTGTGTGAAAGGGAGGTGAAGAGGGAAGATAACACAAATGTAGCAGGAACTGACAACTGCTAGTATATTAAGGTATTAATGTATTATTCTTTCAATATTTCTAAGAGATTTGAAAATTCTCAAAATGTTGAAGGGGAAAGATGCAAAGTAAATATAACTGATTATGTGTTTATTAGAGACAATATAAAGCTAGGCGTGATGATGCATGCCTATAAGCCTAGCACTGGGGAGGATGGGGCAGGAGGATTGTGTGAATTTGAGGCCACCCTGGGCTACATAGTGAGTTAAGGACCAGCTTGGACTACAAAGTGAGGCCCTGTCTCAAAAAAAGAGAAAAAAGTCAGTATCAAAATAAGAATAATCATAACTCATCTATTGTCTACTATGTGCCAAACTTTCTTCATTGCTGAGAATAAAGAAGAACTCTCTGGCCTCTGCTGCTCTCTGTTTCTCAAGTAAAATAAATAAATAAATAAATATAATTCTAGAGACTGAAAGAATAGCTCAGGGGTTAAAGTACTGGCCTAGCAAGCGCAAGGCACTGAGTTCAGTTCCCCAGCACCACATAAGCTGGGTGTGGTGGAACACACCTGTAATCCTAGCACTCAGTAGGCTGAAGAGGACTACTATGAGTTTGAGGCCAGCCTAGGCTACACAGTGACTTCAAGACCAGCCTGGACTACAAAAAAGACTGTCTCAAAAAAGAAAAAAAAAAAAAAGTAAATATACTTGAACCTCTTACTTTCCCCAAAGTAAGCCAGAATCTCAATACTGTAGATAAACTAGAAGCTTAATTCCTAGAGCGTATTTCTTAAATACTTTGTGGACAGCAAGTAAGAGGAAACTTGATCTATCAATAGACCTAATTTTCAACTATCACTATTGTTGTCTCACTAGGAAAACTGGTCTTTCTGGGCCTAGCATAATCCTTCCCACTGTTATTCCCTATCTGTGCATTCCCATACAAGCCACAACAGTGCTCTCCTCCTACACTTCCCATGTCACAGCTTTCTCAGTTGTTCCCACATTTGCAGCCATTCTCCAGGCATACTCACTAAGCCCTGCCTCTGCTATGAGATCTGGAGCAATATTAGTTATGGGCACAGCTAACTCTGAACCAACTTTCTCCCATGACTGCCAACAATCTGGGTAGCCAGAATCCCTAGTCTCACCTCAACTTTCTCCCTCTTAATAATAGCATCTCTATCCATGTAAGAGTCACAGTTCCACGAAAGACACAGGAAGAGGCTTTTGCGGCTGGCCTCAAGAGACACATCCTCTTCCACCTTGGTTTCTAAGGAATTTGTCTTACTTCTTCCCAAGCAACCTTTGATTTCTTTGTATTAAAATAAGTGGTCTGCAAAACAAAACAAACAAAAATAGACATCGTAAGTGTAACTAATTGATTACTACAAAGAAGCAACTACAGTCCAGTGGACAGTGAATGAAGTGCCCAAAGGAAGTATGTACAGAATACTGGCAGAGCACAGCGTTAAGTACCTAATGCTCAGTAGCAAGTCAGAAGAGGCTTCCTGGAGGAGAATGAAACTTAGTTGGAAAGGAAAATGGAAAGAATCTTCCAGGGAGAAGTCTGGGCATAGACATATTGGGCCTTCAATACAGTAGATGTTATGACTGGGAAAAGATTACAGGGGGCTAGCACTCTGAAAAATATCTATATGTAAGGAAGAGAAGTGAAAAGTTAAAAAAAACTGAAGAGGAAAGATAAGAGTAAAAATAGTAGTATCCAGAAGATGAAGGATGTGTGCAGCGGCAAAAAAAGAAGAAAAAAGAAAGAAAAACCTCCCCAAGGCCTCAGGCAAGCCTACTTTCTGAAACATCCCTGTTACAGGCCATGTCACCTTCTCCTCCTACAGGTTTAGTTCACTCATTTGTAAAAGAAAGACAATATCTAATTCACAGAGGCTTTGAGGCAAATGAAATCATAAATAACAGAAAGAACTTACTGACTTTTAAGTGGAACAAGGAGGCAGCGCTGCAGACTCAGATGCTGTAAAAAAAATCAAATGATCCCAGACTTGAGATATCAACTTGATTAAACACAAGCCACAACAGTGAGAAAGGAATGAGAAAATGGGAAAAGTAAGCAATATTACTCTTTATTAAAAATGAGAAAATGGAAAAAGTAAACAATATTACTCTTTATTAAAGTAAGGCATTGGATGGAAGGAGAGAACAAGGAAGAAACCACGAAGACTACTTTTTTATCGCTGTGACTCAATACTCCACACCCACAAATTCAGGGGAGGAAAGGTTAATTTTAGCTCATAGTTTCAGAAGGTCACAGTCTACTCCGGTGCAGCCAGCAGCAACGGAAGTACAGAGGCCAGGTGGAGGCAGTTCCTTACCACAAACAGGAAGCCAAGTCCCTTCAAGTACAGTCTCTCCCCAGGGGGAAAAGCTGTAACAATCTTTCTTCTTCCTTCCTTTTACACAGCTGGAGTTCCCAGTTGGGCCTCCCACATCCGGATGGGTGTTCTTCCCTGGTTTGCTGGCCCGCAGATCACTCACACTCCAATCCAGGCTGGTTCCTAATTGCTTAATCTAGGCGTGGTTCCTCAACCCTAATTCAGGCACAGTTCCTCATTGCCTCAAATTGACATAATCTCTCCAAGGGTCACACTACTATAAAATATAAATATATTTGTGACGCAATTGCTATCTTTATGTTGATGATTTACTTTTGTGGCTAGGCGACTCAAGTGCCAGGCTTACATTTCCTGCCTATATGGTACCTGGGAATCTTACAGAATCCAGCTGTCATAAATGACCTCAGCCAATTCCAACATCATATTTTAGTACAGGCCCCTACTATGCAGAGACTTTACAGTCTCAATTTTGACTACTCTTCAGGAACTCTGTAACAATGCGAAAGTACCTGCCAACTGCTGAAACAATGTATACATGGAGGAAGATGTGCAAGTGGCAGGATTGAAAGGCTCACTCTGGGATTATATCTGGATACATTCCAAATAGGCCTTTCTGTTACATAACTCTGGATATGTACATAATAACACTCCTAGTTGATTGAAAAAATTACTTTCCAGTACTGGGCAGTAAACTCAGGGCCTTTTCAGACATCTTACCCTGTCATTTAAAAGAGAGAGACAGAGAGAGAGAGAGACAGAGAGAGAGAGAGAGAGAGAGAGAGAGAGATACTGCTAAATTGCCCAGGCTGGTGTCAAACTTGTGATCTTTCTGCCTCAGTCTCCTGAGGCCCTGAGATTAAAGGCATGAACCACCAGATACATATTTTTCTTTATGAAAGAAAGGACTTAAGCCAGGTATAAGGACCTGTAACTGCAGTACTTGGGAGGCTGGGGCAGGAGGATAGCTAACTCAAAGAGAGCCTGGAATACACAGCAAGCCTCTTTCTCAAAACAAAACCCTTAAAAATTAGGAGCCAAATGCAAGTATCTTTAGTATTGCACAACTACGCCTGGATTAATGCTTATCATCTTAATAAAAGTGAAAAGTCTAAGAAAATGACAGTTATTAGCCAGAAAATAAAAATTTGGTACAGTGATGGTTAATTCAATTGTGTCAACTTTGGGCTACAGGTGCTCAGATTTGGGTCAAACATTATTCTGGATGTTTCTGTAAGTACATTTTTAAGATTAATACTTAAAGTGATAAGACTGTAGCCTGACTATTTCCCACTACAATGTTGTGGGCTTCATCAATCACCTGAAGGTCTGGCTGGAACAAAAAGTCTGACCCTCTCCTACATACAAAAGAGAATGGTTGTCTGCCTGCTTTCAAACACAAGTATCCACTTTCATCTCTGCCTCCAGACTTGAACTGAATTATGGGTCTTAAGGTGGTTGGCCTTCAGATCATAACTACATCAATCCTTCTGGTTCTCAGCCATTTGGCTTGAACTAGAACTAAAGCAATTGCTCCTTTGGGTCTCCAGCTTGCCAATGCACTGTGAGATCGTGGAACTTGCCGTCTTCTATAATCACATAAGCCAATGCTTTTTAACAAACCTCTTTCTAGGTATTTGTTATCAATTAATCAACAGAGATATTGATTCTATGTCTTCAGAGACCCCTTACTAATACAGATATGTAATGGTGAACTAATTATGGCTTACTTCTATGTGATTAGATATGTCAATACAATATAAAATTTAACAACCTGCTTTTGATGGGAACTCCATGTACCCAGCTATTTGAGCTAGAAACTAACCATTTTCTCTTCCTTTCATATCTCATGTATCTGGTCAATTAAGTTCAAGTAATTTCATTGCTTAAACATTGCTCATAGATCTAACCATATCCCTTTTGCCACCATTTTCTACTCACTATTGTAACTGGTCTCTGCTGAGCCTAGTAGGCATAATGGCTTATCAATGCCCTTAAGATCAAGCTCAAAACATTTAAAATATTTACTGAACTATATATAAATTATACACTCAGTTCCTTAAACTTGAAATTCTCTTTCTTCCTCCCAGGTGCTTACACTCCTAGCGGTCTGCCTGGAAAACCACTTAATTCTTTTAAATGTCTTCATGGTAATACCCACTCACACTTCATTTCTCAGCATAATATGCCAGAACAGTTCATCTATATGTTTTATGTGTACAAATATTAAGCCATTTAATCCTTACAAAACCCTATAAAATTATTTCTTTAACCCCATAGGTACAGAGAAGAAAACTGAGACATGGAGAGTTTAAGAATTTACACAAGGACCCAAAGCTACCTCAGAGATCTCATCCAATCTCTTTTGCACTCTCAATCTCTCTCTTGATTTACCTTTGCCTTTCCTCTTACTTTTGTAACTTACAACTGAACCAGCAGCAAATACCATCAGCTCTACTTTCAAAGCAGATCCACAATCTGGCCACTAATATTAATCACATCTACCACATTACAAGCCCAAGACTATCTATATCTCCCACTTAAATTATTTGCACTTTTTAAAATTATTCCTGACTTGTGGTCCTGATTTTATTTTCTCCCATGCAATCAATTTTCATCACGAGTACCTAAATATAGATGCAAAAAGCCACCAAGTGAGACCATGTTTTTCCTCTGCTTAAAGTCCTCCAAAAATCCCCACCAAGAAAAGCCCTGAATCCTTACAACAATACATTCCCAACTTTTCTTATACGCTTCGCTCTAGCATCATATTCGCCAAACGTCACCTCTATTCATTGAGCTCCAAGCACTCTGGCCTCCCTGTTATTCCCCCAAAATGGTAAACAAGCTCCGGCTTTAAGACTCTGCACTCGCAGGTCTTTATGCCTCCAAAGCCACAGTCTTTTCCCTCCTTCAGATGTTGACTCACATCTTCTAAGGGAGGCCCACCCGCCCACAAGGTACTTGGCTTACCCCTGTCACTGTCCAGTCAGCCACGAACCCACGACCCCTTCTCCCAGCTCCTCCCCCAGAAAACCTTCACCTAGCCACGGGGACGCGGCCGCGCTCAAGCAGTTAACATTCTGCCTCAACTCAAGACTAAGCCCCACTCACCCAACACTCACCAATACACCCTTAGCCTTCTGGGACTCCCAACGAAGGATCTCTGGCGGTCCTCCACTCTAGGACCGCTGTAGAACCGCTACTCGATGGTACCCGCTTCCGCCTTGCACAGGGCCGTGGCAGCCCCCACCCTCTGCTCTCCTGTTCTGGGCGGAGCGTGCGCATGTGAAATTGAGTTACGTTGGGGTTATTGTTTTGATTTATTTTTTAAATAAAATTAAATTCAAATTCTATTAAAGATTTCAAACTACATGTTTCATATTTCTAAAATGGACTAAAACTATATTGAAACTGAAGAGATGGCACAAATGAACACTGATATCCTTTAAAACTTCAATTTTATATATGAAACAATTCCTTTTCAAATCACATCCCTGTTATATAAGATGAAATATTACTATTCACTTTGACAAAACCTACTTCCTAAACGAATGGAAAAACTAGTGGCTTTGTCACTTAAGTTCATTAAAATTGAGACTCTATTTTTACATTCAATATTTTGAAGTTCAGTAAAAAGCTGTGTCTACATGGAATATGATTGTTTTTAAAAGCGCAACATTACCTTGATGACATTTTTGAAATTAGTCTGCACCTGCCCCTCAAGTCACTGACATTGCAGTTTAGCAACAGCTCTGTATTTCACACAGGGCAGTTTGTTTTATCCCATATGTTCACCCTGCCTTCATAGAGATTGTGACCTTTGACTCTTCAAAGTGTTCTTTGCTTCTCTTCCTCTTGTTTCCATGGAAACCTAAACCTGGGGATGACATGGATTTCCCAGCTGTTTTCTCATTATTGGTAGTTCCTAAATCACAACAGGAAAATGAGCAGCCATGCCATCTTCATCTATCTTTTTAAAGAAACCATTTTCCCTTCATTTCCTTGTTATTATTTAGTTGTTACAAAGTTTATCAAGACATTAATTTTTTATCTGAAGCTTCTCATGAAAGAAAATTGCATTTTGTTGAGTAAAATGCAGCCTGCCGCATTCTCTATGATGAGATGAGGTATTGATTTCTTTTCAAGGATGTTTTGTTTGACGATATATGATTATGCTGCTTAGAATGGAACACTTCACAAATTGATCCAAAATAGTCTTTTATGGATCGAAAAATGTCTGAGCAGTGCGTTATTTAAAATTGTGAAATGAATCACAAATGTGTGAAAAAAAACAGAATGTCTAACCAAGGAAATCAAAACTATTCAGAAAATAAAAAGCACTATGTAATTGATCAAGTATTTCCAGTTGTTAGTTGAGAATCTCTGGAAAAGGTATGGTCACAGTATAAGACGTTACTGCTAAACTTTCCAAAAGAAAACCATGACCTCTTAAAAATATACCCAAATACCCAAAATAATTTTGTTAACAATAGGCACTGTAGACCTTCCTTTAATTACAATTCAAATAGTCCATCCTCACTATCAAAAAAAAAGTTCATTACAAAAAGTTAACAGTAATTAGCCCGAAGGTTTTCTTTTTTCTTTTCTTTTTTCTTTTTCTTTTTCTTTTTTTTTGAGACAGGGTCTCACGCTATAGTCCAGGCTGGTTCTGAGCTCACATGTACCCCAGACATCCTCTTGCTTCAGCCTCCCAAGTACTAGAATTACAGGCACGCACCACCACATTCAGCTTGTGTGGTGCTGGGGAATTGAACTCTGGTACTCAGCACTTGCTATGCAAGCACTTTCACTGCTTAACTGTTCTGCCATCCACCACCACTGAAGCCTTTTAAATGTAGCTCTGCAGTCTCAAACTGAATGGCGTTCCACTCCGCAAAATGGTCTTATTGCCACTTCAGGTGTACAGTCTCTGTAATATTCACTGAACATGGTCATCTAAGTTATTTAAAAGGAAAAAAAATCTCTTGGGACCTTTTGAAATAAAACTATTCCATCCATTTGCATTAAAATTGGAACAAAACAAAGATTTGAGGAGTATTGTCTGTTGCACAGGTCCATAATAGGTGTTAAGCTTTGTTTTCTAGTTTAACTATCAAAGCCTAGTATGAATGAAATGCTGAATATTTAACACTTGTAGTGAAAACGGGCCCAAATGTCTGAGAAGTTGAGAAACCGTCCATGAAATTTAACATAATATGACTTAAATGAATCTGTGAAGCAGGCAAGTAAACAGTGTTACACATTTTAATATGTAATAAACAGACATATGGGTAAATGACATATCTAAGCAGTAATAATTAGAATACACCATACAGGCTTAGGGTTTTCTTTCTAGTTCTAACCTTCACAAAAAATTAACTTTTCTTCTTCAAAAAATATATCATATTATTGTAGCGGGTTTTGTTGTTGTTGTTGTTGTTTACTTTTTGTTTTCCACTTACCAAACTCTTCCAAATCTGGCACCTTTCCATCGATACAGAAAAGTGGGTACAAACCTTAATTCAAGTTAAACCTCTGCTTCTAACCTGAATTAGCACGAAATTAAGACATGATCTTGTGAGAATTAAAATTGTATTTGACATTTATATTTCAGGCTGTAAGAACAAAAGAAAACAAACAAAAACATGAAATAGAATCATCAAATGATATAAATTCATCCTTTTTGGAAAAGCACAAATAAAAGAAGTTTAGTAATGAAAGTTAAATTTAAAAGTATATTTTATTATCAGTTTTACTTCTGAAAAGTAGATTTTACCTATGTCCCTCTAGTAATTAATAACCACAAGTTAAGCTTCCTTATAGTTAACTGTCACCTAAAATATAAAAGTCCATTAATAAGCCAAGTTATTGGGTTTGGTCTTACTAGAAATTCTTAACCACAGTTTATTTCTTTTTTCCTTGAATGATGAATTGTCTGAATCACTTTATTGCTGTAATAAAGAAATGAAAAGCACAACTATGCAAATGACTTAAACCCACTCTACTAGCTGAGAAAACTACTTTATCTCTTCAGGAAAAAAATTAGCAGCACACAAAAATATGTATAATATTTGTTAACTTTCACAATTGTAGTCCAATAGATACATGATGTATTTTAGAAGAACCACATTGTAGCAATGAATGAACATTTGTGACAGAATGTGCACGCAGCATACCTGACAGGAAAACTATAATTAAAATGCTGGTTAAAACAAACTGGTCTTTAAAATATCATTATCAATTCCTTTCCTTAAATAAAAATTACTACTGATGCTGGAGGAATATCTCATCTGTTAGAGCACCTGCCTAGCAAACTCAAGACCCAGGGTGTGATTCCCCAGTACCACATAAACCGAGCATGGTGGCACACACCTGTAATCTCAGCATTCGGGAGGCTGAGGTAGGAGGATTGCCAGTAGTTCAAGGTCAGCCTGGGCTCCATAGTGAGTTTGGAACCAGACTACACTACAGAATGAGACCCTGCCTCAATAAATAAATAAATATTTAAAAATTACTATCTACACAGAAAATACAAAAATATAAGGCTGTAAGTAAATAATGGTGTTTAGGCTATTACAGAGTAGGTTATCCTCAAGACCACATTTCTCTTCCTTCACTGCTGCTTGCAGTCTGCTGGGCTCTGATCCTTCTGAGGTCAAAGTCTGGATCATTTTTCTCATCATCATCTTCTTCTTCCCCTTCTTCATCTGCTTCTTTACCCTTTTCATCACAATCATCATCCTTACCCTTTTCATCACAATCATTCTCCAATAAAATATAACATTCATCTTGGGAGTATACGCTCACATAAAAGTGACCAATTTCAAAATCTGCAGCAAGGATAGCTTCAGCAGCATCATGCGTATCTCCACTCTCAGAAACTCATGGAGGAGCAAAGAAAGAGAAAGAAAGAAAGAAAGAAAGAAAGAAAGAAAGAAAGAAAGAAAGAAAGAAAAGAGTCATTGGAAACTGTTTTATTCATGGTACAAACTGGCCCACACCCTTATCTTTCTGCTTCCTTTTAATGGTTTTCAAAGTGACATTCTTTTCTTTTTTCCAATCTCTCTGGTACCCTGTACACCTCATGATCTCTGGTTCATCAAATGCAGAGGGATCAGACTCATCTGGTTCAGATCTCATTCTCCATGCCTTCGTCCATACTTCATTTGGGAAGCATTCATTGGGTTCAAAGTGAAACTTTCAGATAAAACTCATAGGCTGGCCGGCATCTGAGAACTTAACGTCTTTCAAGTGCTTCAGAACAGGTTTATTATGTTTCCGAATTACGTCACTGAGCAAGTTAATTTCTTACGAACAATGAAGAAAAAGTCAGGGATTTCTCTAGGACTTTCTTTTTCTTCATCCTTTTTCTCATCTTCAGTTTTGGCCTTTTCTTTCAGCTCCTTTGAAATTTAATTTTCTTTATCTGGTTTCTATTCACATAGGTTCATAAATTATATTAATCATCTCAAATCACTTACCAAATGGAGGCTGATAGAGGATAGTTAAGAGTGCTTGTCTGGCAAATGGGGGGCTCTGGGTTCAACCCCCCCCACCACATAGACTGGGCGTAGTGGCACACAACACACCTGTAGGAAACAAGTGAGTAAATAGAGAATAAAGGCCTGCACCTGGGCCTGGGTCATTATTAACAAAAGGCTAATAGAGAATAACATACTTCATCTACTCTTCTATGAAGACATAGTTTTGACATTTTTGTAGGTAAGTGGATGCAACTTGAGATCATCATAGTGAAGTGAGTTGAATGCAGAAGGTTAAATATCACCTGGTTTTTCCTGGAAAGCTAGAATCCAGTCATTTTATAGACCTAAATGGTGGTGATACTGGGAGTTAGGAGGAGGGGCAGAGTGTGGGAAGGTAAAAAGAAGAAAGAGGAAGGGATTGTAATTCTGACACAATATGTATGTGCACAAAATATTCAATGTAAACATTATGTATCACACACACACACACACACACACACACACACACACACACACACACACGTTAATAAAATGAGAGGGAAAATAGAATACATCCAGTCACTGTAAAAGAGAGAGAGAGCGCGCGAGAGAGAGAGAGAGAGGATAGCATACTGTCTTTCAAGATCGTGAACTTCCTCATAGAATTTGCCTTCTATCCAAACAAATTAAACTTGAAGGTTTTTGAGAGTATTCTCTTGGATTTTATTATTTTATTTTATTTAAATTCTTTTCTGACAGTCTTGCTCTGTAGCCCAGGATGGTCCTGAGCTCCCAATGGAGCCTAGGCTAACCTTGGACTTACGGTAATCCTCTTGCCTCAGTCTCCCGAGTGTCACTATTACAGGTATGTGCCACGACATCCAGCTTTATGTGGTGCTGGGGAATTGAACTCAGGGCCTTGTTAAATGTTGTGCCATTTCTCCAGCCCCTCACTTGGATTTTAACTGTCCTAGTCAAGCTTTCAATGTATCCTATAGGTTTTTCTGTCAGACCATCAAGTCTTCCTTGAAGGGCTACAAGAATCTGAGGATTTGCATCATCTGACCTGTTCGCTGAGTGTTTTGGTTTTTGTTTCTTCATCAGTTTCTTCTACTTCCACATTATCCAATTTTGATCAAGTTGAGACTGGTTTTTGTAGGTTAAGTCTTTCATGTTGTAAGAACACCAAATACAAGGATGAGTTCATGGAGGCTGGGCTGCAAGCAGATGGCACTAAAATAGCTGTTTTAATTTTAAAATCAAATTTTATTTTATTCACAGGAAACAGTCCCAGTTGAGTGTTACCACAAATGGCCAATAGTTTGAGTTTGCTCACTCACTTGCTTATGTCACCATGCTTCACCATTTGGTCTCTATTTAATAAATTAAAGACACTGACAAAAATAATTGTCATAGTATTTTGAAATTAAATTAAATTATACACGTTTAAAATAAAAATTTTAAAGTAACAAAAATTAAGTCTTATTTATTACTGTGTGAGAAAATTATCAAATACTTCGTAATGAATGTAGACTTCAGGAAGAAAAAATATCAGATACCACTTTAACAAAATAAGTTCAATAGAATAAAAGTGGTCTCTGTCTTGCCCACCTTTTCACAAACTGCTTTTATAGTCTGAATAAAATGAGCCCTTTTACAATATTGAACAAACTTCTACCTAATTGATAAGTTGATAGAAGTTTTGAAACATCATTAAATATTATAGGAACTATTGCACTATGACTTGGGTCCATAACAGAAAAAAAGAGCAATTTTATTATTACAAGAAGAGTGTTGTATGAATAGCTTTTCCTGGGGGAAACGTGAATGCCTATGTCTACTTATCCCAACTAGGGCACAGAAGATAGACCAACATAACACCAGAGTCCAATTTGGTGAACCAATGAGATTATCTCAGCTATTTACAGGAATATTGGTGGGGAATTATCTATAGGGGTAGAAATGAAGGGCTATTTACAGGAGTCAGGGGTCACTTATAAGCCTATGAGGGACTTTAAAGGCAGTTACATCATCAAGAGTCCCACTCCAGCATAAATGATGACTCAGAAAACTGCATACTATCTTCCGAGACTGGCCAACTGCTGCTCTCAAGATTTCTCTTCAAGTGGCTGTAATTTTTGGCTCCAGCTCACTTCCCCACTTCACTCTCTCTGCTCTCCAACTCACATTGGTCTGGTTCTCACCCTAGTCCTTTGGCTTTCACATCCTTAAATACTCCAAGAACAGCATCCCCACACTGGCTGGAAGATGTGACCTACTTTCCAGAGTACACACACCACTAGCTGCACCTGTAGTTAATGAAACATAGCTTCACACCCAGGTACAGCCAGCCTCTCCCACAGCTCCACCTAGCCCTTCCTGTTGTCTGTACTTGTGAGCTCTTATTCTTTCCCCTGGTAGGACTAGAAGATTTGATATATAACAAGAGTTATCTTTTTACACTTGGATATCAGAAGCTTGAAATTATCTTTTTAAAAATGAAGCTTTTAAAATTAAATTATATATAATTGAAAAAGTTTTATACATCAAAAATCAAATCAATATGCTTATTTTTACCAAGTAGAAGCTAATTCCATTTTGATTAGAAAACTCATATATCTTGCGGTAAACTGAGTCAAGGGGTTTGCCTGTCTCACTGAAGGAAAGACAAGGAAGTTCAAAAGACAGCAAAGTGATAATTTTAACAGCAACTTTACAAGATGGATGTCAATTGCCCAAATAAGCACAAACATACTGGAATGGGGCAGCGGAGAGATTTTATTCCTAGTTTATATGTTCCTCCCTCTGCCTTCCTACTAGCTAAGAATGAGTAGTTCACAGTCTTCCCTGGTGAAATCTGAGGTGGTGGTATGGGGGAGGGCATTCTGTAACGTGCTCATAAAAAACCTTTTAGGAAAGAAGAAGCAAGAAGTTAGAGATAAACAAGCATTCAGTCAACAAGGACATCCAGTCAGCATACAGCACCAACTGAAAATGAGTTGCTTACCGTCATTTACAATCTGTTTTAATTTTTCTCTCTAAAGAAGACCTTAAATTATTTTTAAAAATAACAAAAATAATGTAAAAGGAAGTAAATATGTTTTAATTCACTTTTTCTCCCTCTCAAGTCCCCTATCACGAAGAGCTTTTTAAATCTGTCAGTCCTGTTGTTAAAGCTGGTATACTCGTCATTGTGTTAGACATTTTATGTAAACCAAAGCACTGAAGTAGTTAAATCAATGTATTCTTAGTAGCTAAAACAAAAGTTTTCCAAAAATTCAAATACTCTTTTTGTTTTTTGAGGTAGGATCTTAAATTCTCTGGTTTGGTCCCAAACTGCTGAGCTCAAACAATTCTCCTGTCTCAGCCTCCTAAAGAGCTGGGACTACTGGTGTGCCCCACTGCACCGGGCAATGTCAGCATTTTTAATTTAATTAGCTGTGTTTTTTGGGAAGGGCAAGTGAAAAGTGCAAATAAATCAAAACGATATTCCCCCCATTTTATTGCTATGTATATATGTGATACATAATATTTACATTGAACTTTAGTATATTTTTCTTTTCTTTTTTTGAGACAAGGTCTTGCTCTGTAGCCCAGGCTGGCCTTGAACTCAGGAGAATCCACCTGCCTCAGCCTCCCAAGTGCTGAGATTACAGGCATGTGGCACCATGCCCAGCTTTATGTGGTGGTGGAGAATCAAACTCAGGGCCTTGTTCTTACAGTGCTTTAATCACTATGCCATTCCTCCAGCTCCCGCACTTGAGTATTTTGTGCACATATGTATCATAACAAAATTACAAATCCTTCCCACTCCCTCCCATTTTGACCCTCCTATACCCTCTTCCCACTGGTTCCCATTATTCCCCTCATTTAGTTCTAGAAATGGCTGTGATCTGTGTTTCTCATATTAGAGAAACAATTTGATATTTAACCTTTTCCATCTGACTTTTTAAGCACTCCATCGTGCTTAAATACCACAATTTATGTACCCATTGGTCTGCTGATAGGTATTTTGGTGTCTTCACATTTTAACTACTGCTCCTTGTGCTGCTATGAACATGGGTATACCTGTATCTCTGTTATATGTTTTTAACTCTTTTGGGAAAATTCCCAGAAGAGGTGTGATTGGACCAAAGGGGATATTTATTTATTTATTTCCAGCCTTTTGAGAAACTTTCATACAAATTTCCATAGTGATTGTTCCAGTTTATATTCCCATCAGCAGATCAGGAGTGCTCCTCCCCCCCCCCCCCCCCCACAGCCTCACCAGTATTGACTGCTGTTTGAATTTTTCATATGTGCTATTCTCTCTGAGTTAGATGGCATCTTAGTGATGTCTTGATTTGCAGTTCTCTAATGTCTAGGGATGCTAAACATTTCTTCATGTATTTATTGGCCATTTGAACTTCTTCATCTGAGAACTGCTTATTCATTTCCATTGCCCGTTTTTCAATCAGATCTTTGATTTTGAGGGCCTTATTTTTTCTCAGTTCTTTGTATATTCTAGTTATTAACCTTGTCTTGGTTACTTTTTCATTGCTGTGACTCAATACCCGACATCCACAAATTTAGGGGAGGAAAGGTTTATTTTAGTTCACAGTTTCAGAAGGTCACAGTCCATTCAGGGGCGGCTGGCAGCAATGGAAGTACATGGCAGAGGCAGAGGTAGAGGCAGCTCTTCATGATATCACAAACAGGAAGCCAAGTCAAGGAAAACTGAGACTTGTCCTCCAAGGAAGGCAGGAAGCAGCTTATATATCCTCCCAGGTCTCATCCCAGTGACCAGCCCCTCCTGGATCCAGGTGTGGAAGGTGTGGTAAGCTCCCACTACATGCCTATAATTAATTTCCATCCCTGCACTCCAATTTACATGGCTGTAATCCACCCCTCCAGAGTAGGCCCCAATCTCCCAACAGAACATGGTTCCATAGACAATCTATAACATTCAAATACATGAGACTTCTGGGGGACATATTCAGATCCAAACCACAATAAACTTCCTATCTGAGATATAGGTGATAAATATTTTTCCCATTCTGTCAGTTCTCTCTTTATTCTGTTGATAATTTTCTTTGCCATGCAGAAAATTTTTAATTGGACATGATCCCATTTGTTAATGATGGGGACTATTTCTTTTGTTTTGGTGTCTTATTAAGAAAGTCCTTGCCTACACATATATCTTTTACATTTTTGCCTAATTTGTCTTCCAGAAGGTTTAGTGTTTCAGTTTTAATATCTAGGTCTTGATTTTGTGCATGGTAACAAGTGTGTCTAGATTCATTCTTCTGCATGTGGATGTCCAATTTTGCCAGCACCATCTGTTGAGGAGGCTGTCCTTTTTCCATTGTAGGCTTTTGGCTCCTTTATCAAAGATCAGGTAGCTGAGGGCACTTGACTTTGTCTCTGCAACCTCAGTTCTGTTTGACTGGTCTGTTTTTCTGCCAGTACAATACCATGTTGCTCTGTAGCATAACTTGATGTCTGGAATCATAATGCCTCCTGCCTTTATGTTGTTACTCAGGATTTCTTTGGCTATTCTAGGGTCTCCTTTGGTTCCCTATGAATTTAAAGATTTTTCAAGATCTGTGAATAAAGTTGTTGGTATTTTGATAGGAATTGGACTAAATCTGTATATCAGTTTGGGCAGTATAGTCATTTTGACTATATTAATTCTGTCTATCCAATAACAGGGATATCTTTCCATTTCCTGATGTTTTCTTCAATTTCTTTCTTCAGTGTAACATAGAGGTTTTTTTGATAGGTCCCTAACTTTCTTGGTTAGGTTTACTCCTATGTATTTAATTTTTTGCTGGGGTATTGAGACTAGAATCATTTTCCTGAGCTCTTTCTCAGTGAGTTCATTATTAGTGTAGAGGAATACAATTAATTTTTTAGTATTGATCTTGTAACCTGCAATCTGAATAAATTTATTTCTAAGAGTTTCATAGTGGAGTTTCTGGGGTCTCCTATGTAGATAATCATATCATCTACAAGTAAGGATAGTTTGACTTCCTCCTTACTGATGCCTATTTCCTTCATTTTACTTTCTTGCCTGATTGCTATGGTGAGAGTTCTGAGGACTATATTGAATAGGAGTGGTGAACAGTCTTGTGTTTCTGGGTTGAGGGAAAACGCTTTCAATTTCTTCCCATTTACTATGATATTTGCTGTAGCTTTGGCATATATGGCTTCTATCAGTTTGAACTAAAGCCCTTCTATACCTATTTTCCTCATTTTTAAAAATCCCGAATGGATGTTGGATTTTATCAAAGGCTTTGTCTACATCAAGTGAGATGATCATATGGTTCTTCTTGTTTTTGTTGATGTGGTATATTACATTGATTTACATATGTTGAACCAGCCTTGCACCCCAGGAATGAAGCCTACTTGATCATGGAGTATGATCTTTCTGATTATTTGTTGAATTCTATTTGCCAGAATCTTATTGAGAATTTTTGCATGTATATTAATTAAGGAGATTGGTCTATGATTTTCCTTCCTGATTAAGTCTTTGTCTAGTTTCAAAGTGCTATTTTTGTCAGATTTCCTATTATTAGTAGTAACCGAAATTTGAGTTAAGCCTGGCTTGGTGGTGCAAACCTGTAATCTCAGTACTCTGTGAGGCTGAGGCTTAGAAAGACCCTGCTATTAGTGTGTTGAAATGTTTACAAGGTGAGACCTAATGCAAGGAAGTTAGATCATGGGAACATGTCTGTGACAGGAATACTAGGACTCCAGCCCTCCTCTCACCTCTTCCTTCCCACTCACTATGAAGTGAACAGAGTTTCCCTGTCATGCACTTCCTGCCATTACATTCTGCCTTGCCACATACCTAATGGCAAGGGGCCAACTGACCATGGACTAAAACCTCTGAACCCAAAGTAAATATTCCTCCCTTATGTTTATGTCGGATATTTTTGTTACAGTGACACAAAGCGTAGTCTAAAAATTGGTACCTAGAAGTGAGTTGTTGCTATAGCTATAACTGGCTATGTGGTTCAGAACCTTCAGAATTGGCTTGTGGAGTGTGTGTTTGGAAAAGTATGGAGGAGCAGGCTCTAAAAAGCCTAGAATGCTGTAGTTGTAGCTTAATGGCTGTCTTAAGTCTCTTTTTCATTGCTGGAACACAATACCCGACACCCACAACTTATGGGGGGGGAAAGGTTTATTTTAGCTCATGGTTTCAGAAGATCTCAGTCCATTTATGGGCAGCTGACAAAGGCAAAAGTGCATAGCAGGAGAAAATCTGTTCATTCCATTGCAGAAATGAAGGGAGAGAGGGAGGGAAAGGTGGGAGGGAGGGAGAGGAAGAAGGAGGAGGGGAGGGATGGGGAGGGGGAAAGGAAGGAAGGGAAGAGACAGGGGAAGGAACCAGGAGAGAGACAAGAGAGGGAGAGACATGAAATCATCAATGGAATAATCCACTGATGAAACCCCCAAGATCCAATCACCTTCTAAACATGTGAGTCTTTTAAGTGGTGGTTCTCACCAGTGTTCTCTAACCTCCTTTGAGGAATATCTCAAGATGGTGTGGTCTAGTGTTAACTGTGTCACACACTGGGATGAGGGTCCTTTTGCATCACATTGTCCTATCAGGTTCTAGAACCCTACTTGTCACTTACAGCTCTGTGGGGTTTTTCAGTCTTGAGCTTTGAAAAGGGGAATATCCAGTGAGACAAGATAGAGTCCTTAGTGATGAACTAAAGTCTCAGTGTCCCTGGCGTATCAGACTGATATTACTAACTGAAAATGGAGGCTTTACCATACACTATAACAGAAGCTAATTTTAACATTATCCCTATGCTCTCTTGTCCATGTGGTACCTCCTGATCTTATCTCCTATGACAACTGTCTTCCTTTGTACCTTCTTCTTTTTCCTTTCTCTTGATAGTCCAGGTGGCAACTAATCCACTCCAGAAGATTCAAGCACCCCAGATCTTCATCTTTCCTCTCTCACTTTATGGGAAAATCCTATGACCTCTTCTATCAGGAAAAGGAATTTAAAATCAGAATAAAACTTTTCTTCAAGAACTTTTAATAGAAGTACTCATCTGGTTTTTTTTTTGTTGTTGTTAATCATTCACACCCATGGCAGGAATTTTTTGGTTGTCTATCTCTCATGTCCAACATTACCCTGGTTTCTCATTCAATTATTCATTCCTTCCCCATATAATCCTTATACTAATCATATCTACACCTCCAGGAGAAGGCTATTCAGTTTCCTTGGCAACAGAACTTATTTTAAGTAGGTATGTGACTTAAGAAATTCAAGTAGGATGAGATGGATATATTGCTTAAATTTTAAGTTAAAATATTATTTCTGCCTTTACAGGTAGACAGGAAAAAATAACTAGTCTCAGGAGACTTGGTAGTCCTTTTGCTACATAAGCGAATCCAGCCTGGGGGCAATGACTCATGACAAAGAAAGATGCAGAAAGACGTCTAAATTCTGTTGAAGCCATACTGAAAACTCATCCTACTCAATTTTCAATTATAAGTGCCAATAAATCTATTTGGAAAATAAAACCAATCTACTCATTTAACTGAATCTTTTATTCTGATATTCTGGTCTTCCCTAGGGCAAGTGAATGGCTCCAAGAGGCAACAAAGCCCTTTAAGAGGGTTAAGCCAAAGCCAATGGGAGAAATACCTTTTAACAGTATTAACCTTTATCTTACAGAATGTCCTGTATATATACACACAAAAGTATGAACAGATACAGAAAACTCAGCAAAAATTTTTCTTTATGGAGGGGAACCAGGGATTGATATGAGTCACTAACTCTTCTGTAATGTACAAGTATTTTTAAACAGTGTCATACTAATTTAAAAATACAAAAAATGACAAAAATGCTAGATATGTAACAAAACAGCTTTTCCCTTAAGAACATACTAACATAGTAAGTATAACAGAACTGTCAAGACTTATCTGAGTCACAGGAAACATATCATAAAAGCCCTGCTGTGCAACTAACACATCTTTACTTGTCATCCTTCCCTTTCGTCTTTCTGTATACCATCTCTCTGAAACTGGATAGGATCTTACTCTCTCTCTTTCTTCTCTCTTCTTGGTTAAAGAACGCAAGGGCTCGCTTCTCATCAGCACTATATATCTGATTCTCTTTACGCAGTCGTACAGCCTCCATTCTGCGATGCCTGCTACCACTCATGACATAGCCTGAGCATTCAAATGAGGCGATCTCTTCACTTGTCAATCCAATTTCACCTCTTCTCGGAATTCGCTTCCCAGCTTTCACATACTCTGCCATTGCTGCACCTTCGCCAGGAAGCAGAGCATGGCCATAATTCAGAGGCTTTTCATCTTGAGAGGTATGTATTATGGGGGCTTCTGGACCTATTAAACCAATAGTACCTGAAGTCTTTGACCGCTCAGTCCAGAGAGCTTCTGGCAACTTCCTTCCTGAAACTTTACAATAAGTATTACTGTTTTTTTTAGCCTTCTTATCCTTTTTCCTGGACTTCTTTGTTCTGTGTTTCTTTTTCTTCTCTTTGGTTTTTTTTACTCTCTTTTTGTCATCAGGGATAGAATTAGTATCAGAGTGTGGATAATTATCACTGTCATCAGAATATTTCCTCCGCTTTCTTTTGGAAGACTTTTTTTTCTTTTTCTTTTTAAAATGACTGTATTTTTTCTTTTTTTCTTCAGAGCTGGAATCCGAGTCACTGCTTTTCTGGCTCTTGACCTCATCTTCAACTGGAGGACGTTCATCGGAATCTGGCTCCGGAGACTTTGGTGACAGTCCCCATACCTCAGGCACTCCTAGCTCTCCAATCCTTTCCCTTTCTTTCAGCCTCCGTTGGCGATAGCTCTCTTCCTTCTCGCGGTCTACTGTATCCGGAGCGCCCTCGTAGTGGTGATGATAGCGGTGTCCACGACAGGAGACAGAAGCGGAGAAAGAGAAAGCGTGGATTCGGGGATTCGGGGACCGTTCTCGGGACTCTGAACGCCTAACTCGGTGAGTTGCGCCAACGTTTGAGCCATCTGACAGAGGCCTGGGACCCCCGCTGCCGCACGAGCGGGAGCGAGAACCGTCGCTCGAGGGGAAACAGCTAGTTGGCTCGGACGACGGACTCCCTGACAAGTTTCGCCGCCTCGGCTGAACGTCCGGAGTGTCTCTGTAAGAGCAGGATCTGAACATTGGGGCCACGAACCGCGCTTCAGAGGGCCACAACAGGTTGGTCGCATCTAGTGCCCCACCAGCTGAGGCTCCTATACACGCCGGCGCACTGGAAACGCAGGCGCCACTTCCGCTTCCGTCTCTTGCCCACTTATTCAGCTTGAGCCCGTAGCTCGAAAGGACCTCGTCTCTGGGCAACGGGCGCCACCTTGAGGAGATTCTTAGAAGATTGATTATTTATTTATTTTTTAAAATCAGAGACGATGGAAAGACGTAGGCTTTCTAGTGTTCCGGATTGACAGCCTAAGCCCCTGGGGAGTAGAGAAGTTTACCTCAATGGGTTTTCTGCTGTTGATGATCCTGCCGCTTCTCGGATTTTCCTTGGTTGTCTCCCTGCTTGCCTGTTGTTCCCCCGTTCTCGCCAAGTTTGCCTTTTCTATTTAGTGAAAGATTCCCGTTTCGTTGTCTTCTTCCCTTTTCCCCCCTTAAGAAGGATCTTGTTTGCGGCTTAGCACAGCGGTTAAAGCGTTTGGCTAGCAAGCTCACGGTCCTGAGTTTAATTACCACAGCACTTCATAAACTGGGCGTGGCGGCACACTCCAGTAATGCCAGCACGTGGGAGGGTGAGACAAGAGGTCTGCTGCGAGTTCGAGCCCAGCCTGGGCTGTACTCCGAGTTCAGAAACAGCCTGGACTACTGCGCAAGACCCTATAAAAGAAAGGAAGGACGAAGGTACTTATTGCCACCTCTCTGTTGGCAACCTCTCTGGATAGAAAGACACCCTCAGTTAGCCGCCGCATCCTTATGAGACTTAAAGACCTGATTCTTTTTTTCAGTGATCAAGTGATTCTTTCCCTAGGAGCCCTCCTTCGAGAGGAGACACAGTAGGATCATCACTCAGGGGTTAAGTGGAGACAACCACCGAGAAGAGCTTCCTAGATAGCCGGGGGCGGCGCTGGTTCCTACCCAGGCTTCCGGTGTCCCTTCCTCAACTTCCCTGCTGGTCTGGACAGCGTCCATTCGGCCGGGATAACTGGAATCCAGCCCTGAGGGGCGGCGCGCGCCCGGCTTGCGGCTTGCGGTGAGGGAGTCTCGCCGGGCCAGGTGGTTAAGGTCCCTCAGCGAGGATGGCGCTCGACATCGTGCCCGCAGAGGCCGGGGCAGTGCTGGCGATAGTGAAGCAGGAGGAGGAGAAGGACGGAGAGGAGCAGCCCCCCTGCCCTGGGCCCCGAGCGCGCCCGCCGGCTGTTCCGCGCGTTCCGCTACCCCGAGGTGGCGGGCCCCCGAGAGGCGCTGTGTCGGCTCCGCGAGCTCTGCGCTCAGTGGCTGTGGCCTGAGACCCTCAGCAAGGTGCAGATCTTGGAACTGCTGGTGCTAGAGCAGTTCCTGAACGTCCTGCCCCAGGTCCTGCGGGCCCGGTTGCGGGGTCAGCACCCCGAGAGCGGGGAGGAGGCAGCTGTGCTGGTGGAGCATTTGGAGCGTGACATGGAGCAGCGAGCGCCTCAGGTAGACCGTGGGTGTAGGATCAGCGACTTCATCCAGGCTTATTTAAGGATCACCTAAAAAGCAGATCCATTGATCATTATTTTGTACACCCATCAGTAATTGACTCCGACTGAAACTAAAAGGTGAATTCCAAACAATACTGGAAAGCTTTCCTAACCAAATCTGGACATGGCAAATGAAATTTCATTAAAATTGGTATCTGTGACATTTATTTTTAGTAATATAATAATCTCATTCATTTGATATGTATTCATGGAGGCCCTTCTATGGTAGCCAGTATTAGCCCCGGCAATAGAGCAATGCATTATCAGGCTGAATTCTTGTTCTCTAGTGAGGCTTACAGTCTAGTGGTAAAGATAGCAAATAAATAAAACAATTTTAGATACTCAAGAGTGCTGTTAAGAAAATAGGTAGGGGCTAGGAGCTAGCTCAGTGGTTAGAGTGCTTACCCAGCAAGTGTAAGGCTCTGGGTTCATTTAACCAGTACCACATAAACTGGGCATGGTAGTACATGCCTATAATTCCAGCACTGGGGAGGCTGAGGCAGGAAGATTTTTATGTGTTTGAGTTTGGGAGCAGCCTGGACTACAGATCCAGACCTTGCCTCAAAAAAAGGCAGTTTTTTTTTTTTTTTCCTTTTTGGGTGGTGGTGGTGGGGTACTAGGGATTAAACCCAGGGCCTTCGTACTGAGCCCATTTTAAGTTCTGATTTTGAAACAGTCTTGCTAAATTACAAGGCTAGTCTTGAATTTGTGATCTTCTTGCTCCAGCCTGTCATAGTGTTGGGATTATAGGCCTGTGCCTCTCATCACTGCTAAGGCCAAATTTTAAAGCCAGCCAGGATATTCCAGAAGTGGCAGGAGTTCTGCCAAATGAGAAGTAGAAATCTTGTTGACCTTGTAAGGTGTGTGTTATAATTAAAGCAGAGTGAAAACCATTCAGAAGGAAACTACCTTTAATTTCAAGGAGAACCCCATCTGCTGTGGACTCTGGGTCGAGTTCTCAGGAAACAGACACTTAAGGCATGCCTCCCAATGTGCAGTCTTATTTCTCACAGAAGTCTTGACCGAAACCAACTCATTTTCTGTCCCTTACAAGGCTCATTTCCTGTAGAGAAACCTAAGTTGCTACTCCCTTGAATCTGAGCAAGCTCTATAAAAATAAACTCCTGTGTTTATGTCCTCCTTTAACATAAAACAAAGAAAAACCCCTTTCTGTCCTCATCCCCCATCAGAACTAAAGGCTGAAAGATCTAAATTGGAAAGCCCTGTTCTTTTTTTTTTTTTTTTTTGATGTGATCATTTTGCCTCTCTTACCAAGGATTCTGCCTGTGGTCTTTATGTGTCTGTAGGACACACTGAACTCCTTAGACTCTGGGATTGGAGTGAGTAGGGATCTTGCGCTTTAGAGGAAAAATATACATTGTGTATGAACTTTTCAGTAAGAATTTGCTAACTGAGGCCTGGATCTTGGATCCCACTGGGGATAGAGGCTGAATGCCAGAGTAGATCTCACTTAGGGCTTCTTCCTTCTTTAGTTTCCCGGATTCCTGGGCTTACTCTGGGAGGCAGCTGCAGAGAAGATGCCATGGCAGCTTCCAGGTCCACTGCCGGGTTCCAGGTGAGCTAGAGCCCCAACCTCCCAATGCCTCACACTTTCCTGTTAGGTCCTTTGCTCTCCAGATCTACTTTACCCAACCCAGTTTCATCCTACATTGCTAATTATCATGGGCCTTCTTATGGTGCCCACTCATAAGGCTCTCCCTGTTTTTCTGTGACGTTGAAATGTTGTTCTCTGTGCTGCTCACACTTTTTTTTAAACCCCATCTCTTTAGACAGCCCTTCATCACTGGGATTTTCTTTCTTCAACAAGAGTAATTCAGTAAATGCAATCCAAACATTTTGTGATGGTGGCTTGTTTTGTTTTGTGGTTTTTGTTTTTGTTTCATAGTACTGGGAATTGAACCGAGCCTCACACAAGCTTTGAAATGTTCTATCACTGACCTATGCCCCAAGCCCTGTTTTTATTTTTTATTTTTTAGAGTATCATAAAGTATATATTTGTAGGGAATATAAAGACCTGGCCTCTGCTTTCAAAAACTTACATTGGAAGAGGGCATTATGTACCTTTAGTCGAAAGTGGCTTATATATGTCTCAGTAGGAACAAACTTTACTTAACCTAAATTTTCATGTATCTTGCTTGAAGTTTCATGTGCTGCTTGAAGTTCTCCATGTTTAAGCTCTGTGTCCTTTATTTCCTCTTACCTCACACCTAGATTTTATTGCATTTTTAAATCCGTTGAGGTAAATGGGCCTCACCCCTCCTTCACCCCTCCTTCTCAAGCACACACACATTTTTTTGAGACAGTATCTTTACTGAACTCACTTTTTAGCCCAACAGGCCAGCGTTGAACTCTTGGCAATCCTCCTGCCTTACCCTCTGAGTTCTGGGATTATGGACAGGGGGGCACAACACTCAGCTAATTTTTACATGGTTCTGGGGAATTGGATTCAGGGCCTTGTGCTTGCTAGGCAAGTGCTCTAACTGTTAAACTAAACCTCCATCACACAACACAAATCTTTTGAAGATGTTAGAGAGGCTTCTTCTTGTTGTTGTTACTTTTTGTTGGCTTGGCCCTTGTTTTCCAATTTTTTTGCTCCTCAGTTTTGATATTTATGTAAAGTACTTACTCTAATGTATGTAATATTTCTTGCTTTTGACAGCTTTTTTGTTGTTGTTGTTAAAGATGTTATTGTATAGAGTTCAATGGATCCAGGCATGCCACACTTTCTCTTTCTTAAGAGCCTTTATCAAGAATATGACCATTCTTTGCATGTGCCTGCTTTGAGATTGATTATGGATAAGAGATTATTATTTTAGGATTTGCTGAAAATGGAAGACATGGCCGTGACGCTCTCTCCTGCATGGACACAGCTGAATCCATCACACAGGAGCCTCTATAGAAATGAAATGCAGGAGACCTGTGGCTCCCTGGGCTCCCTGGGTAAGATTGATAGAGTCTAGTTCTTCTAAGGGATCTCAAATTCCTTTGTGCAGCCTATTGGACTATCAGAGCTGTTTGGATAATGTTTGAGTGCATAATAACCATTTTTGAACCCCTGTTGCCCACCAAGGGTGTAGGTGCACCTAGCCTCCTGACACCTCTGACCATTGCGTTCTAATCTACCCTACCACTGTTCTGGCCAGTTGAAATGAGATGAAATCAAGATAGCCCTCAATACAGGTCTAAGATGCTAAGTATGTTTTGATTCCCTTCCTATTCCTAGTCTCAACTTAAGAAAGCTGAGGGACTTTCTTAGTTACATTCTCACTGCAATAAAAGAATACCCAACATTCACAACTTAAAGGAGGAAAGTTTTTTATTATCTCACAATTTCGGAACGTCTTGCACAGTCCATTCATGGACAGCCAGCCATAGGGGAAGCACATGGCACAGGCTGGAGAGCTACTCACAACACTGCAGAAAGAAGCCAAGTAGGGTCAGGCGGAATAGCTCAGCAGTTGAAGCACTTGCCTAGTAATCACTAAGTACTGGAGTTCCATTACCCAGCACCACAAAAGCCAGCCATGGTGGCACATGCCTGAAATCCTAGCACTTGGGAGGCTGAGGCAGGAGGATTGCTGTGAGTTCCAGGACAGTCTGGGCTACATATAGTGAGCTCAGAATTAGCCTTGACTATAAAGTGAGACCCTGTCTCAAAAAAAAAAAAGCCAAGTAAATGAGGAGCAAGTGGGTTGTGTAGTGACTCAGGCAAGGCCACAGCTTTCCCTGGAAGAAGCTGTATCAATGTTTCTTCTTCCTTCCTTTACTTAGTGAAAGCTTTGAGTGGAGCTGCCCACACCCAGGCTAGTGGGCCCCCTCACTTTCTGGCCCACATGTCAATACCAGAAACCTAAAACCTTGGCCCTGGGTGCCTCCCTAGTCTCAACAAGTTGACATAGTTCCTTCAGGTAAAGCCCCAAGCATTTGCCCCTTCCAGACCCTACCTCCCAACAGCAGCACACTGTTCCATAGGTATCCTACCATATCCAAATATATGAGACTTTTGGGGGACTATATCCATATTCTAACAGGGACTCTTGAGTAAATGGGCTATGGAGTCACAGGATATGAGATTAGAAATGACCTTAGACACTGACTACACACCCTGCCCTTAAAAGTGAGGATGCAGATGCACCACCGGTTATATGACTTGTCAGAAAGGATACAACTGGGACCTCTTATCCCATTGCTGGGACAGCATACCTTATGCTCACAGATGAAAGGAGTAGAGATTTATTTTAGCTCAGAGTGTGAGAGATTTTAGGAAACAGTTGGCTGTCTCAAAAGCAGAAATGTCATGGTGAAAAGGTTTGCAGTGAAAAGCTACTCATAATAGCTGGGAAGCTGGGTGGTTTGGAACAAGCTAGAAAAGAAGGGATCAGGCACTGAACATAATCCCCAGGGTCATACTCCCAAGACCTACTTCCTCCAATGAGCCGCCACTTTCACCCATGCAGCTATCACATCATTAATGGGTTAACCTCATAATCCAGTCACCTCTCCAGGAGTCTCTCAATCCAGTCACATTGCTAATCAAGATTGTCAGTGGAGCAGCTCGCTTCTAGTTCCAGTGCCTCTTTGGGAATTCTCCCTCTGCTTAGAAGGACAGCTTATGCCATTGATAAGGGACCAAGTTCTGAGACCACTCTTTTCACTGTTTTTTATAAAATGATTCTGAAATCCTCCCACTTAACCTGTTTACTATTGCCTTCTGCTTGGCCCTTTTAGAATCTGATCCTTGGTATGTGGTCCTGCTGTACTATCTTTAGAGCTTAGCAATGATCCCTCCACTAGCATCACCTTGTGTTCTCAGCATAGTCTTTAGCCTCACTTCCACAACCTCTCTTCCCACCTGTACCTTCCCCCAGTATTCCAGTCTCATTATCCCTCCTCAGCTCCTTGTGATCCCTGTATTCATTCTCATTTATGCACTGAAATCCTTGGCGTGCAGAGACTTCTGTGGTTCTTGTCTCCCTGGCATTCATTGTACTTTCTCCAACACAAGACAGGATGGACTGTTGTTGGCATTTGTTGTTTCAGGTAGTGAAATGCAGACCGAGATCAGGAACTGGTCTCCTACAGAGGAAAATCCAGGACAAGAACCTGGGAAGACTCCTTGCCACCTGGGTGAGGATACTTCCTGGATTCCTGCCTGTGCCAAAGCCAGAAAATGGGAAAGCAGGTTACAAAGAAAGCAGAAAAAGGGCACAGTGAGCGGGCAGCACATTTGCCATGAATGCGAAAAGTGTTTTGTTCAGAGTTCCGCCCTGACTAAGCACAGGAGGATCCACACTGGAGAGAAACCCTATGAGTGTGAAGACTGTGGAAAGACCTTCATCGGGAGCTCTGCCCTTGTCATTCACCAGAGGGTCCACACTGGCGAGAAGCCATATGCGTGTGAAGAGTGTGGCAAGGTCTTCAGTCACAGCTCAGACCTTATCAAACACCAGAGAACACATACTGGGGAGAAGCCCTATGAGTGTGAAGACTGTGGGAAAACCTTCAGCCAGAGCTGCAGCCTCCTTGAACATCACAGAATTCATACGGGGGAGAAGCCATACCACTGCACCATGTGTGGCAAAGCCTTTAGGCGGAGTTCACATCTCCTGAGACACCAGAGGATCCGTGGTGAGAAAGATACGCAAGAGCCTGAGGAAGGAGAGGCCTGGGAAGGTCGGGGTAGGATGGAAAGCCAGTGGGAAAATGCTGAAACTCCTGTGTCTTATCAGTGTAATGTGTGTGAGAGACGTTTCACTTGGAATAGAAGCCTTCTGGAACATCAAAAAATCCACACTGGTGAGAAACCCTATCAGTGTGATGCATGTGGAAGAGGCTTCACCCGAACTTCATACCTTATTCAACATCAGAGAAGCCACGTAGGGAAAAAAATTCTGTCATAGTGACCCATGCTGTACACACCAAGCTGATGTTCATCTGTCACTGAACTGAAGCCATGTAGTCCTTACTGGCTACAGAAATTGTAGGCCAGGGTTCTACTTACCAATATGTATCACTGGGAGTTAGAAAATACAGCCTGGATGAGATGGATTATCTTCTACATTCTATAGAATTGGAAGAAAATTTGCCTGACAAGAAGCCATAGCAGAATTGTCTGGGAGAGAGAGAATCTGAGTTCTTCTGTTCTCACTACTTGGACTTAACTGGCACAACTAAATGCCTTCAGCCAGCACTCTTTTCTCCCGGATAGAAGGCTTTTAATTTGCACCGCTGCTGCTCTTCCATTTTGCCAGTAATGAATCCTCGACCTGGGAAGTTTTTACTTCTCATTGTGCCTTGCATAGAGGTGCTAATAAACATTTACTCAGTGAACCAGTTAAATGACCTCTAGATCTTCAGAAATCTGTGTTTGGGTTTCTGAAGTATATCTAACGTTATTTGTGTTTGTATGTAATTCTCGTGAGTTTCTAGATTATGGGTCAATCCTGTGTATTTGTGCCAAGTACATAGTATTGCCAGACTTAGGTGGAAACGCATATTCCTTCATGAAGCTAGACTTATAGTAAGAATACCTTAAATGGGAAAGCTTGTAGGTGAATTCTCAATCATTAAATCACTGGGAGATTGCTGCAACCCCCAAATCCTACCAGTGTTCATGAGGCTTATCACTGTTTAGAGGGAAATATGTTTCACATCCCAGTAAATAAAAAAAAATCAGTATATTAAGTCAAGTCAAAACTTTTATGGATTTTGCTGTAACTTTTGTGGTACTCAGTGTCTAGTTTCTCACTTTTCACACATCTTGGGCCTGACTGGGTTCTAAGATACCATCTGTATCTCCTTTCCCACCTTGTTAGCCAAATGCACCAGGCTTATTCCAGCGGTGCCTGGGCTTCCTCTGGGTCAGAGGATTCACACCACATATTTATAGTTGTCATTCACAGCTTCACATCCACTCTGGGGCTGGGAGTACAAAGATGCTTTAACAGTAGCTGATGTGAACAGAAACCTTTTGCGGTCATGGGAGAAAGAAATTTATCCATCCAGAAGCACATTGAGAATCATGAGTTTCCCAGGTAAAGGACTCCACAGTACAAAATGCCAGCATATGAAAGTAAGACTGGTGGCTATGAATTGATCATAAAACAACTTGGGACATCATCCAACTTGGAGTATGGTCAATTTTTTCACCCAAATCGTCCTTGTGAAGACTGGTCTCTTCTTCTCTGCTTGAGTGCATATTCCCAGTCTCCAAGCTTGCTGGACTGTCAGGAGTGGATTCTGCTTCTGAAGAAATCTACGACCTTGTTTTATTCAGTCATCAGCATGGTGTTCATGTCTGTTAAATACCTTTTCAGGATTCCTGTCACTGAATATGCCAGGTTGACTTGGGGCTTTCAAAACCAAACCAAAGGACTCTCCCTATGACAGCTCCCTATAACATTTCATTGACCCTGTTCTCCCTTAGTTTAACTTAAATCTTCTTCAACTTTCTGAATTTCCCTTTTTTTGAGATAGGGTCTTATTGCGTAGTTCAGCCTGGTCCTGAACTCAATGTGTGGCCTAGACTGGCCTCAAACTCATGGCAATACTCCTGGCTCAGCTTCCCAAGTGCTGATATTACAGACGTGCACCACCATGTCCAGTTTATGTGGAGTAAGGAATTGAACTCAGAGCCTATGTGCTTGCTAGGCAAGCTGTCCTATTCCTTCATCCCAGCTTCCTAAAGTCTGTAGACTTTCTCCACTCAATCCTTTCTAGCCTTTTAACATTTCTCTTTAAATCGACCTTACCTTTGCTGTCTCTAGAAAGTTAGCTATTTCCCCTTCTGTCTCTTAATCTTTCCCTTTTCTAAGAAGCTGCCAATAGCCCTGAACTTAAGCACTCAGACTCATTACAGATAAGCCACTGTGTTCATTTTTCTTTGATATTTATTGTTTCTGATGTTATATGACGATATGTGTGTGAACACCTTTTACAAACCACAAAGCATTACAAGTACAATTTGCTGGGATTAACAAAGAATCCCTCTGCCTTCTTTCATTTTATCTGCTCTTCCTGAGCCTAAAATCTCATGGATCTCATGTAGAGGACAGGAATATACAGAAGTATTTTAGTGCCTACTATGCTAAATATGTAATATGTAAAGCCACTAATCACGTGTGTGTGTGAGCACATGTGCGTGATACACACATGTACATACTTTGGCTTAACTTTCAGTATGATGACGATAACACTTGCACACAGAGAAGGCAATACAGTGATAAATGTTTTGTGAGTGGTAAACAAACAGCTGTCCAAGTTCAGAGGAAAGAACAATTACTTTCACTTGTAGGAGCTATTATTACTACATGGACAGGGTGAAAAGACAATAGTGACCAGAAAATTCGCCAAATATGGCAAGTTTGAAGGGCTGGGTACATTGTAGAGGCCTTCAGTGCCCAAGCAAAGGGTTAAATTTTACTTAGTAAGTTCTGGTGAGCTACTATTTTATGATCAAAGTACTGTCTAAGAAACTATTTGGCAGTGTTGTGTAATTTCAAATAAAAATTATTTTTCTGATAGCCTTTAGACATCTCACTTTTACATACAACAACTGTGCCTTTATTTGTAAGTGAATTATAAAATGGGTTTATGTCTAATCTATTTAAAAGGATGGTCAAAACAAGTTATTTTCAAAAGAAATTAGAGACAGTAAACTGCTTAATTAAGATATAAGCAATAGATGAAGAACAATAAAATACCCCTTTTCATGCTTTCTTAAATTGTTTTTAGGAATTTTGGTTAATTGGCTATCCTATTGCATTTCTCCTGAGCTGGGACGGTATGTCAGTTGTAGAGAGTTTGCCTAGGTCCTAAACTTGGTTCCTTGCACTTCCAGAGCAAACAGCATCCACCCATTATTTATCCATCTGAAGCAAGAAAGAACTCCTCCATTTTCTTTTTCTTTGCTTTGTTTGAGTAACTAGTAGCATATTTTTCCCAGTTGGTTAGAGTGAATCATTGTAATGAGATTTTGCTGAACAGCCTGCTCAGAATTGTTTTTAACTTTAGCAAAGATATTTGTAATCTTGCAGAAGAACTTTACTCCCTCTTCCTTTAATGAAAAAAAAATAGTAGGAGTGACAACTTACCTCACAAGATTATAAGGATCTGCTTATATAAATAAGAAGTGTTAAAAGTAAGTACTCTGAAAATGCTAATGACTGATTGACAAATGAATATTAAACACCTTGTTAGCTGAAACCTCTATGTATTAGAATTATACTTTTCTAGTAATAAGGACTATTTTAGAAGCACCAGGTAGCCTTATGACAGTATCAATCTTATCTTTTAATGATGGCCTACATATGTGCTGTACTAGCTTCTCAGTTATTCGTGATGAGAACTTTCACCACTAAGTAAACTCAGTCTAGCTACTTTTCTGTACACAATCATTTTAGACCATTTTTCCTCTATTACCAAGAAAATTGTAGCTGACAGATTCAAATGAGGAAACATTTTCAGCTAGCTTAAAGTATTACCTATACTTCATGTTTCAAATAGAGTTGCTACAACAGAAATTTTTAAAATGCACACTTATGAACTTTTTGTTAATATATTACTCTTCCTTATTATAGAAATAGGATTTTGTATTTGTATCAATTAACATTTCTTCCTGATTTCAGGCAATCCTTCCCTACACATATCAACCTGAGACCTGAGACCAGGAGCAAGTGGTCCTGGTCCCTTTTCCTAATTGATGGTTGAACATTGTGGTACATGTCTGTCTGCTCTGTATATTTTAGTAGGAGCTGACTCATTATCCAAGATTTGTACACTTTCCAAATCCCTGTTTTTGCTTTAGTCCCTAAGGTTGGTACTTCCAAGTTTTCAGGGGTCTAAGAAAATAATAGGAATTTATTTTTGTACAAGTAAGAAACTACATGGTTTTTCATTTCTTCTGAGTTAAATCTTAAACAGAATATGTATTGCATTATTTCCAAAATAAATAGTTTCAAGTATTAACTAAAGCATTAAAACTTTTCACCATTTTCTTTTCCCTATTCCTACCCATCAGCATTGGGAGCTTTGAAATGGGCCTGTAGCTTTCCAGACCCACTGTACACAGCAGAGGACCCAGAGGCTTGATGTAGGGCTGAGGGACATCAGAAAATTGTGAGATGTATACCTGGCTCATGTGTCATTTCATCACTGACACTGTTCCTATTAAATCTCTAAGTCAATAGGATGTTGACTGAGTCAACTTGTTCTTTTGTATTAAAACAACAAATTGTTTCCTTGGTATCTCCTACTGCAATCCTGTTTGCATTCTTGCTTCCATGAGTACCAGTCTCCCTAACCATCTTCTGCGTTCTCACTATTTGTCATGTATGTGCTCAGGAACTAAGGAATTTAAGATGGTATATCTGTCCTTGAAGACACTGAGAATTAACTTCCTATCCTTACATGCTATAATGCTATTTCTCATTTTTGGTATACTTTCATAGTAGACAGTGGGTCATTTCTTACCACTTCCTGGCTACCATCCTTTTCCAAGCCCCTATTTGCCTTCCAAGATTATTATAGTGGCCTAAAAATAACTTCCACCTTCTACCACTGGTGCCCTTGATCTTTTAACATGTCAGTCAGTGCAACATTTTAAAATCCTTCTAAAAATCTGCATTGGGTCATACCCATCATTCCTGTACCCAAAACCCTACAGTGGTTTCCATTTCCACTTAAATAAACAGTACAAGCCCAGACAGAGGTAGGCAAGGCTCTCCATCAGCTTCCCATTACTTCTCTGGCCTTATTTCCAACCCCTTATCCTCTTGCACTCTGCTTCCATCCTCTGGCCTCCTGGTTGTTTCCTGAATTCAAACAAACACATATGAAGTCCTCTGCCTTAGCTACGTCTTCCCAGAGCAGTCTCCTTGACTCTTTTAGCTCTTCATTCAAAGGCCGTTTGTATTAGTCACTTTCCTGTCTCTGCTTCAAACTTCTCGGTCCCTCAACTTGAAGGAAGAGAGGCTTATTTTGGCTCACAGTTTTCAAAAAGAGTCAGCTGGCTCCAAAGCAGAAGTGGCGTGGAAGAGGAAAGCTACTTACCTCTTGACAGCCAGGAAAAAAGAAAGGAGTAGTCTGGGACAAGAATATATGATTCTAGGTCACACACCGCCCCCCCCCCCCCCACACACACACCGAGAGATTCACTTTCAACTAGCCCTGCTGCCGAGCAGCACATCCCGCCATGAATAGATCAGTGGATGAATCCAGTGCAGTTAGCTAGCACCCCCATGATCCAATCACCTTCCACAAGCCCCAGCCATGAACATACGATACTTTTGGGGGACATTGTAGGTTTAAACCATAATACCAGTCTTTCAATAAGGCTGACTCCAACCACCGTGTTTAATACTCAATCTAGCTTCTACATCCCAGGACTCTTAATCCTGTCCTGATGCCTAGTGCCTAGTAGTTCAAAAAATATTTATTGAATTAATAAATGAATAAAAGCAAAAGAATTGAAACCAAATCTACTACTGGGGCTTCAAGAGAGTGTCCCAGGGACTGGCATCTAAGGCAAAGGACATAACAGATGTCCAGTCAGACCTATTGGATACTCTCTGCCCAGGAGATGAAAATAGAAATGAAGAGCAATACTCTGCGGGTCTAAACCCTGAAGATCAGCTTAACTACAGGTTGTCTCAGGTTCCTAGGTGTGGCTCCACCTTGCGGTCCACTGATGCCAAAAGAAAACAGCCTCTGATCTCCTCTGCTGACCAATACACCTGGCTCTGTCCCTTCCTTTAACTATGCTGTCCTGCGCACACAGGTACCTGTCAGGTCTTCCATGCTGCTAGACCATGGTTCCCCTCTTCCTTTTGGCTGGAAGCCATAACAGGTTTAGGAAGCAGAAATGTTTGTGTAGAGGAGAGCTAAGTCATAGCTAGTCTCAGTCCTGCCCTTTTGCCCAAACTTCACAATTACATCTAAAGTGCACAAAGCAGCTGAGGAAAATATAAAAATTAAGACTTTTCCCAACTTTAAACAATTTCTAGTGACAACAGCCTTTAATGACATAGAAATCACTTTCATATGTATTATCAAAACAACGCTTCATAAATTCCTGATGCCACTATCCTATGTCTTTAAATAACTGGGGGTGGGGGGGGGAAAGGGAAGGCAGACACATGGCTAGATGGAAAAGATACACAGAAAAAATAATGTAGCACACACACACACACACATATATATATTTCTATCACACACACACACACACACACACACACACACACACACACACACCCATACATAGAGAGGTAAGGAAATTCACAGCAAATTGGTAAGACTAGTTATTCACTACATTAATTTCTGTATTTGGCTTATTTATTTATTTATTTATTTATTCATTCATTTATTGAGACACAGTTTTACTATGTAGTTTAGGCTGACCTTGAATTCCCTATGTAACCCAAGATGGCCTCAAACTCATGACCTTTCTGTCATTGTTTTCTCAGTGCTATGATTACAGGGTTGTACCACCGTGTTTGGGTATTTGGATTCTCTTTTGTAGTCTCCTAAAAATTTGAATTTGAATTTGTGGGCTCGTAATTGCCAAAACAAAATATATTACTTTATGCTGTTGGCTTTCCCTGAATCTGTGACAAAACACCTGCAGTGATATCCTGTAAGGAGAACTCTCCAATCTGTAGACGCTTTGGATACTATTTGTTGAAAGTATGAATGCTTCTGTGGATGGATGAATGAACTAACCACGTGTGTTTTCTGGCAAAGGGCTCTTAAAGGGTTCTTGAAGTGTATAAAAACAACAAGGAAAAAAACAATGATTAAGAAATGATGAGTCCAAGTTCATAGGGAAAGGAAGAAAGAAGGAAAGCAAGAAAGAAAAGGAAGGAAGGAAGGAAGGAAGGAAGGAGGGAAGGAAGGAAGGAGGGAAGGAAGGAAGGAAGGAAGGAAGGAAGGAGGGAAGGAAGGAAGGAGGGAGGGAAGGAAGGAAGGAGGGAAGGAAGGGAGAGAAAAAGGAAGAAACGAAGCCTGCAAAAATGCTCCTAAAGGAGGAACATGAAACCAGAAGGAATTTTAACCTAATGAAGTCATGAGAACCAAGTCTGTAGTATGTATAGAATTTGCTCGACAAATACACTAAAGATGTGTACAATGTCACATGACATATTCATCACCACGTCATAGAAATCCATCATATTTGTATGAAAAAAATAGAGGCTAGAACATACTCCTCCGATGTGCGCGTTCACTTTGAGGTCTCTGCACCAGTTACCTAACGGGGGAGAGGTGTGGGGCAGGAGAGCAAGAGGAGGCGGTGCAGGTGTAGCTGTCATTCTGCGCTCTGGAAACCAGCTCTTTCAATGCCTCTTAATCTGCTTTCAGAACCAAAACAAGGGAAAGTGAACTGGCTTCCCTGACCAATACTGCGAAGAGGTTTTGTTTGTTTATTTTTGGTGGTGGGGGTTGGGGTGAGGTTGGTTTGGTTTGGTTCGGTCTGGGGTCTTCTTTTGCATCTACCTCACCTTTCCTGGGGACACTTGCCGCGCAGGTCATCTTCCTACCATAAGTCCCCGAGGTGGGTCCTGCCCGCAGCGGCCTCACCTCAGTCTTCCATCTCCCTTAAGGAGGCTCACCTGTCGCACCCTACTCTTGGCTCACATGCCGATCCCGGTTTGTCCGCCAATTTACAAGGCCTGTGTGAGCAGGAATGGGGAGGTGGTTGCTCTGGTATCACCTGGAGCGGCGGGAACTGTGGCACAGGTAGGATGCGGACCAGAGGGTCCTCCAGTCCGACAGACCCGTGTCACTTTTGGCAGGTCTGGGATTTCGCGTTTCGGTATTTGGCCTCCAGTGCTGGAATCTGGAATCTGGATTCTGCCCTTGTTTCTCGGCAGCCAGCTCTTTGAAAATACGGAATTCCAGAATCAGAATTTCGTGCACGTATGGACAGCATACAGAATTTAAATTGAAAACACTGGTGAATCGTGGACTAGTAACGTTGGAAATTTTGACTTAAAGACATTTCTAAAATTAATAAATTGTATATGGTTTTTAAAATCCATACTGAAAAAATTAATCAAGGAAAAAGTGAAAACTTGTCTTTCCTGAGATAGCCATGGTCACTGCTTGCTTGAAATTTGTGTTTCTCTCTTTCTCTCTCTCCTGCCCTCTCTCTCTTTTCCTTTTTAATGTCTCCCATCTCTGCAATCCCTTGGCCTTCTCTGTTGGGGGTTCCTCCTTATGAGCTTGAATAAAGGGGATAAAGGCAGGTTGTGTGAAAGGCGACTTTTATCACAGGAGATTTTGCGGGGCGGAGAGCGGGGATAGTAGGTGGGGGAGCTCTTGACACACTGGGAGGAAGTCCTGAAATAGAGAAAACCCGCGTGACGCTTTGGGGATATGTAAACTGGGGGAAGAGGGTTATCTCATAAAGCTTGTTTAAGGCTACGATTTCTGAAACTTCCATCTCATTATTTTGGTAACAACTTTCTATGTTGCCCTGTAGGGTATCTCATAGGGCAGCCCATGGCTGTGTCTGTGAATCCTGTTTCTGGGCTGGGGGTCCCAGACCTCACTGCCTACATACAGTTCACTGTCTGCTCTCATGTTCCCCCATGGAGTATTTGACCCTGACTGCTTTTAGGGGATTGGGATGGTTACTACTCTAGCTTTTTTGAGCTGGAAGGGTTGGGGGGTACTCTTGTGTTGGCAGTTAGGGTTTCATTCCAAACAGGGCCGATTTAGGGGTCCCTGGTAGAAATCAGGTAGCTGGCTTTATTGGATATCAGTGCAGACTAGTATTCGTAGCTTGATGGTTTGTAGCCTATGGGAAATGAATACTTACAGATTATTAGACAAAACCCAAACAGACATATCACAGAGATGACCCATACGATCCCTTGAGTGGTTGCTAAGGCCATCTTATTCTGGAGAATGGCTTTTCTCACTAATTTAACTTCAGCATTTATCCATTCTGTGATGTTTATGGCCATAAAAAGAAAATTAGAGTCAGAAAAAGATGCCATTTTTGAAAAAGCTATTAAGTTTGTTGGGGCTTTAGATTATTTATCTGAAATGATGGTTGATGGCTGTTTTTTTGAATAAGAGTTTGAATCCTTCTAGTGGCTACACTGAGTATGAAGTTTCAGGAACTGAGTCCTTGATGACAGAAGGATCCTTCCAAAGTTTCATGTATGAGTGGTGAACCCAGGACTTGTGTTTGGTAACTTAGGATACAATGGGAGTAAACAAAACTACAGGTATAGGGTTTTTCTCATGTGGGCTCCAGGGAAGGTGTTGTCAGTAGGGCACGCATCAAATTATGTGCCCCAGCTTACAGTGAGGGTCCCTCCATTCATGGTGTAGCCTCTATTCCTTCAATTAATGCCTTTGAAATTGAGTGAGGTGATATGTTTAACTTCAAACCCAGTTTCAGGATCTAACAATAAGTAAAAAATAGTCTCCCATATAAAATCTCCTAAGGAGTTAGTCAAGACCTTTTGGGTGAGTTTCTTATTCTCATCAGAGCTATGAGCAGTCATGTTACCCAGAAAAGTTCTACTTCCTGTGAGTTTTTGCAAGTGATCTTTAACACTCCATCCATTCTCTCTACCTTTCATGAGGACTGAGGTCTCTAGACAAGGTAAAAGTGGTACTAGATGCCCACAGCCTCATGTGACAGGAGGCAGTGAGATTGTAGGCAGTGACCTCAGAAATGGAGAGTCTACCGAAAAGCAGGATTTATAGAAAAGGCAGCAGGCTATAACTTGTAATGGTCCATAGCTGCCCACTCCCCAGAACTACTTAAAGGGCTTAAAAACTCAATAGAGTCAAAGAATTTAAGGGAAAACTTCCTAGCAACTAGGCTTAGCAACCAAACTGCTTTACATATGACAACCTCTTACCCAGCTCAACTATAAAAACTCCTAGACATCAAACCAAAGGGTGACTCACATTTCTGGGTCCCCGTTTTGTAGGGCAGAAGCTTTATTCTCCTTATTTCCCTTCTATCTTCCTTTCCCCTTCTGTAATTTTCCCAACAAAGTGCTCCCTTCACAACCTGACTCCCATCTTTTGCAACTTTTTCGTCAATCCTGTGAAGACAAAAACTCAGTGTGAAGGCCTTTCGGAACTGGGGCCTGGCACCACACCTGGTAACACTCAGATACTCCTGGTGTTACTGTTCTCTGGAAAGACGAATGACTACTCACCACCCTAGGGTCAAGACTTAACACCCTTCTTCTACCATCAGGGACTGAACAAGGGAAGGGAAACTACTAACAAGCCTGGCAGTAGATCCTCCCTCCCCCGCCAACACTCAGGACTGCCAAAATAACTGTTTTCCCCTTTTGCCTACGTGACTTAGGCCCATGTAGCACGGCTACATTATTCAGGCCCAGTCAACACCTGCAGCCCCTGAGACACCCCCTCCCCCCAACACACTCACACCCAAGAAACTTTTCAAGGCCACTCTCTCACACCGCAGTTTTTCAAGGCCAGTGCCCTCAGTCGAAAAGACTTCCTTGCCCCAGGCGCTGGGCTCTTCTCTAGCACAGTCTGACAGCTTGTACCGTCCTTTAGTAAACTCGCTAGGACTGAGGCTTAGTCTCCCTTGAGTCATTATGTTCCGAACTCGAGATTTGGCAGCAATACTTTAGAATTTTTAAAATTCAAATTTGTTTATGGAGGGCTTTGTTATGTCATGCAGGAATGCTTAATTTTTAAGTAGTTAAATTCACTAAATTTTTATGTGTTTGGATTTTGTGCGACACTGAGAACGGCATCTCTGTACCAAATCTATAAAATAATTCTCATAAAATTTCTTCTATTATTTGTTTTTTTCCTATTTAAATTTTGAACCGGAAATTATATAGCTGTAAAATGTGAGACGTGGATTACACTCTTTTTCAGGTGTCCCAATCTCCTTTAGTGAGTAACCTATCTTTTCTCCACTGACTTGTAAGTTTCATCTTTATCAAATGCTTATAAATATTCATGCTAGAGAGCAAGACCCTGTCTCAAAAAAAAAAATCATGTTGCAAGGTATTTATCTTACTTGTATTCTTTCCTAAATTTTCCTGGCTACAAATACTTGTTTATTTTTCACGTAAACTTCATTCGTTTTAAAAACAAAATTCTGGGTTTTTAAACTTGACAATAAATTATTTTCGCACAGTATTAATCACAGTAGTATCCTTTAGTTCATCTGCAATTGCGGTGGATCCCTGCTGCCCCCACCTCCTGAAAACACCTGCAGGAAGACCACGGGGAGAACCCGGACCGGAGATGGACCGTGAAGCGCAGAGCTCACTGCTTTTGCATGCTCACTGCGAATCTGTCCTGTCACCACCCCCCCCTCCTCCACACACACACACACACACACACACACACACACACACACACACACGACTGGGGAGCCTGACCTGCGAAGCAAGACGAAGCCGGGACCAAGGAACCGGACCTTCAGCGAAGGAGATTGCAGATGTGGAAAGACCCAGGTGGGCTCCGCACAGTGGGTAGGTGATGCCCACACAAATAGGCCTGTCCGGTCCCGGGTAGGTGACTTTTAATTACACACATTTCGAAGTGATTAAAGCTTAGATGTTTGTCAGCCTGCCACTCCTTCAGACACTGAAAAACAAATTCAACAATAATTTAAAAGTCCTTGCACCACCAATTCACTTCCGAAAAAAAATCCTCAAATTTGGTGTGTATTTCTCCAAGCCACTTACAAATGAATATGTAACTGATGCATACCTCTAGAATTATATTTAAACAAACACAAACTGCTATGCAGCTTTGTGCCATGGGATTTTTTTTTTTACATCATTAACTTCATTTCATTATTTGTGGTTGCATGATGATGCAGATAAGTGGATGCATCATCTTTCCTCATTCATTTAAGCTCTTGGACCCTCTCTCCAACACTGCTCTCTGGAATATTCCTTGAATTTCTTATGGGCATTTTGATGAATTTATATAAATATTTTTATGGAATGGAGTTTCAGAAGTGGAGTAGCTGGCTACTTATATTTTTTAAAAAATAAGGTTTTTTGGAGAATTATTTGCATACCGTAAACACTCCTCTTAGTGTGTACATTTGAATTTTCCAATACATATTAAAACCACTACAAAGTATCCATCTCCAGCCCCTTGTAATATTCCCCCTTGCTACTTCTCAGTCATGTTTTCCCTGCACTCCAGCTCCTGAGAATGAATACTACAACAGTTGTAAAGTTACTTGTTCTGCCTTTGCTAGGATGCACTCATGCAGCATGAGCATGCAGCCTTGTCTCTACTCTCCCTCACATGGTGTGTCTCTGGGATCCATGTATGCTACATGTGAGCAGATTCTTCAAGTTTGGACCACTGTACTCTGCACACTGCTCAAAGGTGGTGGGTGTTGGGGGACTCCCAGAACCCTTGTCCTTTGTCCCTTCCTGTCCAAATGAGGAGCCCTCCTGGTTCCTGCAGTGCAGCCCAGTATGAGAACTGCCCTCAAGACCCCTTTAGATGTGAAGACAGAAAGGGAAACCTGCAATGACAGGAAAACGAGCACCAAACCCACCTGAGCAGTGACTTTGGGGCTGAAGGACAATGCTGATGCTAGGAGTAGAGCCAAGGACATGTCCCTTTCCCCAGATCCTACAGCAACAGCAAACTCTATGATGCCCCAGACCTGCTTTCTATACTCGCCTGTTACTGGGGTACCCACAATTATCCCTCCCCCACTCCAGCTAATCCCTAAATAATCCTGCCTCTACCCCTGAAATAGCAGACGCCCAGCTCCACTCCATCTCCCGAATCCTTTGGCTCAATCCGAACACTACACAGGGCCTTTCCCTCCTTTTTCTCATTTCTCTCCTTCCTGTTGTTGGATGATATTTCCTGGTCACACTGGAGTCGGAGACTCCTGTCACTTTAGAGATTCAGTAAACCTAATCTTAGTGACAGGTTTGGCTTTGGCTGCTTTCTTCAAGAGCCTATCACCTCACTTGCAGATCCCACTCTGTAGGTGTGAGGTTCCCATAGACATTCAAGGATGCTGGGATGATAGGAGACATGAACGTCACTTGAGGGAGAGAAAACTGTAGTCAGAAAGACAGAATCTACGAGTGGGAAAAAGGAAAAAAACTAGAACAACAGTTTCAAATCTTAGCATAAATCAGGGTAAGAGCTTGTTGAAGCCCAAATTGCCAGTCTACAACCCTCGAGTTGCTATGTGCATTGTTCACAGTGGAAATAAACCACAGAACTAAGCAATCTGTCTGCTGATGCTTTGAATCCCATAACCCAATTCCAGATCTTTGATTTAGACATCACTCTCATTCTCATAAGATAAATGAGTCCTACCCTCTAACCACACATGACTCAACTCCAGTAAATCCTACACATTCAACTGGCCTGATTTATATTCTGTGCCTCTAAATCTACGAGAACCTGGATTCCTGGTTGCTTCCTCCTCACCATGAGTGCTGATGGGATGATCTATAACAGTTAGATTGAAATAATGATCCCTCTTATGAAGGCCGCACAAGCCAGTGTTAACCCATCTTCTCTCCACTTTGTTAGCTGGATGTATAAATCTATACAGCTTCTATGAAGGTCATGTGACAATATCTTAAAAATGAATACACATGGGACATAGCATATCCTTCTCCCAGACATTTATGTTACAGATATACAGACATGCAAAAATTCTATTACAGATATATATATATATATATATATATATATATATATATATATATATATACACACACACATATATATATGTATAGGCATACAAATATACATATATATTTAGATATAGATACAGTTCCCTCTTTTACAAAGTGTCATGTACCTGATCTTTTCCATTTAATGTATCTTTGAGACTTTAATCTTCTAACATATGTGATAGGTCAAAGAAGGAGCCTGGCAGAACCAAAAATACGACCAGCAGCAAGAGAACTTGGGGTGAAAGTTTGTTGCCCCCATGACCCTAAGCCTGGATAGCAGATCCAGGTATCAGACCCCCCCTCCCCCCATCACCTTATGCCTGCCTAACAGGTCCAGGCACAAGGCCAGGTGTAAGGCATGAAAGATAAAGGATAAAGGAGATGTGGAAAAAGGGCAGAGGGCATCCAAAAAGAGGCAAAATGGTAAAAGATGTCTAAGAAAGCAAAAAAGGCCGATTATGGGGTGACCAGAGCTTTTATATAGTGTGGATGGATGCAGCAGCATGAAGTCAGAGATCGGGCTTTTTAACTGCTGTGTGGGACAGGGGTTAGGCAGAAGAGGACAAAGAAAAGTTGCCTGATAGGTTGGGAGGGCAGGTGGGTAGGCAGTGGGTAAAGGGAGACAGGTCGTTGCTGGAGTGAGGATCGTCATTATCAGGCTAGCAAAGTTGTTGCAGCCAAGCTCTGTATGTGGGAATGGCTGAGGAAACCTAGCACAGGAATCACGGCACGGGGACTCCCACAATATGTATAATGTGGGAGGACATATGAAGTCTAGTAGCAGAATCCAAGTGGTGTGGGAGTAGTTGGTGACAATTGGTGTAGAGGATTTTTACTTTTAGAATTTAAAAAAAATGCAACACTTTAAAAAGATGGGAATGATAAATTGGGTGTGGCAGTACTAACCTGTAATCCCAGAAGTCTGGGAGGCTAAAGTAGGAAGATCACAAGTTCAAACCCAGCCTGACTTAATTTAATTGGCTACTTAGCAAGAGCATTTCTCAAAAAAAAAACACTATATATATATATATATATATATATATATATATATATATATGTGTGTGTGTGTGTGTGTGTGTGTGTGTGTGTGTGTGTGTGTAAAACAAAATTTAAAAAGAGGAGATTTAAAGGCTCTGGGTTCAATTCCTAGAATAAAAATAAGAAGGCATTATTCATTATCCCCTCTAATGATCAACCAAGAGGAAGTCACAGGAGAAGGTATCTAGTACTAACACCTTTCTTTGTCTTTTTGGGAAAAAAATCATTAGTCCTAACAGGAAAACTTGTATGGCTTGTGCTTTTTCGTTCTGTCATATTTCTAAGACAAATACTCGTGTCCTGGTCAAATACGGGGATGACAGACAATATGGTTGCTCTAAAAGTTAGCATAAACCTGGGTATCCGAGTAGCCTGTAGTCCCACCTATTGGGAGGCTGAGCCAGGGGTTCTAGGCCACCTGAGCAAACATAGTGACAGCCCATCTCAAAAAATAGGTGAATGATTAGCATAAAAAACGTCAGATGAAAACTGCAGCAAGGGTAAGATTAGCCTGTGAATGCCCTAAGTGCCCCTCCAAGTGTTATGTGCATAGCTCTGCAGGTGATTTTATCAGTTCTTTTACGCTGGCTAAGCAGTGCCTTTCTAAGACCTTTCCTCGCTTCCTCCTCTCATTCCGCTATGGGGAACCCTTCCTAATGCACACCGGTGACGAAGGGCATCCTGAACCGGAGAGACAGACTAACAAGCCAGGCTCACAGCAGGCGAGGGAGGCTGAGTGCGGGCCAGGGAAGCGCGCAGTTCTGCGCTGGGGTGAGGAAGGGTCTATCCCCCAAAGGGCATTCATGCTTCTTTCGTGATTCCTGGGACAGGACAAAAGGGCCAACGACGAGGGTGGGATTCGAACCCACGCGTGCAGAGCACAATGGATTAGCAGTCCATCGCCTTAACCACTCGGCCACCTCGTCCCCGGCCCGGCTCTCCGTCCCTCCTCCCAGCAGGACTCTGGGCTTCCTACGACAACGCCTAGCCGGTTCTTCCTCTTTAGAGCCTGCGGGGCTCAGGTGTCCTGAAGCACGGTCGCCGCAGAGCTCCGGCCCGGGGAGTCTGAGACACACTCGGTCCCGGGCACAGCGACAGCCCGCACCCTCCGCCGGCTCGGAGACCCCGCCCGCTCGCCCCCATTGTCTCCCCTCCCAGGTCCTAGCGCCCGCCTGCCCTCCCGCGACACGACACACGGAGGGTTCCGAGGCCCCGAGCCCACCGCCCACACAGGTAGAGGGACTGGGCGACCCTAACTTCCCAGCCCCAGGGCGAAATGACCTGGAGAAGCCGCTTCCGCCCCTCGGAGCAGATCTCCCCGCGGAATTAGGAGGCGAAATTTTTGTTCTCTGCCTAAAAGTGGGTGCCCTTCCATTTCCTATGGGATGCCCTGGAGCCCCAGGCCCCGCTCTCCCACTGCGCAACGGCAACTTCGGAGCCGTTACTTGAGGTCGGGATAGAGACGCCCCCACGCCTGGGAGACGGGCAGAGGGTCTCCTCCCCGCACCCGACGCCCGCTGCACCCTTCGGCAAAGAAGAAACCGCTATGGCTAAGGGAGTCAGTGAAGCGTTCCAGGCCTAACCCAGCTCCCAACGCAGAATCTAGTGAAAGGATAGTTTCGATTAATTAAACTCTTGAGCTAAAAACCCCAGTTTTTAAAGAAAAAATATCTCAAAGTTGTGACGAATACTAAATGAGTTAGTATCAATAAAGTGCTTTAAGATTGTACAGTAAATACTGAGCACTGTGTAGGTCATTTGATACTATCACATTTTTTTACTCTACTGATACAACCAATAAAACACAATAAATACTAATACTAATAATAACCAGTTACCTACACTTATATCCAACAATGAAAGCCCCATAGGGATAAAAAAGGAATCAAAGAAACACATTCAATTTCCAGATGCCAATCAAATGGTAAATGTTTTGAAGCTACTTCCGTATAGGACACTTAAAAATTAATATATCAATTGCCTCTTTGTGCTCCCAGTTTTGATTCCTGAAATACTGCTCATGCAAATTACTCAACCAAGTTGACAAAGAATCATATACTATCTTTACAACTCATAATATTCAGGGATGGAGATGTAGCTTAGTGGCAGAGCCCTTGCCTAGTACCTGTGGTGTTCGTGGTTCAATGCCCAGCTGTCTGCATAAATAAGTAATGAAGCTCATAACTTTCCTTCCTTCTCCAAGCTGAACACTCCACTTTGTGAAAGGTACACCGAAGTACTTACTTTTAATAGTTTAACATTCAAAACTACCCACCCTCAACTTTGCCAAGACTGGTATACTTAATGTATGATTAGGCAAAATATTAGTAGTGTGTGATCACTAACAAAAAAAAAATCTCTATACAGCAAATTGCAAATGCTTTTCACAGTTAGGTTATAGAGCAAGTTGTAGAGCAGTACCTATGGCATCTTTGTGTAGATGTTTATTATCAGTGAGGGAAGTTTAACTTTAGGCTCAATTTTATTCAGGTCCTAAACTTATAGCTTTCATGTTGTTTTCAAATAAGTATTGTGGATATGTATGTACATTTGTGTATGTATTAAACATACCACCCATTTTGTATACTATGTATTTCTTTTTTAACAGTTAAATTAGGCTTTCCAATGTATTTCAATATTTATAATCTTATTTAGCATTTCTGATTTATTTTTTTACACATTAGTAAAAAAGATGGATAGGGCAGCTTGTCTAACAAAGACATGGCAGAAGCTGTATGCTTTCCAAAGTTTTGTTTTGCAGCTATCCACTGGTTGACTAATTAGGTAATTATTTGCATGTGGATACTATTTGAAAGATTGGAGAAAGAACAGTATCTCCAAATGGGAGACTCTAACGTGGTCCTTGCCCCTCTTCTTTCTCCAAAAATTAACTCATCCAAACATAATTCCTTTTCAATTCTTCTCATGCCTTCAGGTTTCTTCTTGAAGACAGCCTTTACAAATTCGATCACAAAATGGTTGGGCTTCCAGTCATTTTTTTTGGCCTTTTTCCTATTTGCTTTTCCCTTCCATTTCAATATAAAACGTCAATATAGAACAATATCAGCCAAGAAAATTGTTTGGGATTTCTTTCTCTACTTAGGACTCATCTAGAAACACTTAAGGGGTGTGCATGTGTGTGTGTAGTAAGAGAGACAGAAGATACCATGCTTCCCATATGAATGACCTTAGACTTACTCTGTCACTTATTCCCTATTACAGAGCTACCTAAAAAAGAAATGACATAGCAGCATCGGTCTGTCATCCCAGCACTCCAGTAGGCAGAAGCAGGAAGACTGCAAATTCAAAGCTAGCCTGGGCAAGTTAGTGACTCAGCAAGACCCTGTCTCAAAATCAAAACAAAGCATGAGAGGGGAATGTGATTCAGTGCAAAAGCTCTAGGTTAGATCCCTAGTGCTGAGAAAAAAAAAAATCACTAAACTTTAATTACCCCCCCCCAAAGTATCCATCTTATTAGTATGCATTTATAATACATAATAGTTACATTCAACTTGACAAGTCTGTACACATACATCTTCATCACTTTTGTTTCCCTTCCCCTTCCCCACCCTCTTATCACCTCTCACACTGTCTCTTTCTTTCTACAAATTTATACCCTGCTTCCTACCAGCTCCCCTACTAGGCTCTTATTTATACTTCGGTTTTCTTATATTAGAGAAACCATGAGTATTTAAGTTTCTGTGTCTGGTCCATTTCGCTAAACATGATGGTCTCAGAGGGCTTCCCTTTCCCTACGTATCACTGAAATTTATCATTCTTTATGGCATAATAATACTCCATTGTGTATGTGTATGATGTGTGTGTGTGTGTGTGTGTGTGTGTATGCCTATATTATCCTTTTATATATTATCATTACCCATTCATCTATTACAATGAATTTTTAAAAAACAATTTTAGCATCACAGAAAAGCTGATATTTCTCATACAGTTGTCTTCACGCATGCATCACCTTCTGAATTATCAACATCTCCTGGCATCATTGGAAAATTATTACACCAAAGCAACCCATATTGATATGTCATTATCACCAGAATTCATAGTGTACATTAACATTCATTAGACATTTTACACATTTTGGCAAATATACGACATGGATCTACCACTATTACAAAGAATACTTTCACTGCTCTGAAAATACTCTGCTCTCCCTATCGATCCTTTCTTCCTTGTTACCTGGCAACTGCTAACTGTTCTTACTAGCTCCATAGGTTTTCTTTTTCTAGAATTTCATATAGTTGGAATTGCACAGTATGCAAGCTTGGATTCTTTTACTTAGTGATATGTGTTTAGATTCCCTTCATTATTTTCACGGCTTGACAGCTCACTTTTTGTCACTGAAAAATATTCCACGGTACATGTACTATAATTTATCCATCTACTGAAGGGCATCTTTAGTTACTTGTGCCTTTTAGCAATTATGAACAAAGTTACTATCCATGTGTGAGTTTTTTATAAATGCAAGTTCTGGATAAATATCAGCAGGGGTGGGTGCTTGATCATATGGTTAAAATACACTTAGACTGCTTAACTACCTTCCAACTGGAAGTACCATTTGTACCATTTTGCATTTCTGCTAGCAATAAATTAGAGTTCCCAGTTTTCCACTTCTTCCTCAGTGTTCTGGACTTTGGCCATTTTAATGTGGTGGTATCTTATTGCTGCTTTAATCCTTTTTGGTTTAAACTAAGCATTTTATATTATTTTTGTTAGCATTTTATATTATTCCATTTTCTCTCTCACTGTTTAATACATTAATTGTTTTGTTTTTGTGAGACAGGATCTTGCTAAGCTTTCAAGGCTGACCTCAAACTTTCAGTCCTTCTACCTCAGCCTCCTAAATAGTTGGGATATAGGAATGTATCATTGGCCTGGCTCAATCATGCCTTCTGATTTACTTTTTTAAATCAGGTTTTACTAATTAAATTAAGTTTTACTAATATTGTGGATTACTAGGCTTTCTGCATACATAACACTAGATTTCTGGGCCAATCTGTGTGTCTGTGGAATTCATTGGGGTCATGTAGTGGTTCCCCTTTTTGATGCCAGATAGGTACCTGAGTGCTCTCCTTTGGGAGGCACACACCCTTTGTCTTGCAATACCAGACACATGTTAGACATATTAAAAAATGGGTTCCTTTTGGTCTAAAGAAGAGATAGTGGGGCTGGAGAAATGGCTCAGCAGTTAAAACACTTGCTTAGCAAGTGCTAAGTCAAGCACTAAGTACCTGAGTTTTATTCCTGAGCACCACATAAATCGGGCGTGGTGGCACATGCCTGTAATCCCAGCACTCCAGAGGCTGAGGCAGGAGGATTTCTGTGAATCCAAGGCTAGCCTAGGCTCCACAGTGAGTGCAGGACCAGCTTGGACTACAGAGCAAGACTCTATCTCAAAAAAAAAAAGGCTTTACAAAATAATTCTAATCACAGCTTCAGTTTTAAAGGTTACAGGTCTCAAGACATGGACATACCACCAAGAAAATCAGAAACATGGGCCAGGAGGAGAAATAAATTCTCTAGGCTGGCCACTGAAACAGGTCCCCAAGGAAAAAAAAAAAAGCCCAAGATGCCTCAACCTCTCCAGCAGGCATCGCTGTTGATGTTCTCTTGAAGACTCAGACCCAACTCATGGGCTCATCGGAGTCATTGCAGTGTCACCCACCTTCAAAGCTTCCTGAATAATTTGCCTCTTTTTGGTCCTTGCTTTATGTATTTCTTGTGGTGTTAGCTGGGAGATCAGACCCTGATATTCCTCCCAGCGATGACCACTACACCATGCTGCACCTCACCTTTCTGCTCCTGCTGAAACTATGACAATGTCTGGAAAAACCTGGCTATATGACCTATGGACATATGCGTAGGGACCAGGATGAATGTAAAAATACTGGTCTTAGTATTGGTCCTATGTAAACAGTAGTCATCAGCCTAAAAAGGGTCAAATGATTGTTGGATTTGTTTAAGAGTAAGTCAAATGATTTATATAAAAGTTGAGCTTCCCCAAGGGGCCAGGCAATAAAAGCTAAAACTGTTTATATAGGCCCTACAGTCAACTATAAATGGGGGTTGGTCACCCAATGACATCTATTTTGCCATCTATTTTTGACTTCCTGCCTAAACAATCTTACAGGTATCACAGCTACCGGAACTGCTACAATGAGGGCAGACCATCCAGCTTCCCAGCCAGAAGAGAAAACCTCAAACTGCAATAGAACATCGTGACACTGCAAAGTCAGCTGGACCCTCTAGCTGAAGTTGTTCTCCAAAACCACTGGAAACTTTGATCTTACGACTGCTAAAAGGAGGACTCTGCACTTTCCTGGGAAGAGTGTCATTTTATATAAATGATATGGTACAAATTAAGTCTCAAGGACACAAGTAACTGAAATTGGACAAGCAACTGAAAGAGGTTGGACACTTTGTTCGGTCCCTTGGAGGGACTGTTGGCCCCTTGGCGGGATCTTTTAACTGTCCTCCTGTTGGTATTGCTTTTGGCCCATGTCTTGTAGACCTCCTTACTCGTTCCATACATGACAGGATGGAAGCTGTTTGGTCAAATAGTACCCATAAGTTCCCACCTAAAATTATAAATCATTATATAGAGGAAAAAAGAGGAGGGAATGTCCCCAGGCAAGCAGCCCCTCTGACTGGGTCTAAAACAGTTAACCTGAGAAAGCAATTCCCCCCTTAACTGAGCTTGTAACAGTTAAACTGTGAAGCTGTGTAGCTAGCTGAGTAGCTCAAGCACAAGAACAGAGCTGGGTTGGGGGAGGAGGGGACAGGGAACAGGGGCCTGGGGCAGGCAACAAGGTGCTGTCTAGTAGGGCCAAGGACAAATGTGCTCTGAAGCTCGCTTTGTGTAAAAGAGAAACTATTTCAGCAAACTCGTTACTCAGACATTTCTCTGTGTTCCCTGCTTACTGACTTGCAAGCCTCCCCTCACTCCCGCCCCGCACAAAGGATATAACAGTAGCCTACCCCTGAGTTGGAGCCCTCACCATTTTGGATGGATCCAGGTAGAGAGAGGCCTGCTAGCATAATCAATCTTTCTCTCACCTCTGAGCTCTGAGTCTTGATATCTCTGGGTTCATCACATTTCTGTAACAGCAGTTCACCCATTCCTTGCTTTGTGCTTTTTTCGTCTGACTGTCCATCTGCATCATTTATAACATTCCTATTATAAGGGCAAAACATAAGCAAAATCTTCTCTAGGTCTGTGCGCAGCATATTAACTTTTAACTGGTCAGCCAAAGGACAAGCGACAACTTACTCTTTGTGACTGACATCTGAAGTAGGACAAGTTTTGAATGAGTTCTTAACCTACAGGATCCAAAGCTTACTCTGGGAAGACAGTGTCAGAATTCAATGAAATTAGAGGACACTTAGTTGGCATACAGTGGAGAATTAAGAAGTGTATGTAAAAAACACCCATGCACTTGTTTGCATTTATACTCTATTAAATGTATGAGTAGAGAGAAAAACATTTTTTCTTTAAAAATGTAAACCTAAGTTTATATTTGTTTTGGACTTTGTCTTGAATGAAATTCCCAGAGATCTCTGGATTTGTAGCTTAGCATCTGAAATGAATTTGGGATTTTTTTTCTCAGTCATTCTTGCTTCACATATTACTTCTGTCCCCCTTCTTTCTCCTGTTTTCTCACTTTACATGTTACACCTTTCTGTAGTTATCCCATGGTTAAGTATTTTGCTTTGTTTTCTGGTCTTTTTTCTCATGTCTTTCAGTTTTGGGAGTTCCTACTGTCGCATTTTCCAGCTCAGAGATCCTTTCCTCAGATGTCTGGTCTCTTAATGGGCCTGTCAAAGGCATTCTTCATTTCTATCATACATACATACATACTTACATACATACATATATAATTTTTTTTAGAATTCTTATCTCTCTGCTTACATTATCTATCTGCCCCTTTTTAATTTAGAAATTTATTCTGTTTAATCAAGAAGCCTCATATAGCTTTAGTTTAAAAATAAACAGTGAAACCAAGACAGTACTTCAAAGTCCTAGTCATTACAAATACAAGAGATATGGAAGACTGTAGAGCCCAATTGGAAGAATGGACAAAAATAAGGACTCACGATATTTTTCATAAAACAGGGTTTTATGTAACTGAAGGATCCTTGCTACTACTAGTTAACTGCCTTTATAAAAGAGAGGGAAAGTAGAAAAAAGGAACCCAGAAGAACATATAGAGTGAAATTCCAGTGCTCTGAATTAGCTTGTTAACATATCCATGTGAACCTTGTGTCCTGGCACACAACATGCTTTCATTTTTCAGGCTCATAGTAGAGCATGCCATTTTTTCTTGTTCAATCTGTTTTGTTTTAAGTTCCCAGATAGCAGGAGCTTTAGTTCTAAGTTTTAGTTCTAAGAAAGCAGAAGGGATTCTAGTGCTATTTTCTTGTGCCCTTAATGACAGGGGCCACAGTTCTCCCATAAATTCCCCAGAATTTTTCCCATTCAAAAACCCAAGGAATTTCTGATTCTGGATGAGGCAGGAAGGATTCTTCCCTAGAGTTCTCAAAGGGACAGTGTCTCTACACTCTTTTTTCAGCTCATATCATAAACAAGTATTCTTTTCAGGCATAACTAATGCCATACTTTTAAAATTTTGGGTGGTCTTTGTGTGTGTGGGGTGCGTGTGTGTGTGTGTGTGTGTGTGTTCAATTTTGCTGCTTAAAATGGTCCCCATGCATTATGCTGAAGTGTCATCGAGGGTTCCTATGTGCACACTGACTGTGATGTGCCTTACAGAGAAAATATAAGTGTAAGAGAAATTTTGCTCTTCCATGAGTTATAATACTACTGCCTAGGAATAGAATGTTGAAGACAATTCAGTAGGTAAATGAAGGGAAAGGAAGAGGAAGTTCGTGTATTTGTAGACAAGGGCTAGAAAGAGCTAAAGTAATATCTATACATTCATCAATGTTTTTCAGATGGTTCAAGCTCTCATTTTCCCCTAAGCTTTTGTCCTCTTCTGATACCTTTCCAACTACCTCATCATACCTTATTCAGTATAAAATACTCTACAAATCCAGTGACTTTATCCTTGTCACTACTGCTATCTATTCTGCTCTCCCTGTCCCTAAACTGGAAGCTCCTTGTGACTGAAATGCTTTTTTTCATTTATTTTTGAGAATCTAGTACTAGGTACAAGGTTTAAGTAACCCAAGTAGTTATTAATATTCTTAGTTATGCTCACAAGGAATAGCCATGAACTCTTCACACTAAGCCCTTTAGTAAAAGAGATTTCTGTGTCCAAAATGTCTGTTCCTTCAAAGTCTTCAGAATACTTACCACTCACTGCTTAGTATTCACATCTGTGCTACTTTGGAGTGGGATGTGACATTAATTCAGTGCTGATTCCAGAAGAGTATTCTTCATCGAAAAACATGATCTATCTTTAAACTTCCATCCTAGAACACACCAAGTAGTAGTACGGTCACAAAGGCAAACACTGAAAACATTTGATAGCAGTATAGGAATGGAAGCTGGGCACGGCGACACACTTGTAATCCCAACACTCGAGGGGCTGAGGCACAAGGATCATGAGTTTGAGGCCAGCGTGGCTACACAATGAGTTCAAGACTGTCTTAGACTATATAACAAGATCCTGTCTCAAAAAATAAAGACTAGAGTGTTCTATCCTACCTATTTAAATGTGAACCCAAAGAAATCTGCAATTTCTATTAATTGGTATTTATCTAGAACTCCATATATGTTACATTTCAAGGATCAAAAGAATTTTAGGTGTTTTAACCAGGAGTGAAAAATCTCAAGTAAAACAGAAAAATAATAACAAAATTAATTTTAAGTCCAGATTCTTCTCCTAAGTTTCACATTTGCATATGTTTAGCATTTGGTGATTAGGTTTGGAAATCAGGCTGTGGTCTGGTAGATTATTCTACTGGGATTTCCACAAACATAACAAAGCAGTTTCCAAACTGAGCTCAGTAACCTTTTACTACCTCACAAATTTAAGCTTTCCTGGTTGACAAGAGATATAATTCCACCCCTCTAATTAGTTAATTAATGAATTTATTTTGAGACAGGGTCTTGCTCTGTAGCCCATGCTACTCCTGAACTTACTATGTGGCCCAGACTAGCCTTGGATGGCAATCCTACTGCCTCAGTTTCCTGAGAGCTGTGATTACAGGTTTGCATCACCATGCCCAGTTTATGTGGTGCTGGGGAATCAGAGCCACCACTGTACTATTCCTCCAGGCCCCATCTCCCCAAATTTAGACAGTCTTTATTTAAAAATCAAGGCCAGAGGGGTAAAAGCTCCTGCTATCTGGGAGCGGGTCCCAAGTGCTGGGACTGTCCCTACATATGATACTTCCTAAAGTCATCCTAAGGTCAGTGCCAACTCCAACTCAACTCAAGAACTGTGTTCCAACCATATCTCATTCTCATACCTGTAAGCCTTTGCTTCTGCCACCCTATACCTAGAGACATACCAAAGGCAAGGGTCAAAAGTCAAAAGGAGTAGAAACTTGTTCAGAGGTTAGGTTTGCTAATTTGACCATCAGTCAAAAGTCTGAAGCTTTTTAACTTAAAAAACTATTTTTAAAATTTAAAAAATAAACCTATTGGGATTCCTACCTATTCTGCTTTCTGCTAAGAAATCACTAATCACCCTGACAGTACAAGTGAGTACCAATGAAAAAGAAAGACCAACAGGTAGCTATTTTCAGACTCAATAAGGATGTATCATTCTTCTCACAAAATAGCATTGCTTCCAGTTTCAAAATGTAATGTTTCATCTATGAGACAAGAAGCAACAAAACAATAAAAGTCTGATTTCCTTGCACATAAGAGAAATAAATACAATGTTTGAAATATTAAATTTTGCTCTTACTAAACCAATACAAAATACATTCTGGAATAGGATTTTTAAGTGGCTTTACCTGATAAATTGTAAAACTACAATCCCAAAAGTAGGTTATTTTACAGCTCTGGATATTTTGCAGATGGAGTCACTTTCAGTGACTTACTTCTTCAATATTCCAAGGGATAAATGTCAAGGACAAACATTACTCAAGGGATAAACATATATTTTATTTTACTGTTCCTCTCACAGTAACTTCTGATGTAACACAAGCCTTCTAGTACCTTCACCACATAAATCATAGATGACATTTTCCTTTGGCATATTTTCTGGTGTTTAGTAAGATTCAAGCTCCCACAGAAGGCTTTCCCACACTTAGTACATTCATGTTTTTTCTCCAGTGTGGATTCTCTGCCATTCTCTGGTGATGTATAAGAGTTGAGCTCTGACTGAACGCTTTTCCACATTCTCCACACACATAGGGCTTTTATCCCAAGTGAATTCTCTGGTGATTAATGAGGAGTGAGTTCACATAAAATGCTTTGCCACATTTCTTGCACGCATATGGTTTCTCGCCAGGGTAGATTCTCTGATATTTGATAAGGTCTGAGCTCACATTAAAGGTTTTACCACACTCACTACAATTATAGGGCTTCTCTCCATTGTGGATTCTCTGATGTATAATCAAGTGTGCCCTCACACTGAAGGTTTTCTTACACTCTTTACAAGTATATGGTTTCTCCCCTGTGTGGATTCTTTCATGCACTGTGAGAGTTGAGTGCACACTGAAGGCTTTTCCACAGTGATCACATTCATAGGGTTTCTCTCCAATGTGGATTCTCGATGTCAAACAAGGCCTGAGCTCTGGGTAAACTTCTTTCCACACTCACCACACTGACACTGTTTTTCTTCCGTGGGCCTGCCCTCATGCTTTCGTAACTGGTCCTCACAAGGAGAGGCTTTTTCATACTTAAGAATCTGTAAAGAATCCCCTTTACATATATGAGAGAACTTCTGGTGTGGGCTCATCCTTAACAAAAAAAAAAAAAAAAAAAATTCCCTTCAAAGTTGATACTTTGCTCACAACTCTGATCTTGACTCCAGAAATAATAAACATATTTCAAAATTTATTTTATTCCCTGATACTAAAAGAATATATGAAACACTATTTTTAACTGGGGCTCTCAAACATGTTCAATAATCTTGGGACACAACCTCCTAAGATGGCCAAGTCAAATGTTTGCATTCAGCCCGAACACACAGTGACATCACAGATCTACTGGAATGTACATCTGATCCACATGGACAGTCTATCCTCTATAAAAGTTCTTAAACAGTTATAACAATAACATGAGTTAGCTCAGTGATAGAACCTGCGCCAAACAAACAGGGGGCCCTGGGTTCAATCTTCAGCATAAGATAGTAACATCAGTTCCTAACAACAAAAAAACTCAAACCACTGTTGGTAACCACTGCAGTAGCTAGCTACTGTTACTACAAGACACAGTATCTTAGCAACAGGAACTTTTTTGCCTCTTACCTTGCTACAGAGTAAATCCTTCACTGCCCTATCACCTCATTATACGTTTATAGTTCAGATCAATGTTTGGAGAACTTTGTGGACTGCTGCTATTCTCTTTTCCCCTGGGGCAAATACAATTTTTCCCCCCAATTCGACAGTTTGCTCCACACTAAAATTACAACATTTAAACTCTTTTGCCCTTTTCCATGCTCCACGTCTCTGCAACAGTCATCAGTATTGCACCCCTGCTGTGCCGCACACGGCATTTCACCTCTGCGGTGTTCCTCCCTAAGCCCTGTAACTTCAGTGTAATAACTACAAAATCAGTCAAATCCCAACAGAGCGACACTGTGCAAAAAAACAGCAAAACGCCAAAACCACGGAAAAAAACAGTACAGGAAACAGGATCAAAAGAAAATCTCTTCATTCGCCTACTCCTGGAAGTCAGCCCCGTAAGAAAAGCGAGTGGGTCAGTACTGTAATTAGGAGTCTCAGGAGCCTCGACGAGCCGCCCAACGTCGCGGGACCTGACCAGAAGTTTCCAGCGCGCAGCTCGCTCAGTACTTCTCTTTCAGGGTACCCCGGCCCCCAGGTAGGTGCCGGAAAGGTGGGGAGGGCACGCTTCAATGGAAGGAGGAAAACGGAGGAGAAAGGGAGAACAGGAGGGAAGAAGCCCTAGAGAGGAGAGGAGGGGCAGACGTGGCTTCTCAGTATTCTGTGCACGCCACCCCCCACACCTCTTGGACACCCGATGCGAAAGCCCACCTGGGAACCAGTGACAGAGTAACGCAGGGCGGAAGAAGGCTATGGGATAGAGAGGTCAGATCCACTTCCGCGGAGTACCGCCCCCGCACCCGGTAGTACGCTCTAGGATCCCGGAAGCTTTCTTCTTAGTGGTTCCTGAGCCGGCGTGAATGCAGGGTGTTAGGGAAGTACTCCATTTCTTCTAGAAGGAAGGCAATTAATGCCCTTTATTTCCGTTAATCCTGCAGGACAGACATGAAAGTCCTTTTCTCATTCGTAAGAAAATTGAGAAGTTAGTAATATTTCTAACAGCCAACAATTAACGAAACAACGTAGGTGACCTGTGAAACTTGGGGAGTATTCTTAATTTGTAAATTTAACACCATTTCAATAAAAACACCCACTTCTTAGTGTAGATTTTCACAGTCTCTCACGCACACACACAAACACGGGAAATAAAACAAACCAAGAAAACAATAGAACCTGTAAAAACTGGGGGAAAAAGGGGAGACATGTCCTAAGAATTTTAAATGCATTATAAAACTAAGGTTTAAACAGTATGATAGTGATGAAACACACAGATGATACAGAATAAAAAATTCCAGCAGTAGACACCATCTGAGGCAGAAATGTGACATAATCTAAATAGCAAGTAAGAAAAAGATGAATATGTTCTTCATCAATATATGGAGGCAACTGCATGACCATCTGAGGAGATACCAAGTTGGGATCCTACCTCACTCTACACACCAGAAAACATTCCAAATAAATCAAAGTTCCACATGCTAAAATAAAACTATAAAAGAACCAGAGAAAAGTGTACTGTATAACAGGTCCTCTGACCCTGGTGGTGCCTATGAGAGATGCAGATGATTTGAGGGGCTAGAACCCTCAGGCAAAGCCTCATCTAGTCCTGGTCATGCAGTCATGTTGTCATTATCTGCAAGTGCAGCTCATGAGCTCATGATACCTGAACTCAGAAGGTGGGGCTTGCCCTCTAACTCTTGGTGTAAGAGCTCTGGCTAAGGGTATATTGGGCCTTTAGAGCCTAAACTGGGTACATTTAGTGGTGTCGAGGTCATGGGGTACCAGCTCAATGAGTAGGAGAAGAGCAGAAAGAGCACAAGAAGTGGAGCTGGAAGAATAGTGCAGTGGTTAGAGCCCTTGCCTAGTCAGTACCAAGCTCTGCACCATGAAAACCAGGCATGGTGGTTCATGCCTGTAATCACAGCACTCGGGAGGCAAAGGCAAAAAAACCCAAGCGAACAATAACAACAACTACAACAACCAAAAAACCACAATGTGAACAAAAGCCAGGCACTACAGCACAGTTGTCAAGTTCTGGAAGGCAGTATGCAGTTTCTGTGAGTTCCTATGGATGCTGGGATGGGTTTTTCTGTAATGTGACTGATTTTCGAATCATCCATAGGCCTGTAAGTGACCCATTAACCATGTTTCTGTAAATAATCCCTCATCTATGCTTCTGTTGGTAATGCCTCACTCATATTCCCATAAGTAATAAACTAATAAACTCATTGGTTTGCCAGATTAAATGCTGGTATAATTGTTACTTTGGCCTATTTACTGTGACCTATCTGTGGAGAATAGATGTAGGTGTTCCTTGCTATGTGGTCATTATCTGCCATATGGTCATTATCCTCCCCAGGAAAAATATTCATGTGACAAGTGGGAGGCATCTTTTATAACTCAGAGTAGAAAACCTCTTCTAATAATGAGCCTAACTTCAGAGGACATGAGTGAAAAGATTAACAAATTTGATCTGTGGATTTAACCCACAGCTACAGAATTAAAATTCCTGTGTGGTAAAACAAATAAAAACACCTTAAAGACAAAACGTGGAAACATTTACAGTAAATTTGACACAAACACAATGAAGATGGAGCTCCTGAGCAAAAATCATGAAAATTACAGAGCTGTAGTGGATTCTCTCCTGTTCTGGCTTCAGTCTGAAGTAGACTCAGCTGAGCATTTAAGACATTCTGAACCCACCAAGTCAAAGGTTCTTAAAAGTATTCAACTGTGGATGTGGCTGGGGATGTAGGATGCTTGTCCAGATTGACTGGTCCTGGACTCACTATGGAGCCCAGACTGGCCTTGGAGTCAGAGTAATTCTCCTGTTTCAGCCTCCCGAGGGGTGGGATTACAGGCATGCGCCATCATGCTTATGTGGTGCATGTGTGGCTTATGTGGTGCTGCGGAATTGAACTTGTGTGTTTAGCACTTGGCTAAAGGCTTGCTAGGCAAGTGCTTTAACTGTTGAGCCATTCCTCCAGCCCTATTCCTTAAACCTTGAACCAACGTATGAAGTCACAAGATGTCTGGTCTTCATTATTGGATAGGGATAGTTGTTAAGTGTATTCAGATGGAGTCACAAACTTTAAATACATTAGGTAGCAGAGCATGAATTAAGAACGTGACAAGAGTCAGACTTGGGAGCATGATTCAAGAGAAATAAAACCTGAATTCTGTTGCCACTTGTAGCACTAACTTAATGAGAACTCGTGTAAGTCAAGGAGCCTCTCTGGGCCACATTTTGAATGGGCCGAAATCTAGCATTCTAGAGACTGAATATTCAAATGCAATAGGGCAATGTGATTATTTCTCTAGTGCATTACACATTTCATTTTCTACCTCTGGAACTGTACTTTTCCTGAACCTATTGAAGAAGGAACCATAAACCTACCAGAGGATACTACCATTTTTACTGTTTTAGTATTTAGGCTTTTTAGCTAGTTTTAAGGAGTCATATTTCCGTGGAGCTATGTGCCTTCTATGTAAGGTCAGCACTTAGAAACTTCGTGGGCAAGGGTTTAGTTGGCAAACTGACATTCTGGTTTGTGGTTTCCTTGGACAGCTGGCAATTATCTGTCTAGTAGCTGTCAAAGACCTGTTGAGGGTCACATGGTGATCCTGGAAGTAAATCATTGACAAATTACAGCCTCCGTTGCTGAAGAGACAATGTCCAGTATTTAACCTTTGATATTATGGTAATGAGCTAAGATGTGAAAAGCTAGAACTAGATTTGTACTCCTGCAACACTTGCAACAGGGATGGTGGTAGACCTGATGTTACAAGTAATCTTAAAACATCAGTGTAATGGGCATAGGAGTGGGGCTGGATAGGAGAAACACCACTGAGCTACATCCAATTCTGGAATAACTTACATCTTAAAGCACAATAGAATAACAACTGATTCAAAAATAGCTAGTAGGAAGGATTTTGAGTGTCTACAACACAAAAGTAACATCTTAGGTGACAGATATGCCTATTGCCTTGATCATTATGCATTTTATACATGTATTGAAATGTCACATAATGCCCCATAAATATGTAGTTATTGGGTCAATTTTTAAGAAGCATTATTAACAATTTTATTATCAATACCCTGATGGGTATGTTGCTGTACACTCCAAACATTAAGTCTTTTTCTTTAACTTACAAGCCAAATATACACACATATTCTTAGGATTCTCTTATTAAAAGTTGGCATACCTTTCATAATTGTTATACTAATATTTACTAACTGTTCTTCCATTTGCTTAACATACACCTAGATCATCATCTCTTAAGCTTGGTATTAAGCATTTTGTGTGAGATAACTCCTTGCTGTCGTGGCTGTTTTGTTCATGCAGGATAGCCTCTATCCAGTAGATTCTTGGCTCTTCAATTATGGTACATCAACAACATCTCTAAACAGTGCTAAATTTCTCCAAGTAAAGATGCTCTAACCTAAGATATAAAAGCCTACTTTCACGTAATTTTACAATTATAATGTTTACACAGTAGTCTTCAATGTTTTATTTTCTATCTCAACCCATAAATTTGATAAAAGCAAATGGAAATCTTCAGACTTCAGCTTTTCACAATGCCCACTTCAAGATGGATTTTTTTTTTTTTTGTCTTACTCTTAGGTACAGGGAGATCCTGATATACTACTCTATTCCATGGAGATAGAGCTGTACTTTTTTTTTTTTTTGAGACAGGGTCTACCTGTGTAGTTTCACCAGGTTGGGCTCGAATTCACGGCAGTCAATCCTGCTTCAGCCTCCTCAGTGCTGGGATATAGGCGCATGCCACCACACCTGGTGCTGGAAAACGGAACCCAGGGCCTTGAGCTTGCAACGCAAGTATTTAACCACTAATCTATTCCTCCAGCTCCAGTGTGTACTTTTTGAACATACAAAGTGGCCAGTCACACCCTGAAAATGGCTTAAAATTTCTATAGATAACTTCACAAATAATCCACATAATTATTCAACAAGCATTTATTAAACAACTACTATGTGCTCAGCACTGTACTAGGCACTAGGGAGTGCAGTGATACAAATGTGAATTATTATTCCTGCTCTCAAGGAGCTTACAACTTAATTCTGGAAATAAATACAAATGTAAAGCTACAATACAGGCTTACAGAAAATAATTACAAAGCAACATACTAGTAAGTACATGGATCACAGCAGAAACTCTAAAGGTAAGTGCTGAGGCAGCATAGAATAAGGGAGGTCTCGGTGTGAAGTGGCGTCAATAGAGAGCTCACCCAGAAGGTACAAAGGAAGGGAGCAATGAACATAAGTTAGGCCTAACGAGTTAGTAAAAAGGATGCATAAGAAAGGCACACAAGCAAGGGCTTGACGGATTACAGCAGAAGGCTGCAGACAGTTTGCATGTGACTAATCAGGAACATTTAAGAGTAATGAAGGCTAAGGCAGATTTAGCATGGTGGGCAACTTAACAAAGAACTTGGAATAGCACTGCTCTAAAAAGAACGTTTTGTTCAGTGCTGAATTGCAACGGCAGATAATGAAAATGGACTTTGAGGAGAGTCGCTTTGGAAATTTTATACAATATGGGGACTCTGAGGTCAAAAAAATTACAGTAACAGAAAATTACAATAATTCGGCCTTTACATGATTTGGCTCTGCAAGAAAGGCTATAGGGGTGGTAGAAATACAAGACTAAGATTTAAGAAGATGGAATAAATAGATTGACAGCAAAATTGTGGATTAGGAGGGTAGAAGTCAGAGAAAGATGACATGGTAATTATAAGGTTGGCATAAAGAAAATGAAGGCTAGTGGGCTGGGAGAAGTAGCTCAGAGATTACAGTACTTGCCTAGCAAGTACAAGGTTTGATTCCCCAGCATCACATAAAGCTGGCATTGTGGCACATTCCTGTAATCCCAGCACTCATGAGGCTGAGGCAGGATTGCCGTGAGTTTAAGGCCAGGAGTTCAGGAGCAGCCTGGACTACAGAGCAAGATCGTCTAAAAAAGCAGAAAAAAGAGGTAGTGGTAGTTGTCTGTTTGGGTAAGAGTTATGCAGTGATGCAATTAAAAAAGAAGAGAACTGGGTGCTATAATCTTTGCAGTTTGGGAGGCTGAGGCAGAATGATCACAAATTTGAGCCTAGTTTGTCAACTTAGCAAGATTCTCCATCAAAATAAGTAAAAGCCAAGGATGTAACACTGTGGAAAAGCCCTGGGTTCAATCTCTAGTATGGCAAAAATATAATGGGGCAAGGAAGAGGGATGAATTGTTTTCCATACTAACTTGTGTAGGTGTCACTGAAAAAATCTCACAAGTCTTTAACACATAGGGTGGGAAATAAGAAGTCACTCAAATATACAAACAAAATAGATAAATAGGGAATACAGGAAAAGTACTTAGTAAAAATAAGATAGAGGAATTATTCTGGGGGTGGGGTGGGGAATGGGACCACTAACAGAGAAAAGCCAGACAATGAAGTAAAAGGATCCTACAAACTAAAGACTTTCTGAGGTGTACAGGAAAAATTCAGTAAGAAATATGACATTAAGAAGAACAATAACATTTAAAAAGCTTTAGTATTTACCCACTGCCGAATCTGAGGGCATTTTAGTGGAATGTTGAGTATAAGGGCTAATAAGAAGAAATTTTAAGATTAAGGAGAAAATGGGTTTAAAAACGGATGACATGTTTGAAAAACCCAGAAGAAACAGAATGTCAGCTGGAAATAGGTAGACACAAGGTTTTCACGTTTTATATTGTACATGAACTTAAATATTGTTGTCCTCATTGTCCATCTGCCAAGCCTGAAACACACCCAGTAACTCTCATGAACTGAGAGACACAGTTTTTCAATGGCTGGTGAGAGTCACAGTGTTCATTATAGGTAGCAGAGCAGTTGTCAGGAGCACCGGCTCTAGGGCCAGGCTGTATGGGGTAGAATCTTTGTTCTACCACTTACTCCCCGTGCTATATTAGTCAGCTCTCTATGCCTCTATTTCTTCATCTATAAAATGGGTCATGTAATAGTATCTATGATGAGCAGGAGAAATGCTCACCCTAGTGTTTGACACACATTATTCAATACAAGAGTAAAGCTAAATTCCTTATGTGAACCAACTACCACATTCTAGCACTGCCACCTTGTCTCACGGAGAAAATACATGAAACCTAAGGTACCTCATGCAGTATTGTTGGATATCAGCTGTTGGACTGCTGGATGGCAAGAGTTATGGAAAAACCACTTTAGATCCTAAACAAGACACTGAGGATGGGAGAAGTACTGATGAATAATTCATTTCAGATCAAAGGTATAAAAAGAAAATATGCAGAATAAAAAGCATAGTAGCATCCATAAGAGGTTAACATGTCAGACTGATCAATATAATGCTGAGAGAACATTAGGCCAAGAATGACTTCTGCTTTTGTTTTCTAAAGAATTCACCTTTTACTATTATCTTATAACATTTGTCAATATTCATATATGTATCTGCTTTGATAGTTTCTGAGTGAGACTTTTTCCACATTCACTAACACTAATCTTCCTAGTCACATTTTCTTTTTTCCCCAATTACTGCAATGCTTAGTAATTCTGATATTTAACTTATCTGGTTACATATCAATTTGGGTACTGATGTCTAAAGAGACATTAATTGCTGCATCTACAGACATTTAATTTCATTATTTTGCAAAGAGCTTTTTATTGGAATTGAAGGCAAGTGTTATCTAAAGTTTATGAGACTATGAAACTGCTGCACTCGGGGAGTACTCATCCCAGCCACAATAAGGAGCAAGGAGGGTAACAGACAACCAAAGCTGAGGATGAGGACCTAGACACGACTAGATTTGTTTCTGGTTTCTTGACATTTTAAGTGCAGGGAATTAGGAATGGTAATTTACATGTCAAAAAATAAAAGGGACTGAAGATATAGCTTGTGGTAGGCTGCTTGCCTACCATCCACAAGGCCCTGCATTCAATTCTCACTGAGAGAGAGAGAGAGAGAGAGAGAGAGAGAGAGAGAGAGAGAGAGAGAGAGAGAGAGAATAAAAAGGATTGTTCTGAAGAAGTTAACCAAGAATAGTAGGATAATCAAGCCAGGTGTGGTGGCACGTCTATAATCCCAGCACTTGGGAGACTGAGACAGAAGAATGAGTCAGGACCAGCCAGCCTGGACTAGAGTGAAACCTTAGATGTTGTTAGTGGCCACGGTGGGCCACAGGGAGGTAAAAAGATGCTACAGAGAATTTATGATCCGAAAGGTGGACCTCTATGAGGTAAGATTTTGACTAATTTTTAAAAATATCATTAAAATAACCTAATTATTTCATTTTTTTGGGAGGGTCAGAGTGTGAAATTTTCCCTTGGAAGTTTCATCATAACTGGTCTTCTGAAATTATTAATAATGGGAAAACTTTGAGGGTTAATTATGGGAAGCAAATTATTCCATTCCTCACTTGGTGAAAAGTGACTAATAAATTGGTCAAAAATGAAATGTGATTAGAAGTAATGGAGGATTTTCTTATATGGTTTACTAAATGGAAATTCTAAGAATAGTCTAAATATATAGAGGAATAATAGTACTATTGTAATAGGAGAATAAATAGAACTAACCAACTTAAAATATAGCCTATACTGAATTCGTTAAGAGTTGGAATTTTACTTTCAATCACTCATTACTTTATACTGTGTCCCCTGGAATACTTTTAAGCCTCACAGATGAACCATACTTTTTGGTGATCATGAGTTTAACCTTTCAGAAGTTGCAGATGATCTGAGATACAAACTCTTTCTACATATTGTTAGGGTAACATTTGAGCTGTGGCTTCTGTACATTTAATCTGTCTCTCTTGGTAGGTTAGACACATTATGAATGCAGCACACCAGAATTCAGAATAATGAAGGACTGTGAGGTCAGTCAGGTACTCAACCTATTACCAGAGTAGGTATTAAAGTTATACACACAGATGGCAAGGGTCAGACAGAAAGTGATGTGTAAGGCCATCTGAGGCACATTCAGGGTACCAAAAGGAGGGGAGTCAACCCAGTTAGGGCAATTGTACAGGCAGATAGGAACCTGAGAGAGCAGTGTGTCATAGGCCAAAACAGATAATGTGAATAATTTGTAGAGTAATTATTGTTCTTTTTTTTAAAGATATGGTCTCACTCTGTAGTCTAGGCTGGTTCTGAATTACCATGTAGCCCAGGTTGGCTGTGAACTCACAGCAATCTTCTTGCCTTAGCCTCCTGAGTGCTGGGATTACAGGCATGTGCCACCACATTCAGTTTATGTGGGGGTGGGGAATCAAACTCAGGGCACTGTGCTTGCTATGCAAGTGCTGTAACCGCTGTGCTATTCTTCCAGCCCCTACAGGATTTTTATGTGTTCTTCACCATTGGTTCTCTTTGTTCTATGCAATGTCATAACTACAATAGTGCAAATTCACCTTCTGTACCAAGTGCACTAGGGAAGCAGAACAGAAATCATCACAAAGGACAATTGTCTAAGCTCAAGAACAGCAGGCTGAGTGTCCGTCCACTCACTTTGTCCACACCACAACAACTTTCACTAACCTACCCACTTTCTTCAGTGACACAGGTACAGATAAAGGTAGTGATGGATATAATAGATGCTCAATGATTCTAGAGTCAGTAAGGTGAAAAATGAGAGAAAAAAAAGTACTGTTAAATGTATAGCCTCTGAGTTTGCATGGGAATATGGGTTTCCACCAATTATAAGGAACACTAAAATTAAAAAATGAAGCAATTAAGCTTAAGAACTAGGATCTTAGAATGCTAAATACAAACTTTACATCTCACAAGAGCAGCTTCTTAAATCAGATTACATGTGTGAGGACACCCTATGGGGATGAATGGAGGGGGATCACAAGAAATGGGAAGAAACACAAGAGGCAGGAGCAGCAGCCTTTCTCAAACCTACAACTATTCACCCAAGTCACAATAAGCACCTTCTTCTCTTTAACTTGTTAAAGAATGTACTCAGCCATTAGAAGGTCCACTCTATCAGATATGTCCAAAGGAGTCAACCAATCAACCTGCACCAAGGCACTGGGCCCAAACTACAAAACAGTTATTCTAACTCTGCCACCACTACAGCTTCTGCTACTAGATGATGATGCGATGAGAATGAACTTTCTTTTTCCTACATTGAAAGACCTACCAATGCATGGTTTTAATGCTGAATAATGTTCAAATTATGACGGAGCCTTTCCTTAAACTCCTATGGATTCTGATTTTTCTCCACTGTGGATTCTCTGATGTCGAATGAGACTAGATCTCTGAATAAAGGCTTTTCCACATTCATTGCATTGATAGGGTTTTTCCCCTGTATGGATTCGCAGATGTTGTATGAGTCCAGTGTTCCCATTGAAAGCTTTCCCACATTCTTTACATTTATATGGTCTTTCTCCAGTGTGGATCCTCTGATGTTCAATAAGGCCTGACTTCTGGCTGAAGGCCCTACCACATTCATTGCACTTGTAGGGCTTCTCCCCAGTGTGGCTTCGCTGATGGCCAATAAGATGTGAACTCCGCCTGAAGGTTTTCCCACATTCATCACACTCATAAGGCTTCTCCCCAGTGTGAATTCTCTGATGTCCAATGAGGTGTGAGCTATGGCTGAAAGCTTTCCCACACTCATTACATTCATAGGGTCTCTCTCCGCTGTGGATTCTCTGGTGCAGAATAAGGCCAGCACTCTGGCTAAAGGCTTTCCCACACTGATTGCACTGATAAGGCTTCTCCCCAGTGTGGATCCTTTGGTGCAGGATCAGGCCTGAGTTCTGGCTGAAGGCTTTGCCACACTCCTTACAATGATAGCGTTTAACCTTGTTGTGGATATCCTGATGGGAAAGCAAGGCTGATCTGTAACTGAAGGCTTTACCACACACATTGCATTGATAGGGTTTCTCCCCAGTGTGGATCCTCCAGTGGCGAACGAGGCCTGAGCTCTGAGCAAAGCTTTTCCCACATTCATCACATTTGTGTCGCCTTTCTTGTGTGGGATTTCCCTGCTGCTTTTCTAACTGGCCCAGAAGGTTTCTGGCTTCTCTATGCTCAAGACCTCCAATAGTATTCCCGTTGCATCTGGCATCTGCCTCTCCATGGGGCTGGATCCCAGCAGATATTTTGTGCTTTGAAGCTAATTCCTTGTTCTCATTCCTGGTCTCACTACCTGAAATAAAAATATGATAAACATCAAACCAATGTCACTCCCTATTGGTTACGTAGGAAAAAGAAACTTAAGACAGGGGAAAGGAAAAGTATACATGAGTCAGTTATAAGTAACATAACATTTCTCTGTCACCAAAATGGCTTCATAATGGGGGAAGATATGTATGACATAGGAGAAGTATTACAGGCCAACTGGGGAAGAGGTACCATGAAAGAAAGAGGGAAAAGATCAGCTAAGGAAAAGTGGAAGTTGGGGAAAAGGATGGAATACAGAAACACTGAGAGATCCAATGAGTAGGACAGACATGAGCAAATGTACCACACAGTTATGAAAAGGGAGTTGTACACCAGGTGTATATGAGAAAGGTCTACGGAAAGATCCTATGGGATCTGGGAGAAGAAATGTACAAATGCAGAAAACACGAGAGAGATGTCAACTTCCAAATGGCAAATAGAACAATATCTAGGTATAAACTGTTAAGAACTTCCTGGATTAGGGAGCAGAAGTTACAGTTTGGACTTCAAGAAGTCTCAATCTTGTATCTCCTCTGTTGGATCCTGAGTTTAAATTCAACTGTGTCTTCTAGAAAGTACATAACTACATACATAACAAGGCAAAAACCTCCCAAAATCTTAAATGATAATGATCATTACAAACTGTCCTTACCCAGAGAGAACATGTTCGTGTAATTCTCTGGCCTGTTATCTCTAATTAGATCCTTCTGTGCTGGGTCAAAAAGCCACTCCTCTCGAATAAGGGACACTGCCATGTCTTCTATCTTCTCCAAAGTCTGAAACAAAAGGAGATCCTCATTGGAGGCCTGGAACTGTTCCACAGGCCAAATACACAATATAATAGAGACCTACCAGTGTTAGAAGAGGATTAAGAGGTGGGAATGTACTATCAAAAGGATATGAGTAGCTGGGAAAAAGAGAAAAATGCACTAGATTCATGGGGGTGTGGGGAGGGTAGAAGGATCAATCTGTCACCATGCAAAGGAATTTGAGGCAAGGTAAACATGGTACAGATATGGGGCAGACACTACAAACACTGCCAACCACAGTGGTGAGGTTTTAGTGAGATTTTGCACAACTTACCTGGAAACCTGCTGTGAGAAGTGTGCCTGTTGTCTCCTGGTCTCTGGAACTTCCTTTCTGGGAAGGGGCAGGACTCTGAGAAGTAGTCATGCCTGAGAAAAGAAAGAAACTATGAGTGAAAAGAAAGGAACCTTTCTATGTCTGTGACAGCCAGTACTCATCCATTCCTGATTATGTATATTTTAGCATATATGACACCCAAGATTTTGCATATAAAATGCTGATAAATTGGACTATGGCCTATATCTATGGTTATCCACAAAACACTGGCACTTTGATGTCCTTGAACTCAGCTTGTAGTGGCATTCAAAAATACAAAGTGTACCGGTTTCTTAACAGTTCTTTTCTAATTTATTCTCTAACACCAAAACTACTACCTTTGTGCTCACATAAAGCATTTATTGTTAGGTTTCCATTTCCTGGTAAACTGAATTAATTTATCCTTAGTAGTTAAATTATATTACTAAAATGCCTACCATAGCTGCCAGTATCTGCTTCCTTTTTATATCAAATAGCTTACTACCAAAATCAACACAGACTACTGTGTCTTCAGTGACAAGCTTTAGAAAAAGTTTATATTATTAATTGAAAATATACTATGTTTTCACTTTAGAAATATTAAAAATTCATTTTTATGAACCAAACTACTATAAACCACATAAATGAAAAAATACAAAATGCAAGGAAGAGACCATAATATCTTCTTCTCTAAGAAAATAAGGAAATTCTCATAAAATGAGAGGGAGATGTTGAAAGAACATAGGCACTTCATGTGAGGGGTTTCAGCTTATTAAATCTGAGATGATTTAAGCATCAATATAGGGTTAAAAGAATCTATACAGAATACACAAAAATTTACGTGTCCATACTGATAAATTAAAAAAAAGATAAAAGATAAAAGAGGATGTTCTACCTTACAATAAACAAATAAATGTACAAAAATGACAGAGTTAGAAAATCATTGTTTTGTAACGGGCATAATAATTACTGACTCAGTCCAGATCTCAAAAAAACTGTTAGGGATACAGTTCACTGCAAAGGCCTTGGGTTCAATCCCAATGCATTAAAAACCAAACCAAACCAAACCAAACCATCACTGAATAATGGAACCAGTAGCTCAGCAGGAAATGTCTGACGGGAATTAGGGTACTTATATACACTTAAGAATATCTCCCTACAAATTATTTACTAATTATTAAGGGAAAAGCAGTAACTTCAAAATGTTTAACATAGTGAGAATCGTCTTAACCAACCAATTCATTATTGATAACATCACCAATAACACGATGAATTTCTGCAGTACCTCTGGGAGGAATACAGTATCTCTTCTGGAGCATGCCTGTCAAGTATAAACAACCTGGATCTAAATTTAAAAAAATATTCAGCCAACCCAAATTGTAGCCATTGTACAAAATAAGCATTTTTTTCTTCAAAATTGTCAAGATTACAAAAGAAAAGAGAGAGATAAGGAACTATGCTAGATTAAAGGAAACCAAAGAATTCAGATGCATTGCACGTAATGATCTGTGCTCAACACTGGATGAGAACAAAAAACCAGGACAAGTTGAAAAGTATGAATATAAACTGTGGAGTGATTAGTATTTCTTAGTTATGGTGATCTATTATTGTTATCTATGAAATGCCCTTGTGTGAGGAAATGCTTACCAAAACATTCACAAATAAAGTGACATACATCAGCAAAATCTCACAACACTGGAGTATGACAAATGTGTAAATACATAAAACTCCCAAGTTCTTTAATTTGTTCATTAGTTTACCTTAGAACTAAAGTCTGATTTGAAGCCTACATAATCAATGGGCTGGTCTGTAAGCAGTGATTCTATTTCCTGGCTTTCCAGGAACTAGACAGGTATCCCAAAAGTACTTCTTTTCTATTTTCCCATCCTTGTTTACACCATCTGGCTCCTCACCTCTCTCTTGAGGCCCCTGGGGCCTTGGAGACTTATGCTGGGCTGTCAAAGGTTGGAGTGCACTGTGCGAAAACTCTGGTGCAGGTTCTGAAGGTATCAATTCCTCCCACAGTACTCTGTGTCCATGTGCACGAGCTGGGACCTGAAAACAATGGGGATCTTGGATTACAAGGAATCCCTCTAAAAATGAACCAACTAGGAGGACCAATGGCCTACTTACAGGGATGTATGTTTGAGGTAGGAAGCAGCAGAGTCTACCTTATTTACCAGGGCAGCAAAGATCACAAACATGCAGATAGCCCAGAAAGGAGGCATCATTGCTGCTCAGTTCTGAAGAAAATAATTTCTGCTGATGCCCTCAAGGCTATAAGGAAAACAAATAGTGTTCCTAAGCTAGAGAGAAAAAAATTATTGATAAAAATTTGGGAGCATGAGTTCTAGTTTCAGATCTATCTGTAACTACACTCCCCTGAAAGTAATTTCAGCTCCCTATGTATTAGTTGGTCACTTAATAAACAGGAGCAACACAGTTATAGAGGTGTTATGATAATAACAAATGGATTATGTTCTTTGTAAAAGCTATAGCAAATTAAAAAACACAGGACTGACTATATGATAACTCCTTTCATCTTCCTCCATCAGAAGCCAATGTTTAGCATTTACTCTCCCACAGTATTTACTATCCCTATGTCCCACTCCTGGGCTCCCACTCAGCATGCACCATCCTACTTACTGGCCGTCCTAGTATATCAATCTGCCTTTCTAAATCTTCCAGTAGGGTTACAACCTCTTCTCCATTTTCTAACTGATGTTCCTTAACCAGAGTCTGCAGGTCCTCGGGCAGGATGGTCAGAAACTGCTCCAGCACCAGTAGTTCCAGGATCTGCTCTTTGGTGTTCACATCTGGCCGAAGCCACTGATGGCAGAGGGCTCGGAGCTGGATCAAGGCTTCTCGAGGCCCCAGCGTCTCCTGGTAGCATAGCTGCCTGAAGCGTAGGCGGAACAGTTCTTGGCCAGGAGGGTTATTTTCATGCAGACCAGATTCCTGGTCCCACCCATGATCCTCCTCTACCTTTACAATAACCAGGTCCTCTTCAGGAGCTGGGTCTTGTGGAGATGGGGCTGAAGACGGCTTTCTTGATTCTGTAGCCATTTAGTGCTGGAAAATCTCAGGAGGCTTGTTTCCACTCTCTTTTTGGGAGAACAATCTCCTGATGGCCTCAATGATACTTTTTTGGGAAGAAAAAACAACAAATACTGTTAAGACAAGTAAAAAGTTACTGACTTAACAAGATATCTTAAATTATCCATTTCCTGTTCCCCTATGACAGGACTTCATGGCGTAGCTATTTCAATGGCCTTTACTATTCCAGAGGTACCTTCTTAATCTTTCACCATGGTAAAATTTCCCAGGGAATAAGTCCTTCCTTTTGCTTTTAGTGACATAGAAGATAGCTACACAAAGTCAAGAAACCATGGAGACCAGGTCTAGCTGAAATTTTCAGTGACCCTGAGTGCTGCTTACTTAATTCCTTCCAGCATTTGTTACACTGGTTACAAATGCTACTAGTTACAAACTGTCACCAAATACTCAGCTCTCAACTCTCCCCTCTATCTCAACACATAAAACTAATTCTCCTGCAATATAACCCAAGGTACTGGTAAGAACTGTCCTTTTCCCTACGTAACATTCAGCATCCTACTGTGTCCTCATCTTCCATTCTACTTCTACTTCGGGCCTTATCACTAGGTCTAGCACTCTCTTTGGAGCAGTGTTATCTCCAAAGAACCTTGATGTTCCAATAACACATATAACACAAAAAACTTAACATCACACATACCAAGAATCTTCCAGAATATTACAGGAACAAAATACTGTATATAGTCTTTTGAGCCTGGCACCTTTCATTTAGCACAACACATTTGATATTAATCAATGTTGTCTGTTCATTCCTTATGAAGTGAAAGGATTCATTCCCCAGCTGAGAGAAAGTGAAGTTGTTTCCAGTCTTTGATGATTACAACTAAAGCCACTATGGACATGTATGTATGAATTATTGTGTGAAAAATAGTTTTTATTTAACTTGGGTAAATATCTGGAAGTGAAATTACTGGGTCATTATTCTGCACGGTCGAAATGAATCTCTCATAAGCTGTGCTTTTGATGTGGAAAGGATGGTTTATTCACAGGGGAAAGGTACAGAGTACAGAAAGAGGAGAAAGAGGGACTAGAGGAATGGCAGTGTTTAGAATGCTTGCCTAGCTAGCACAAGGCCCAGTACCACATACGCTGGCAATGGTGGTGTACACCTGTAACCCCTGCAGTAGGGAGGGTGAAGTAGGAGCACTGAGTTTAAGGACAGCCTGGTTACACAGTGAGCTTAGGACCACCCTGTACTACAGAGCAAGACCCTGTCTCAAAAAAAGGAGGAATCAAAAGAAGAAAGTCTAATAGTACATATATATATATATATATATATATATATATATATATATATATATAGTAATATATATACAGTAATCACCAGACCAAGCAACTTAGAACATCCAGTTCATGTTGACTGGGAGACCCTGGCAAGTGGCCAGCCAGAGTCTTGGGTATCCTGTACAGGACATTTCCTCATACAGATTAAGACCTCAAATTTTCACTCCTAGAGACTCCAGTTTCATACTGTTTACCTCAAGAAATAAATGGCGTCTACTAGGCCATTTTGATGTGGGAATATTTTGCCTAATACATGGTACTTCTAGTAAAAAAAACATGTTGTATAAGACTACCTTTTATGCACGTTAAATGGCCAGTCTGCCCTGGAGGTAGAGAGTTCAAAGTAAACAAGAATGTCATAGAGGCTTTAAGTTTTGGCAAGGGAGACTACTCTAGTAAGCCACGGGTGGGCATATACATAAGAGATGGCACTGCATGCCAATGTATTACAACAGGCAAACACTACTTAAACGTAAACGTTCCTATTACACTCATTAATCATAAACTGTAACTTTATAAGAAACTGTCAAATTTTGTTTAAGTGGCTATAAAATTTTACAGTCCATTACCAATAAATGAGAAATGCAGTTGATTCCCACCCTGACCAGCATTTGACACTGCTTCTTTAAAAAATTTAGATATTCTAATAAGTAGTATCCCATGGTGGTGTTAGCTTACTTCTACTGAAGTACCTTTCCATGGGTTTATTTGTCATCTGTTTATCTTTGGTGACCTCTATGTTTTAACTTTTTTTTTTTTAGTGCTTTGAGAATTAGTTATATTTGCATGAATACAAGTCTTTAAGAAATATGTGAGCTGGTGCTGGTAGCATAGGTCTGTAATGCCAGCACTCTGGGAGGCTAAGGCAAGAGGAGGGCAAGATTGGACCTAACCCGGGCAATTTAGTAATTTAATATTTAATGACTCAGCAACACCCTATCTCAAAATGGGATGAGGATGTAGTTCAGTGGGAAGGCCCTGGGCTCAATCCCCAGTGTAACAAATGGGGGTGAAGGAGAGGAAGAGAGAAGAGAGGAAGAGAGAGAGAGAGGTGATTTACAAATATTTCTTCCCTTTTATTCTTTTAGCAGTGGCTTTTAAAGAACACAAATTCATATTTTTTTCATTGTGCTTTTCATGTCATGGCTAAGAAAACTTTTCTTAACTAAAAGATTTTCTAAAATTTTTATACTTTTTGGTTCTACATTTAGATCTGTGGCTCATTTTGAGTAAGTTTTTGTATAGAATTTGAGGTATGGACAGAGATTCTTTTTCCCTCTTTTTCACTCTTGCATATAGACAATAAATTTTTCCGGCACCATTTGCAGAAAGGATCCTCCATGTCTGCCAAAAAGTGAAATGATTATACAACCAAGGGCTATACTGAAGTCTACATTCTACTTCCTTAGCCTATAGATTTACTCTTTCACTGATACACATTGTCATGATTATTATAGGTTTTGAAATCTTGAAATCAAATAGTTTGGGTTCTGCAACTCATGCTTCTTTTTAAAAGTTTTGGCTTTTTTAGTTCTGTTGTATTTTAACATATATTTTAGAATAGGCTTGTTCATTCCTACAAACACTGCCAGAATTGCATCCGTGTTGAATTTATAGCTCAATTTAGAAACAATATCTTAACAACAATAATATCAATACTAGGGATGTCTTAACAATACTGAGCTTCCCATTTCATTAACATTGACATTTGCCTTCATTTAAGTGTTTTTCTTTTTCTTAATCAGTGAGCAATCTATATTTAATGAGCAAGATAAAACATTCATAGGAGACAAGTCACATTAAGTTAAGAGGTAAGAAAACTGACTAAAAAGGCAGAGATGAAGCTATACACCTGTAGGCCAGAAAATACCAAGGTCTGTCGGTAACAACCAGAGCCTAGAAGAACATGGTCCAGATGACCTTGATTTGGGGCATTTAGGTTCCCCCACCGTCAAAGCATCAATTCCTATAGAATTAAGCCAGAAAATTTGTGATACTTTCATTATGACTATACTAGGAAACTAATGGACTGCCCGGGAGATGTAACTGATACATAATATGACTTACCCTCCTTTAAAATCTTTCAGCTGAAAACCAAACTCTAGCATGGTATGCAAAGCTCTGCTCATCTGTACTTGTTGTAAACTAACATTCACATTGTCCTTTCTGAGTATGGCTTTTCCATACTTTCACTCTGCAGAGGTCTTTGCTCTAGAGCTCAGGACTGTTCAGACCGGGCAACTTTGATCACCAACCCCAGGGACCTGTGGCAATCCCTGGAAACATTTTTGTTGCCACAACTAGAGGCAAGGGTTGCTGTTAGCATCTAGGGCGTAGAAGCAAGGGATGCTACTAAATATCCTGTAATAGAACACAGACTGTTCTTGAACTATTTGGCTTAAAGTGCCAAAAGTTAATAAATGCCATAGCTGATTAATCCTAAATGATTCAAATGTAATGCTAGTTAACTTATTTCCTTTCTTCCTTCTTTCCTTCCTTCCTTTCATTCAAGAATTCAAGACAGGGTTTTGTTCTATAGTCCAGGCTGGCCTGAACTCACTGTGCAGCATAAGCTGCCCTTGAACGCATGGCAATCCCCTTGACTCAGGCTCTCTAGTGCTGGGATTATAGGCGTGCATCATTATGCCCAGTTTACGTGGTGCTGGGGAACTGAACTCTGCACTTTGTGCTTATTAGGCAAGCAATCTAACTGCTGAGCTATGCCCCCAGCCCACTATTATCTTTTTCATTACGTCTTCTCTTCTTGATCCACAATCCACCAGCAAGTTAAAGGGCTCATTCCTGCTAAACTATTTTCTACATGGCCTAAGTACAGGTCTTCTTAGGTGGTGTAGGGTATTACAAATGTCTGTGTATGGCCATGGCCACCTTGCAAATATCTATTTGTGGCAATGATCTTTTCCTTTGAACTTCTTTTAAAGTAGGGAAGTTATGCTGCATTATTTTTATGCTAGGAGGATCACAATACCAGTGTAGACTAGAGAAAAACATAACTGAAGTAAGGCAGCACAGCAGGATAGGGAGAAGAGTGCAAGCAAAGGCAGATATCTACAAGTTGCTAGCAGGGGACTTAAGACAAAACCACAGGCCTCCAGTCCATAAATAGAAGGTGGAGGCAGGCCCTTAGGAAGAAAATCTGAGTAAATAAAGTTCCCAACATGAGCCTTTGAAGCTCCTCAGTATCTTTCACATTTGCAGGGGGTGGAGATATTAGATAATCAATCTAATAAAAATAGAGTGTTTCTTCCCAGAACAATTCAGAGAGGCACAAGACTTTACATTTAATCTCAGGAAAGTTTACAGACCAAAAAGTCATCTAAGAACACCAGAAAGGCAATTTTAAAAATCCCAATTTAGAGTTTATACAGAAAGAGAATTTGAAAATTCAAAGTTTCACAAAGCCGAGAACAACTGTGTGTGTATGTGTGTGATACTACAGTTGGAAGAAACAAAGAACAATAAATACAGCTAAAAATATGGTACTATGGTTTGGATCTAGAATGTCTCCCAAAAAAACTTCATGTATTAGGATGTAGTAGGGTACTTCAAGGAACTGTTAAAGAGGTGGGACCTGGTTATAGGCGGTGGAACACTGGGCTTTAGAAGGTGCTGATTACTGGGACAGGACCTGAAAGGGTATATGCTCATTCACTTGGCTTCCTGTCTGCCATCCTGTGAACAGGTTTCCTCTGGCTATGCCTCTATCATGTGCTTCTACCACTGCCAGATGCCCATGAATGGACCTCTAAGACCTCTGAAACTGTGAGCTAAAATAAACTTAAGTTGTGGATATTGAGTGTTTTGTCCCAGCAATGAAAAACACTAAGACATACAGCTTGTGAATTTTGGAGTCTGGTCCACTGAGTATGACTTCACAGAGATATACATGGATTTGTCAGGATAATCAGATTTGCAGAAGAGTGAATTTTGGCAAGATGCTGAGATTTTCTGAAGTATTCAACAATTCTGATGCTGCATAGTTATAGTCTTACCATGTTTTCTCATTAATTTCCTTAAGGTCAAGATTCACTTCTAACTACTGAACAAAAGACCATCAATTGATTCTCCTTAATACCATCTATATTTCAATATAAATTGTATACAAATCAATAACTTTGTTGTTGGTGTAAAATCATCAATAATAATAGTAAAGGAAGTCACCTAGTTATATCATTTGTTCATATTTTATATCAAATCATTCAACAGCTTTTTTTTTTAGGGCGGGAGTACTGGGGATTGAACCAGGGCCTTCACAGTGAAACACATCAAGTTCTTTTACTTTAAATCTGAGATGAGGTCTCTCAAGTTGATAAGTTGCCAAAGCCGGGCTTGAACTTGGTATCTTCCTACAGAGTATGAAGAATTATAGGTCTGTATTACTACAATTGTATCATCCAAAAGTCCTTATCTATTCTCATCTTACTTCTTTCTAGTGGCTAATATTCCATTTGTTGTTTCTTCATTCCTGAGCCACCAAGTTTTTTGGAATTACTATCTATAAATAACTAAGCACAAAATTAGTTCACTATGTATTTTCCTCTCAAATAATTTTGTGTGTATACATTGGTATTAAGATTTTTAAGCATTTGTAGATTCTTACAAATCCACTTTAGAGAACATCAGATTTATTACTTATGATGTTTTAATGGTCCTGGGAGTTGAGCCCAGGTCACAGTCATTTTATCAATAAATGACAGCTCATTTTATTTTTTGAGACAGAGTCTTGCTAAATTGCCCAGCCTGGCCTTAAACTCAACCCCCAGCAGTTAAGAATACAGGAATGCAACACTATGCCTGGCCTGATTTATGAATTTAAGAGAATCTTTAAAGGTACTTTTGGATCTTAAATGTAATCCTCTGAAGTAATGAAGACACGACTCAAATTTTAATAGCATTTTTCAATAGACAGGAGTAATAATACTTTCCTCAGAGTAATTAAGTCTAACTTGAGAAATGTTTGGGAACTAAACACACACACACACACACACACACACACACACACACACACACACACACACAAGCTATTTTCTAGGCTTTAAGGATCAAAGAAAAGTAAGGGATGCAACTACTGTTTTGTAGTTATCTCAGACTGCATTAGCTCAATGTTTTAACATATATCAATTTCACATTTGGGCACAACAGAAATTCAAAGTGCACTTGCTAAACAAAGATAGTATATACCTACATTCAAATAAACTAACCAAATAACAAAAAGACGTTTTTAGAGGTGGTGGTGCCAGTCTTAAGGTAGCCTGATAAAAATTACTCATGACTGACCTGAATTTTGGAAATGATGCCTCTCCCAAAGAGTTACTAGTCATCTACTTCGGTTCGTTCTAAAAAACTAAATAAGCAAAGTATTCTGAATAAGGCTGAATTGTGTATTGCTCAGAACTGTCAAAAATATTTTTGGTAATATCCAGTGAACAGACCACCATTTTCTGAGTACGTTAAAAAGCAGAATAATCAAACCAGCAAAAATGGAGGGTGTCCATGCATAAACTGGGGTTCTAAAAGCAATGGATATTTAAAAGCCGAAATAAATGGGAATGTTATTGAACTCGAAACGCAGATTTGCTATGTGAAAAGAATTCAGGCAACGGGAAGAGGATAAAAGCTAAGCTGGGAGTATAAACTCCACGGCAAATGTCGCCTGGTTGCGAAGAAAAGAGGCCCCCAGGGAGCTTCCCTCTCAGAAAGTTTAGGGACCAGGCTCGGCGCGCACCGGGGCAGAGGGGGCTTCGGCGTCCCCGCGACCGGCACCCCCCTTCTGCCCTCGCTCACTCCAGGACTCCCTCCAGCCCGGAGCCAGCCGTACTCACTGCAGGCTCCAGGATGCGTGTGCCGGGCCGGGGATGCACAGGGGCCGGGCCAGGGTCCCCGCAGGGAGAGACAGGACGGAAGCGGAGCTTGGACCAGGTCCCTCTGTTTTTAACTCCCGGCCGGCGGAGGTCCCGCTCGGGCCAGTGAGCATCTTGCCCCGAAGGCACTTCCGGCAGCTCTCTAGGAATCCGGAGGCTTCGGAGCTCTATGGTAGGTCTGTGAAGGGAGCGCTGAGCCGAATGGCTCTGTGCGATCGAAGCCCCTACTCTGGGCGAGGACGGGAGGGAGCTGTCCCAGGGCAGGGTCCGCTGGCCACCAGGCCGGGATAGACCCGGCTGGGCTGAGCTTGGGGCAGGACATTTGTGGGTCCTTAGGGCGCTGGTGTTCGGGGCTCTTAGATATCCTGCACTTCACCTTCTTCCCGTGGATGTACTTAGTTCTCCACACCCAATTGCGCTACTTTTTGCACTGGGGGTTGAACTCAGAGCATTTACCAAGATCGTGCATCTCTTGAGGAACTCCTACTATGCACTGTTCATAGTTATGTGGCACTCAGGAATCATACACTTTTCATGATGAATTATTCAAGTCTTTTCGTAGCTTCATGTGTTTCCCACCTGCCTATATTAATGAATTGCTACCGCTTTGAAGACTTGCTTGTGTTCTACATTTTAGATTAAATAGGTCTGGGAGTGGAGGTTGAGAGAAGCATTTTATTTTTAGTTTGCTTTGGTCTGGTGTTTTTATTTGGTTACCCGCCACTCTTTTCCTCTTCCTCCTTTTTCTTCTTTGTGAGATTAGGTCTCGCTTTGCAGTCAAGGCTGGTTCTGAACTCACTATGTAGCCTCGACTGGCCTTGAGCGTAAGGTAATCCTACTGCCTCAGCCTCCCGAGTGTTGGGATTACAGGTGGGCACTGCCACGCCCAGCTATATGTGGTGCTGGGGAATTGAACTCAGGGCCTTCAGCTTACTAGCCAAGTGTTTTTAACTGCTGTGCCATTCTTGTTTTTTTTAGGGGGTGTGGTGGTGGGGGGACTCTGCTGAGAATCAAACTTAGGGTCTTATATATATTAGGCAAGCGCTTGACCATTGAGAACCTATCTAAAACTTTTTTTAAAAGAAAAAAATAACATAGCCATTACAATTAAACTTCAATAATGTATTTTAATGATAGTTAACTACATTTTGCAAAATAATGAAAGAAGTGGAATTATTTCATATTTTTGCAAATCTCTTTAATATTTGGCTTAATCAAAGCTACATGGATCTTATGTTGGCCTCATGCTTACACCACCATCTGCTGTAGCAGTGTCCTCCCTACTTTCCATCTACCCTTCAACGTCTGGCTCTAGTTTGATTTTAACAAGAAAACTTTCTCCAAACTATGGCCTATAAAAATGAGAATATGGGAGAAAAGAAATATAGAGGGAAAAAATGGCTCATTTAAAGTTCAAGTTGGAAGGGGCTGAGGGGATAGCTTAGCGGTTAAAGTGCTTGCTTAGCAAGCTAAAGGCCCTGGTTCTGATTCCTCAGCCCATATAAACCAGGCGTGGTAGTGCACACCTGGAATCTCAGACTGAGGCAGAAGGAATGCTGTGTTTTCGAGGCCAGCCTGGGCCAGTTTGGGCTACACAGCAAGACCCTATCTCAAAAGAGATAAAAAATAGTTCAAGTTGAAAGAATCGTCCAATGGTCCATATATCTACTACCTGACCTTCTCAAGAACCGACTGAAATAACTGAGAAACAAAAGCCAAACTACCGGAACAGTGCTAGCAAACAAAGGATGCTGTTAGTGCATCAGAATCTTTATTGGCAGTGCTAGGAATTAAACCCAGAGCCTCACATGTATTAGGCAAGTGCTCTACCACAGAGTTATATCTCTGGCTCCGGATAAGAATTTTTAAGAAATTTATGGAAATGAATAACAATTGAAATTGGATTGAGATCAATCCACATCAGAGTAGGAGAAGCAGAGAGACCAGCCACGGACAGAAGTCCATCTCCAGAGGAACCCTGGAAAAGTTCTGACCTTCGGACCAATAGCTGCAAGAATAAGTGTGGACTACTCAAAAAAAAAATGCATTTTGGTTGGTTTCATATTTCCATTTTCTAAATGGTAGCTGATTATTTTGACTTCCTGCTTTGGCTTGATTCCTGCTTTATTTATTTAGACAGCACTGAAGATCAAACTTTGGGTCTCTGTACTAAGATACATCCCTAGCTTTTGCTTTACTTTTTATTTTGAGATGGGGTCTTACTCAGTTATCAAATTGCCCAGGCTGAGCTGAGTCTCTCAGATTTTTCTCTTTCCTTTCCTTTCCTTTCCTTTCTTTTCTTTCTTTGTAGTACTGGGGGTTAAGCTCAGGCCTTCACCTGAGCTACATCCCCTGCCCATTTTTTATTTCTGATTTTGAGACAAATTCTTACTAAGTCATTAAATTGCTTAGGCTGGGCTGGAATTTATGATCCTCCCGCCACAGCTCCTAGGGTGCTAGGATTACTGGTTGCATCCCTGGGTCACCTTTATATTGTCTTTCCAATGATGCGTCTACTTCTGGTGCAGATTTGTTTTCCAAACGTGTAATAAAGAAAATGCATCACTCTAGAGCAAGACAGCAAAAATTAGGGCTTCCTAAGCATGGGATTCTTCTGCTAGGATACAAGTGTGTTGTGTGAGCAAAACTCCCTTATTCTCCTCCCCAACATCATGTCTATGGGCCCTGGGGACACGGGGAACAGTATCATCAAGTTGTAAGACTTTTGTGTCTGACTTGGGTGTCTAGTGTCATCTGCCAGTATCCATGGAACTGTGCAAAGTTAAATAGTCTGCAAGTAAGATAAAATGTTCCTAATCTTTACATATGGTCAGTCATTATTATGTTAGGAGTATAGCCAGACATGGTGGCACATACTTATAATCCCAGCACTTTGAGAGGCTGGATCACAAGTTTGAGCCTAGCCAGGGCAACTTGGTGACTTAGTGAGACCCTACCTCAAAATAAGGAATGTACAGAGGGCCAAAAATTTAGTTCAGTGCAGAACTTCTGGGCTCAATCCCCATATTGTGGTTTGGATTTGGAATGTTCCCCAGAAGCCTCATGGCTTTGGATGTTATAGATTATCTATGGAACCATGTACTGTTGGGAGACTGGGGCCTGGTCTGGAGAGTTACACTGTAAGCATGTAGTTTGGATTACAGGAATGTAGTTGGGGGTTAAGACTGGAAAGGGCAGAGCAATGAGGCTGGACCCAGAAGGGGTGGATCACTGTAATGGGATCTGGAAGGATATATGCTGCTTCTTGCCTTTCTTCTGTAACTTGACTTAACTAAGCGTCCTGTTTGCAGTACTGTGAAGAGCTGCCTCCACCATGTGTTCCACTGTTGCTGGCCACCCATGAATGGACTGTGACCTTCTGAAACTGTGAGCTAAAATATCCTTTCCTCCCTAACGTTGTCGATATCAGGTATTTTGTCACAGCAACGAAAAAGGAACTAAGACACCCCAGTACCACAGGCACGCAAAAAGTCTGGAGTATGTCTTTTCCTCTATATGTATAAATATCATATGTAATTACTCACATATATAGAGCTTTTTTTTTTTAGATTGCTGTTGGCCACCCCTGAATGGACTGTGACCAACTGAAATTGTGAGCTAAAATAAACCTTTCCTTTCTTAAATTTGTGGGTGTCAGGTATTGAGCCAGCAACGAAAGGTAACTAAGACAACTGGTAAATTAAAAAAAAAAAAAATTCTACTTGGGATTGAACCCAAGATTCATTTGTGCTAGGTAAGGGCTCTACTACTGAGCCACAACCCCTGGCCTGATAACCAGATTCTTAACAGCTTAGAAAATGTACTAGCTAAACGGAAGTGTAAGTGTGTGCAGACATTATTTTAACTGTGTTCTGAATACTTGGCTTGTCAGCAGCTCAAAGGAATTCCGGATTTGATGAGAATAATAAACTTTTTAAAATGAATTAGGTCCATCTCAAAGTCCTTTCTCCTGTTCCATTCCTCTTCATGTTTGTTTACATATGTTATATTATTTGAAATTGCTGCTATTCGACCTACAAAAACAGCATTTTTGTGGTTGAACTAATAAACAAACATCTTTCTGTGTGAGAAATTAGGAATTTACAACAATCTCCAAGTTGCCCTGGTTAATCTCCAAAATATATCTTCCACTGTCTACTGTCTACTGCCATGCCACCCCTTCTCACCTGGGTTCCTATAGTCACCTCTTTGATCTCCTTGCTTCTGTTCTTTGCTAACTCTTGGCTTTTTTAGGAACCAGAATGATCTTCTAAAAACAAACATCAGATCATGTTCCTCCCTTCCAGTGCTGCCCCATTGTGCTTAGAATACTTATACTGGGCCCCACTCACCTCTTTGACTTCACCCTATTCCATTTCTCCCTTAACCCTGTGCTTTAAACAGTTTTTCAGCTCTTGTAACACTAGTTTCACTTACTTGATTCATTTCTATCAGAGCTTTGGCTGTTCCTTTACTAGGAATGGTCTACAGCCCTTCCAGGGCTGGAGTTTTCTGTTAGAAGTTCAACTCCACAGAAGAACCTTTCTGACCAGTTGTAGTAGTTATTCAGTCACTGTTTCAACATTGTTATAGGTCACATACCACTTCTGTTTGATATTTGTCTTGTTTGTTGGTCTCCTTTCTCTGTAATGTAGGTTTACAACGGCAGGAATATCCCCAGTACCTAGAACAGAGGCTTGGCACACAGCAAGCACTTAATAAGAATAGTTAAAAAGTTCTCAATGCCATAGAACTTAGTTGTCCACTAGTGAGGTGGTTTGGAATGTAAAAAGGATGAGATCACAGTGCTGTATAATACAGGAATGTAATCTATCTAGGTATTTTAAAAGTTTCTAATAGCCACATTAAAAATATTAGGTAAAACTCATTGTAATATTTTAACTTATTATACCCAAAATATTATATAACAAAATATAATCAGGGCTGGAGGAATGGCTCAGTGGTTTAATGTAAGTGTTAAGTACCTAAGTTTGATTCCACATAAGCCGGGCGTGGTAGTACATGACTGTAATCCCCGCACTTGGGAGCCTGACACAGGATGATTACCCTGAGTCCAAGGCCAGCCTTGACTCTAGTGTGAGTTCAAGACCAGCCTGGGCTACAGAGTGAGACTCTGTCTCAAAAATATATATATATATATATATATATATATTCAATATAAAATTATAAAAATTATTAATATTTCACATTCTCTTTTCATATTAAGTCTTTGAAAGCTGGTGTTTATACTTACTGTACATTCTGATTCAGGTATTGAACTTCCATTAAGTAATTTATGTTGAGATTATGTAACATGTTAAGTGAAAAATACTAGTTTTATATAACCAGTTACTCCATACTTAAAAGTTTTCTGATAATTGTTTCAGAATAAAATTAAAAATGTAGTTGCTCAGTTGCACAGTCACACTTCAAGTGCTCAATAGCCATATGTACCTAGTGGCCATAGTATGGGATTACACAGATCTAGATTAGGGAAAAGGTGTCTGCATTCACGGTTAGCAAGGGGCAGAGGAGAGGGTAGCTCCTTAAGGGTAGAAGGAAGGTGAAAGTCTGCAAAAAATGCAAGGTAAACATTTTATGCAAGTCATATCTGAGAACATTATTCCTGTAGTCCATATTAGTGAGGTATGGCTTTCCAAAGTAGACTTCTTCTTCTTCTTCTTCTTCTTCTTCTTCTTCTTCTTCTTCTTCTTCTTCTTCTTCTTCTTGAGACAAGATCTCATTCTTTAGTCCAGGATGGGCCTCAAACTCATGGTAATCCTCCTGCCTCAGCCTTCCAAGCGATGGGATTACAGGTGTGCATCAATATGCCTGGTTTATGTGGTGCTGAGGAATCAATCTCAGAACCTGGTGTTTGCTAGGCAAGTGCTCTAACCACTGAGATATTTCTCTAGCCCAAAGTAGATTAGTTTTGCAGCATGACTGCTGCCAAGGTACTCTGGAAATCACTTTCTGGAGTAGAAGGGTCTGGTAGTGAGAGTCATATGTAGCATTTCTATGATGTAGAACAGTCACAGAAATCAGATTACTTTCTATCGAACATGGTTGGGTTTTTGTGTTTTTGCCCTTGTAGTGCAGGGCCTGCCCATGCTAGGCAGTGCTCTACCACAGAGTTTACCCACAGTCCCTAGAACTGTAGTTCTTAACTGGAAGTGATTTGGCCCCTCAAATGACATTTAGCCCCCTGAATTTTCTCCTCCAAATTGTCTGGAGATACTTTTGGTTGTCAGAAGTACGGAATGCCTATGACATCTTCTGCTGAGGGACCAAAGATAATGCTGAATGCGCTACAGAGGGACAGCATCCTAACAACACTTTGGCCCAGAATGTCAACAGAATTTTGAGGTTGAGAAACTCTGTTATGGAAGATAAGAAAGACTGAGATATCTACACTTAAAAACTTGGTCTAACACCCTTGTGATATATATATATATATATATATATATATATATATATATATATATATATATATAAACATTAAGGGGAGAATAGATTGTTTTGAAGTATTCAGTTTCTAGTGTTCATGGGCTTTGTGATTACAGTATAATGAAATACTATTATACTCAGAATGAGACTATAGACCAGTTAATAAAGATAATGATTCAGTGTACCTAGGACTCAAAGCACCTGGGAGTCAGGAGCTAATGGGTTTATAATACTTTTGTATGACTTTATCTAATGATCCACTATCTTATCTATTATTGTACCAATATATTAGAATTATTTGTTTCTCTTTTCTGGTTTTCTCTGTCTCTGTCTGTCCCTTATTTTATCTTTTCTTTCCCTCTGCCCTTGCTTTTTAAAAATTCTCTCTCTTTCTCCTATATCTTGATTTTTTCCACCCAAAGAGTGACCTTTTATCCTGTAAGAGACACATGTGTACTCACGTTTACAGCAGAACAACTCCCAGTAGCTAAATCCTGGAAACAACCTACATGCCCATCAACAGATGAATAGATAAAGAAAATGTGATATATGCACAAATACAGTGGATTATATTGCCATAAAGACAGATATGAAGCATCTGTAAGAAAATGGGGTACCTTACGTCAATAGTGCTTAGTGAAATGGACAAAACACAAAAGATTAAGTATCACGTGATATCTCTTATACATTATTGCCAAAAATGCATGTATAAAAATGATCTTAATATAAGAGAGTAGGAAATAAACAGCCAGACTACTTGGAAAAGGGAAGAGACACTGAGGGTGGGAGGAGGGAAAGGAGTAGTAAGGAAACCCTAAGTTGCCCCTGCATTTTATCTCCTGTTGTAATTGTAGCCTCCAACAGCTGCCTTCCTGAACTCATAATACAATATCAAATCTGAAGGAGGAGGATTGTTGTGAGTTTGAGGCCAGCCTGGGCTACATATTTAGTTCAAGACTGGCCTAGACTACAGAGTGAGGTCCTGCCTCAAAAAAAAAAAAAAAAAAAAAAAAAAAAAAAAAAAAAAAAAAAAAAAAAAAAAAAAAAAAAAAAAAAAAAAAAAAAAAAAAAAAAAAGAAACAAAGAAAAAAGAAAAGCCTGGAAGGTACCTTTAGAACTTTCTACAGTGATAAAAGTGGTTTATATCCATATTGTTCAATATAGTAGCTATTACAGTTGAGTATTCCTTACTCAGTCCTTTCTCTTTCTGGGATGCTGAAGAAACTTGGTGCTGTGTGTCAGTTCTAATGCTGAGCATTGAGCATCACACAAAATAAGGCATGAAAGTTTCTACTTTTGGCATTATAGCATCATATTGGTGCCTAAAAAGTTTTTATTTATTTTATTTTATTTTTTGAGACAGGGTCTAACTCTGTAGCCCAGGCTGGTCCTGAACTCACTATGGAGCCCAGGCTGGCCTTTTACTCATGGCAATCCTCCTGCTTCAGCCTCCTAAATACTGAGATTATAGGTTTGCACCACCATGCCTGGCTTATGTGGTGCTGGGGAATTGAATTCAGGTACTCAAGTACTTTAACCTCTAAGCTATTCCTCTAACTTCCCCAAAAGTTTTATATTTAGTTGTCCAAGCTGTACTATGTGGCTGTTTGAAATGTAACTAATGTCACTGAGAAATTGAATTTTATATTTTGACTTAAGTTTACATTTATATGGCCACATGTGGGTAGACTACTATATGTGACAGTATAGCTATAGAATAACCTGTCTCCATTGTCCCTGTATACAATGACCTGAGATCCAGAAGATTTATCCCACCTTCCTAGCAGTTTTTATTGATCATATATTGCTTCCCTTTAGAATTTAACATTTTCCTTAATCTCTTAGAATCTGATGGCTTCCTTTTTTGTCATTGGAAAAAAATTCACAATCTGATTTATATTTATTTACTTTAGCATAAAAGAGGTAAATACTTAGACCATTATATTAATAATAGAAAGCAAGTAATTAGCATTGGTTTGGGTCTTAATTTCAGAAATAATTTTTGTCTATTTTAACTTACTAAAACATAGCTGGAAGCTTCTTTTGTCCCACAGGGGAAATGAAGGCAGAGAAAACTGGAATGTCTTGCCTGATGTCATACATTGGCTGGTGAAGTGCAAAGAGCAGTGGTAGAACTTGCTTTAAATTGGAAAGCATCAGTCTTGGGTTACAGGTGAGCACTGCTATTAGTATACAAGTAACTCTGATTCCCCTCAGAAATTCATGAAATCAAAAAAATAGAATATTTTACTCAGGTAGATATACCAGGGCCACAGAAGTGTATAATGTTGATCGAAGCTTTGCTCACGTTAGGGAAAGTGATGGGATCTCTAAGGTAAATAGTTTATCAGCTGGGTAGGCCTGAGCATGTAAAGAATTTCTGTTTCTTCCACTGTACTAATACAGCTTGTTGACTGTATGAATTCTTTGGTGTCTAATAAGAGCTGAACTTACACGGAAGGGCCTTCCACACTCGTCACACTCGTAGGGTTTCTCACCTGTGTGGATTCTCTGATGCTGAACCAGTCCTGTGCGCCCACTGAAATCTTTGCCACATTCTTTGCATTTATAGGGTTTCACTCCAGTGTGAACTCTACGATGTCCAATGAGATGTGAATGTTGAGTGAAGGCTTTACCACACTCATCACATTTATAGGGCTTTTCTCCCGTGTGAGTTCTTCTGTGTTTACTAAGGTCTGAGCTATGACTAAAACTTTTCCCACATTCATCACATTTATATTGTCTTCTTTCCCGCTGTAATCTGACCTCATTTTCAATAGCACCTTTGGGTTCAGGATGCTGAGGAATGACTTTGCTAAGTCTGTCCTTTATCTCCCCAAGGAATTCCATATCTTCGGCTGTATCGTTCTTCTTGGATGACTCTTCATCCTGAGTCCTGCTTTTATCACCTATAACACAGTACACAAACAGATCTGCAAAAAGCCTATGGAAAAGAAGAACATGTAAATACTGTTTTTTAAAAAATAATGACAAGTTATAACACTTATATCACATATGTGGGTTTTTTTTGGTATATTCACAACATAGACTTAATACAGGAAAGAAATAATAAGAGGCCAGTAGGGAAGGTAGCAGGAGAATCTATTTATTTATTTAGCTGAACTAGGGATTAGACCTAGGGCCTTTGTACCAAGTCAACCTCAGCCCTTTACATATTTTCTTGAAATCTGAGATAAGATCTCACCAAATTGCTAAGTTACCCAGGCTAGGCAAACTGGCAGTCCTTTTGCCTCAGCCTCGCAGAATGCCAGAATTATAGACTTTTGTTACTGTTACGGTCTCACCTGTAATGTCCCCTAAAGGCCTTATGTATTTGGATGTTATGGATTTCGTGTGATGCTAGGAGGTGGGACATGGTCAGGAGGGGCAGACTACAGGGTATGTGGTGGAGGACAGCCATTTAAATTAGATTACAGGCACGTGGCCCAGAAGGATATAAACTCCTACCCCAGCTGCTTCTGAGGCCCTTGATTCTTCTTTCTGTGATGTTGCTGCTGTTTTTTTTTTTTTCTTACTAGACCGTTCCTGCCACTGCCAGCCACCCATGAATAAACAGACTTTCTGAAACGATGAGCTAAAATAAACCTTTCCTCCCTTAAGTAATAAGTGTCAGGTATTTCTATCCCAGCAATTCATAAGTAACTAAAATAGCCCCCATGCTTGCTTTATAATAAATACTGGAACACAGAAAAGGAAAAGGCAAACATGTCAGTCAAGGGACAATATGACACTCCTGCATAAAAGCTGTAAGTAGGGGACTGTAAACGTAACAGTGATAGTGATGGCTAGGCAGAGCCTGGAGAATAGCGATGAGGAGGGAGGTCAAAGTGCAGGAGATATGCAGGACCTGGAATGTAGGTGGTGAGTCAAAGTGGAACTAACTGGAGAGGACACCAAGGTTTGGGACCTGAGGATGTAGTGAGCAGGAAGCATCTGATGAGGGGAACACGTGTAGAGGCTGATAATAGCTACAAACAGGACGAGCACAAGCAGGTTAAAGCACACAGAAGGTGAAAAATGGAAGTGGCAGTGGGTGGGTGGTGTGTACACTTGGTCCAATATACTGTCCATGAAACTGGTATCTTTGCCGTGCTCTCCTCCTGTGTAAGTCCAAGTGTGGTAGTTTCTAACTTCGTTGTGCATCTGGATCTCTTGGGTTGCTTATTAAAACACAACTTACTGGGCTCTTCCACATCCCATCTTCTGATTTGGTAAGGCTGGGAAAACCTAAGAAACTGCATTTCTAGTAAGTTTCCTGGCAAGGCAGATCCTGCTGGTCCAGGGACCACACTTTGAGAACCACTGGCCTCTCCATTTTTCCTGTTCCATGTCTAATGTGTTCTTCTCCAGAATATCTTCCCTTATCTCCCAAACTAGGTATGTTTTTCTCTATAGGATGAGGTTTTGTTTTCTCAGCATAATGTTCAGAAACTCCACCACTGGCCTTTGGAAGCTCTCTTCCATAAAATCCTTCCTATTGAAATCAAATAACAGAAAGTATTAGGCTCAGTTTTTTCACGATTCATTCTGGTAGAATGTCGCTCCCCCCCCCCCCCCCGCCCCAATACCCAACCACCTAACTACTTAACTCAAGCAAACTTCCTATGATATCTTTGCAGGACACCATAGGATAGCTGTGCTTTTCTTGATAGCTCACAATGCATCTTTGGAACACTTATTATTTTGCTTCTTGAAGAAAAGTAAATGATTTTGAGATTCCTCACATAGCATAGTGCCCGGCATGTAGCTTCTGCTCAGTGGAAGTTTAATAAACAGGAATGAATGCACAAAATAGGATTATCACCCTCATTGCTAATGCCAAACAGTAACCAGCACTTCACTTCTAGATTTAAAGCATTTAAAGACTTCTTTAAATTATATGTAGCTACACATCATTCCTATCTGGTAAGCTAGGAGCATACCAACTAGGAATGTCTTAATTCAAAATGATATTTCAGCTTAGAAAAATCACTTGGTAGAGATCCTAGGGAATGAGGCTACAGAAGTAAAATTTAAGCAGTGAAAATCCAGAGTAGGCCAGAGTATAAATTATAGCTCAGAGACAGCATTATGGATACACTGAGAGTCAGAGTTGGCACGTCTAACTCGTGGCCTGCTGTTTCCTTGCCCTTGATTATTTTTTAATGTAACAATGAAAAGTTATTATTATTATTTGATACAGGGTTTTGCTTTGTAGTCTCTGTTGGTCCTGAATTCCCTATGCAGCCCAGTCTGGCGTTGAGCTCAAGGCAGTCCCTCCTGCCTCAGCCTCCTGAGCTCCAGAGTGCTGAGATTACAGGCATGCATCACCACACTTGGTTTATGTGGTCCTGGAGAATCAAACTCAGGGCCTTGTTTTCTAGACAAGTGCTTTAACCATTGAGCTATGGCCCTTCCCTCTATCATGAACAAATTTTAATAGGAAGTTTTAGTACTTATATATGTACATTAATTATATATTTTATACATGCCCCAAGAAGTTCCTCTTCACTCAAAAACAAACAAAAATGTTAGGCCATAGGTTGGACACACCTACATCTAGTGAAAGGGCAGGAAGCATTGAAAAGGGTAGGGTTTGGACAAACTGGGACTTACAATTTGTGTTTTTTAGTGTAGCCTGGTGATAACACTGGGCACGTGGTTTGTACTTTTGATCTTGGATAAAGACAAAGGCCAGTGACCTTTATGTCTACATTAAAATGATTTTCCTATACTGACCTATCCTTGCTCTCTTTTCACTGCTTCTTTCTGCAAGGTGTTATGTTAGACTGAGTTGCATCTTCTCCAAAACTCAGATGTGGAACCTCTAACCCTGAATGTGACTATCTTTGAGAGTGGGCTTTAATGAATGCGGTAACCAAGATTAAATGAGATCTTAAGGTAAGACCCTAATCCAGTAGGACTGATACTCTCCTAAGAAAGGTAAGAGATACTAGGAATGTACAAACAAAAGGGCTCATGAAGGCAAAGTGAGAAACCTGAAAGCTAAGGAAAGAGGCCTCATCAGAAACATAGACTTAAGAAATAGGAGTAAATAAATTCCTGATGTTTAAGCTGTCCAGCCTATAGTATTTTGCTCTCAAAGTTCTAGCTGACTAACAAAAGATGTGATCAATTCTTCTGTTTCAAAATGGAAACTCAAGTTTGGAATTAGAATCATTAGATAACAGAAGATAAAGTACAATATATTCACTTGATTTTAGTGTTTAAACCCCACTTTCCACCTTTTGGATAAAATCACAGCTCTTTTTTGTTCTTTATTTTCTTTTTATGGTACTGGGGATTGAACACAAGGCCTCAATTTGAACTACATGTTCAGCCCCTTTTTATTGTTTAAGACAGAGTCTCACTAAATTGCTAAATTACCTAGGCTGGGCTTGAACTAGCGATTTTCCTGCCTCAGCCTCCTCAAGTGCTAGGATTACAGGCCTGTACCTGGACCTGCCTATGGCTTTTATTACAGTAAAAAAATACAATTTTATTCTGTGTTGGGACAAAGGATGAAGAGTATAAAATTCTTCATAGTGAGGTGGAGGACAAGCAGGAAATGACTAAAAGGAGAAGATAAAATAAGTGCTCCTCTGCTATTGTTTACATATTGTTTGTCTCCTTTAAAATGCATGTTGGAGTTTAATTTCCATTGTGAGGTGTCAAGAGGGGATACTGTCATGATACTCAAGAGTATGGTATTTAGAGGTGTGGCCTTTTGAAGGTGATTAGGGTTAAATAAGTTCACCGAACTAGAGCCCCATGATTGAATACTGGTGTGACTTTATAAGAACAGGAGGTAGAGACAAGAAAGTACACATACACACCCTGTCTCTTGACATGTAATGCTTTGTGGTATCTTAGGATCAGCTAAAAATAAACCTCTTTTCTTTCTGATACAGCCAGCATATGGTAATGCGTTATATGCAAGAGAAAACAAATTAAAATGCCTTTTAATTTAAGGAACTACCTCATCCAGCATACACACAAAACTGGCTCCTTACCATTCTTTTGTGGCCTCCCAAATTCCTTCTCCAGCTGGGTCTTACTGAGATGAAGCTGTACAGTCAGTGATCCATATGGCCTTCCCAAGAAGGCCATCTTGTCCAAGAGTATGTCTTGTCTTCCCGAACTGGCAGGGACCTGAGGACAATGAAATATGACTGGGCTTGTCAGATTTTTGTGGGAAGTGAAATAACATCTAATAAAAGTTGTTTAAAAAATCTGTTAGGGACTATGGACATGGAAAAGGGGACAGATTTTTGTTCGGTTATAAAAGGCAATAATGATTAGAAAGAGGGCAGATTTCTATAGTTCAAGACACTAGGCAGTGAAATTCTCTCTTCTTTTGATTGTACATAGGTCTACAATCAGAGCCTTGAAATTTGGAGGGCACCTTTAAAATCACTTAGTCCAACTTCCAATAATGGAGGTACTTCTCTAACCATGCTATCCAGGATGGTAGCCACTATCAAACTATGGATGAATACATAGAATACAGCCAGAGTAGAGACTGGCTAAGTATGAAGTAAATTTTTGTTTTTTGAGACAGGGTCTTGCTTTGTAGCCCAGGTTGGCATTGTACTCCTGCAATCCTCCTGCCTCAGCCTCCTGAATGCTAGGATTATAGACATGCACCACCTCACCCAGCTTATGTGGTGCTGGGGAATCAAACTCAGGGCTGTGTGCTTGCTAGGCAAGTGCTTTAACTGCTGTGCCATTCCTCTAGGCCTCACCACACCAAATTTTAAAAATTTAATATAAACAAATATGTAATATCTCACTTTAAATATTGACTACATGATTAAGTATTTTTGGCTAAATAAAATTACTTTCACCTGTTTTTATGCTTTAATAAAATCATTACATAATTCTGTGGATAGCAGAAAATTTAAACTACATATATGGCTCACACTGTATTCTGTTGGCCAGTACTGTTTTTAATAATATTCTTTCTTTTGTGGTACTAGGGATTGATCCCGGGGGCCTTCACACTGAGCTCTGTCCCAAGCCCATTTTTTATTTTGAGGCAGAGTTTGTTAACTTGCCTGGATTGGGCTTGAATTCGGGATCCTCTTGCCTCAGCTTCCCAGAGTGCTGGGATTATAGGCCTATACCACTGGGCTTGGCTGAAAATGTCCTTGACAAATATATGTGTACCTCTATGGAAACGGAGTTTCTTATGGGGTGGCCCCATTTATTTTTGAGTAGCTTTGAATGTCAGAAAAGTCTTTGCTTTTCTTGGATACCTATGTGCTTTTCTATACCTTCCTAACCCCCAAACTGTTGAAACAACCACTCTAGTGTCTCTTATCCTTACTCAGCCACATTTCAGTTATTTGACATTGGTATTCATGTCCCTCTCCAATCCTTGTTCTAGGATACACATTAAATAGTGTCAAGTAGGGGCTGGAGGAATGGCACAGCTGTTAAAGCCCTGAGTTTGATTCCCCAGCACCACATAAGCTGGGCGTGGTGGCACACACCTGTAATCTCAGCGCTTGGGAGGCTGAGACAGGAGGACTGCAGTGAGTCCACACCAGTCTGGGCTACATAGTAAGTTCAGGACTAATCTGGGCTACAGAGAGATCTTGTCTCAAGAAAAGGAAAATATTGTGAAGTATTTCTTTCATATGCTTTTTTGTTTTGGCTTGGTCAATACACCCCAATGACTATCACATGACTATCCCAGACAGACAGACTGCCCCTCACACCTGCTTCCAGGGCTCATCAAGCCCTCTTTCCAACTTCTCCAGCACAGTCACTGCCTCCTCACCAGTCTCTGGGTGCTGTGCCTGCACCCATGCTTGTAGGTCCTTGGGAAGAATGCTCAGGAATTGCTCAAGCACCAGAATGTCTAAAATTTGCTCCCTGGTGTGAGATTCTGGTCTTAGCCACTGGCAGCAAAGTTCCCAGAGCTGGTTTAGGGCTTCCCGGGGTCCAGGTGCATCCTGGTAGCAGAACTTCCTGAAGTGCTGCCTGAAGAATTCCCTCTTATAAGGACTGCACTTCTGTGAGTGTGCGTTCTGTCCCCAGTGATGAGCCTCAGCTTGAACTGTAAGAAGTCCTTTTGGTTCTTCAGGTTCCAAGGCTTCAGCCATTCTGTGCTTTATCAGGAAATTAGTTTTCTACCAAGGATTGATTGAAGGAGAATCTCTTAGGAGCTTGCCTCAAAGACACTCCTAAAGCACAAAAAGTTGTCACCACTGAGAAATGACAAAAGCTGCAATAATAAACACATATTAAGGAAGCCAAATCAGTAGAACTGAGTCAGAGAAAACAAGATGTAAAAAGGACAGATATAATTTGAACTTGTGCCTCTGCTAATTTAGAGGAAGTAATTCATCTACAGTAGAATTACAGATTCTTGTTTAAAGTGTTCATATTTCTTATGGATGAAATGACCAAGATCTGCAAAGTCCTTGACATGGGAGCTGCCCGAGTCGGCACTGAACAAACGTCAAGTATTCAGAGCTGTGTTCCAGTTCACGTTCCGGGATGTGAGGCTAGGCACCAACACAAGAAGGGAAGGGCAGAGGACCGTCACCCCAGGCTTTCCCTCAAGGGCGCCCCAAGTCTGGCCGAAGACGGTGGAGGACAGAGGCATTACTCCATGCCACGGCAGGGAGGAAGCTTCTGCCGCCCGCAGCTGTGCGCAGTCCCCTCTGCACCCGGAACTGGGAAACACTCACCTCAAGCTTGGAGAGGAGGCGAGGAGCTGGCCTCCGAGGGCTGCATAAACAAAGGCGGACCGCCGACCGGTGGGTGCCCACCGCCAAAAAGCACTTCCGGCCGCTCTAGGACGCCGCGCAGTTCCGACGCCCTGGCTTCTCGGTCCCTCCCACTTCGGCTTAAAGTAAAAGTTTTCTCCGTCAAGATGTTTTCCTGTTTAGTATAAGTAATACTTCACGTAAATTTATTAAAACAAATGTCCCCTGGTACTAGTTTTGACCAGTGTTTCTCGTGACAAATATATCCTTCCATAAATGAGTCGCAGTTATGCCATCAGCTCACTTGTCCCCGTGATACAAATTGTTCCATTTCTGCCGCTTGCTTGTTTTCCTTCTGCTAATTCGCGTTGTATATAAAGCGTACCTTCGATTTTTAAACAATCGCAGAGTCTTGAATGTGTGTAAGTGCCATAATTTATTAACTACCCCATTGTCACAGTTACTTCCGTTTTTCTCAAACACTGCTGCAATACTCTGTACATTCGTATTTCTCATGTGTAAGGATATACCCATACTTTTTGATATAACTTTAGACGAGAACTACTAGATCATAGGGTAGGGACGTTTGTACTTTTCTAAGTGCCAAATCAACACCCATTAAATCTACTGGGGATATTTCCTTACACTCATCAGCAGTCAGTTACATTTTGATCTTTGCCAACCGCTAGATGAAAAATCCTGTCTTTACTTTATTTTTACTTTTTCCGACTTCTTTCCGCAAACACTAATCATTCACATTCTATGCCAGGCACCGGTCTGGAAACTGGAAATGTGAACAAATTTGAACTGGAGTTTTCAACAGAACAATGTTCTTGCTTTCATGGAATTTGTAATTGTGTGTATGTGGGGACAGGGGAAGCAGGCAATAAACAACAATACCAACAAAAGAATATTAGCTGGTAGGTGTTAGTGCTAAAGGGAAAACAAAGGAAAAACGAAGTTGGAGATGACACTGAAGTGATATCATCTACACAATATGCTGAAGGACTTCACTAGTAGAACAAAATCAAAGTAGCTGATAGAATGAGCTTTCAGAATTAAATATGTCCAAGAAAGGGATAGCAGATATAAAAGCTGGAAGTGGAGCAAGTTTGAAATGTTCTAGGAAAGGAGACTTGTGTGTTGGTAAGTCATCATAAAGGAAAAGTTAAATGAATGTTGTTTTGTAAAAATTTTAAATTTTTGAAAGAAAAAAAGTCAAAATACAATCTAAAAATAAAGTATACCGGATGTTTAAGAGACATGAAGCTGATTTTTCTAATATACAAAGATTTCTTACAAAATACAAATATGAACAATCAAATAGAAAATTGGAAAAAGACTTGAACAGGAACATACAGGACACAAATATTAAGGATAATAATTAATAGTAAAGTGTTCCCTAATAATTAAATAATTTTAAAACAGATTAAACATTTTTTCAAATTGCTAAAGAGAAAACAATGGGTAACACTGGAGTGTGTGGAGATACAGACAAACTTACATTTTTAGGAGGCAAGTTCTAACAAATCAATGTTTACATCTCTTAATACAACAACCTAGTTTCTTGAAATTATCCATGTAGAAATGTTTATACAAATCATATATCACAAAGCAATATTTTTATTTACATTTGGAAACATAAGTACTTGATATCTGAGAATTAAAATTTCTCTGAATATTAAAATCTCACTCAGTTTTAAAAAACTTTAAAGATGCCACAGGTATACTAAGTACAAAAATACATTACAAAACAGCGTACTGTGTGTGGGGGTCTTACCACCACACAAGGGCCGGAGGACAGGAAAGGTGAGCACGTGGCTGGGGCCCTCGTCCCAAGAGTACCGGACCCAGCCAGGAGGCTGTCGAAGCAGGAACTCACTTTATTTAGGAAGTACAGGAGCTTATATAGGGTAGAGGGAGAACGTGGCAAAGAGGGGAGAGCAGGTGATTGAACGTGGTGTCTACGTAAGCGGGTGTCAAGCCAACCAGCGAGATGTCCATGCAGGTAGGCGCCCAGGTGCTCACAACAATAGTATTGGGATCATGCGCGGTCCACCAGGGGAGAAACAGCTTGGCCCAATCATCTTCCTTGGTAAAAACCCGAGGTGGTCACCCCCAGGATTTCTGGCGGGCACCATCTTAGATATCACCCCACAGCTGTGGTCATCTTTGTGACATAATAATCTCAAATGTGCTTACAGTGATTATTATGTTATGAACCTAAGGTCTCATACGTGCTACATCTACAAATGAGCCACAGCTTCAGCTCCACAGATTATCACTTGGGGAAAAATTCATAGATATAGCACACTTAATATGCTGCCTTCCTGTATTTCTATAAAGTTTTAATTTTTATTAAAAAACCTTCTAGTGTACATAAGTGACAATTTTAAAGACCTATTTATTCTTCATAACCTGCAAATTTTTTCTTGTTTGGGGAATGTCATCAATATCCCTTTTCTTCCCACGAGGATGCTAGTGAGCAGCATGGTGAACACCCAGAGAGCTGGCGAACCACAGCCCAGTCTGATGCTGTGCCTCTTGGTTGGTGGGTACTGTTACCCTCCCTCCTTGTGACAGGTGCAGCCACCCTCTGTGCCAATGGCTGGAGCTGAGTGTGCCTCTACCACACCTGCTACTGCCATTCACTGCTGCCAGCTACCTTGGAACTTGTAGGATCACACTAAAGGCTGCTGAGGTAGCAGGAGTATGCCTCCTACCATTATGGAACCCAGCCATGGTTTGATCCAACACTCATGTGTGGATCACTGCATAGAGTACATCTAGTGTCTTTTCCTTTCTGTGTTTGCATTATGAATTGAGCAAAAGAACCTTGACAGGCAATATCTGGAGGTGGAAGAGTGGAGAGGAAAAGGTCTTCTCTCCATCCCACCCAGGGCCTGTGAAGGGTGTGGAATGGGCGGACCTGTGGCTGCAGTTGTAGCTGTCATGTTCATCTTCAGCATCTTGTTGCTGTCAATAGACACCTTGGAAGAAGTTAGAGGTAGGAAGCAGGCATATTACCCTGGGTCCCAGTACCAGCCTCTTGAGCCCCTGGTGTCACACAACCTGGTGGAAAGGTGGGTCGACCCACCAGGGGCTCAGGCACTGCTTCCAGCTGCCCAGCAAAGGTGCTGTAAAAGCATTTTCCAAGAGGCCTTTGAGGCCTTGGAGGTACAGCCCTGAGTGATTCACTGTCAGGCCTCTACAGGTTACAACTCCTGCCCTGATTTTGTGAATGTCAGTTGGCTAGCTAAAAAAATAATATGCCTCCCTTTTAACCATACCAGCTCAACTTCAAAGTTAAGTTTTCATATGCAAATACAATCCTACTCCAGGCACTGAGGGGAGGCTGAGGCAGGAGGATGGCGAGTGTGAATCCCATGCAGACAACTTAGCAAGACCCTGTCTCAAAAAATAAAGGAATAAAGAGAGTTTGGCCTATAATCTTAACACTCACAAGGCTGACACAGGTGACTGCACTCAGTTTGAGGCCAGCCTGGGCACATAGTTCAGAACTAGCTTGGACTACAGAGTGAGACCCTGTCTCAAAATAAAATAAAATAATAAAATAAATAAAATAAAATGGCTAAGATGTAGCTCAGCATGAAGGCCCTGCTTGGGTTCAAGTATTCCCCCATCCTCTCTGAAGCAAAGATATTTCTTACAAAGCCTCTTAGTGTAAGATTTGATACATTTTATGTTAGACTACTAGGCTTCTAATATGAGATCTTGTTTATAATTATAATGTAAAAACTAGGTACAGTGGAATATTTAAGGCTTATAAAATTACTTTTAAGCCTCACAGTAGTAAAAGAAAATATGCCTCATCAACCAGGTAAAAGTAGTAAAGTTGCTTTTGTATCCTGCAACCCTGGTAGAGACACAAATATCTTCCCTCTCTAGTCTTTCAGATACTATCACTGTATTCCTCAGTATTTCTGTAAAGGAATGCACAAGCAGGATCAAAATGTATAAATTCAGGACTGTTATGTTCAGTACTCATTTCCTCTGTCCTCTTTCATAATTGCTAGCAGCCAAACACTGTCAGGTTCTCTTTCAAGAGAGCTCGCTAAAGCTGATCTCTGTCAATCCATGCCAGTAAGGTGCTAAAACCATGGCAGAGAGGGGAAGGGCTTGTAATCTTGAATATATATATATATGTGCACAAAATATGCAAGTTTAATGTAAATATGATATATCGCATATATACATATCAATAAGTGAGGAAAAAAAGTTAAAAAAAATAATACCATGGTAGAGGGCTGGCAGTGTACAGCCTCCAAATTCTAAGGTTTTGTTAAATTTAAACATCTTTCCTTACCCCAACCCACCTTCTGCTCAATTTACTTCTATCTTCCTCTTACCTGAATCTCTGCATTCTGTTCTCTTGTCTTGAAGCCTCTTCTAGTTATGCATACTTCCTGGCATGATCTCTGGCCTCACACTGGAATCCTGCAACTTCATATGTCTTCTTGTTTTGACATGACTCAAACTGATGGCCATCACATTTAGTTTTGTGGTCTTCATTTATTAAAAGAATGTTCTCAAAACACTGTTCTGTAGTGCAGTGTGCAAGATATTTCACTCCTTGGCTGGGGATGTAGCTTAGTGGTAGAGCACTTGCCTATCATGTGACATTCAATCTAGCAGCACAGAGAAAAAATTTTTATTAATGAGCTGAGCCTGCCTTCTCAGGTGGAGAACTAATAAACTGAAAGAATAAACTAGAATTAATGATTAATCTTTTTAACTACATCTCCCTTTTCTTCCCACATATTATTATTTTCTATGATAATCTCTCCACTCCGCAATTCCACTGCCAAAGACTAACCCATTATTAGCCTCCTTTCAGTTTTATTCTTGGGGACTGACTTTAGTAGTCAGAGACAGAAAAGAAACATTTCCAGTTTCACAGAAGTAACATACACAGAAATGAAGATCACATGCAGAAGGGTAAATCCTGAGAATGGAAGAAAAAATAGGACCTGGAATTTCAATCATTCATTTCCCTCAGAATACTGTATACTTCTTATTTAATGTTTCACATTTTGCAATTTTTCTCAGCCTTTCTGTATGATTTTAGTTCCTTACATTAACAGGGTTGCCTCATGAGAGTTCTCTGATGTTGACAAAGATATGAGCTCTCACTGAAGGCTCTCCCACACTCACTGCATTTGTAGGGTTTCTCTCCAGAGTGGATCCTCGGGTATTGAATAAGGTGTGAGCTCACTCTGAAGGTTTTCCCACATTCATTACATTCCTAGGATTTCTCTCTAGTGTGGATTCTCTGATGTAGAATATGAGTTCAGGATGAATGCTCTTCCACTCTGCATCCAAAGTGTCTTTCCCCAGTGTGCATTCACTGATGCCTAAAAAAAATCCAAGCTCCTTCCCCCCCCCCCCCATTTTTTCCCACACACACTACATTCATAAGGCCTTTCTCCAACATGGCGTCTCTGGTGCCTAACAAGTTTTGAGCATTCCTTAAAGCTTTCCCACATTCACTGCATAGATGGATTATCTTTCCATTTAAAAGTACTGGGCTCTTGAAACGTTTTCCACACTGGTGAATTTTTTCTTCAGCACAAGTTCTTTGATGATTAATAAAATCTGAATTCCACTTGAAGCTCTAGTCATAAAGTACCATGTTTACAAGGTTTCTGCTCTGTGAATTCAGATTCAAGTTTCTTTCATATCTACCATGTCTGATTATTTCACCTGTGAATGTATTTTTGTGTATAAGGATTTTTTTTTAACCAAAACTTCTATCCTGGAAAGATGATAGTCTCTGAGACTTTCTTTATCTCCTGCCCCCCCCCCCTTATTTTTTTACTGTCTGCAGACTTACAGTCATCTGGATACTCAACAGAATCTGCTGACATATATTCTGAGACTCTGCCTGGACATCTATGCAATTCCATTTTTCATAGAAGTTCAGCTTTAGCACTGATCCATTGTTTTCATTTTCACTAACTAAACTAATGAAAAAAGAATGAGGTAAATATCACCTGATTACAGAGTCCAAAGACAATTTTGAGGTACTTTCAAGATAGTTACATACTGATGCTTCAATTGCCTACCTTTAAACATATAGCCTTTCACATGAGAAAAATGGTGGATAAGAATACAAAGAATGAAACACATGTAAAGGAAAGGAATACATGCAGTGATTAGGCAGAGAAAAAAACAGGTATCTAAGGATGACCTGATAACAGAAATGAATGGGAAGAGAACACCAGCAAAAAGAGAATAGGAGACAGAAAGTCAAGAAACTATACATTGTAGCCAGGAGGAACATTGGGGCTCTAAGTTTCATGTAATTCTAGTGTTAGGCTTAGAGATGGAAAAAGGGAGGCACTGCTTCAGAAAAACTAAATGAGAACACAGGAGAGAAAAGTAAAGCCATAACTGACTCATAACTGTCCATTATTCATTTCTTCATAGTTCTTGCCAGTTTTCCAAGTTCTACCATTTCACAGTGCTAAATGTTGGTATACATCCCATTTCTTTTACAGTCCTGGTAACATCCTGATACTTTGAAACCTTACCACTTCTTGTCTCAATGCCTCTTAAAACCTCTTTAGGGTAATAACTCTCTGTTCTTCTTCCTAGCCATTCTAAACACCTTTACCATACTAACTGTCATTAATCATTGTCATCTGTTTATATGATACTCAGAAAACTTCAAAATTCAGAATGATTTCCACAACCCACTTATGATCTGGTCTTCACAGGTCCTGTGCTTCTGCTCAAATTCTCTGGTCCTAGATCATGACTCTACATGGTGCTAAAGTCAAGAAGCCCCTCTTCTTTATACCATCTTTCCTTTGTCTGCAATATGCTAGAGAAAAAAAGGAGGTCAGGGAGTACTAATCTCAGGATGAGGGAAATTTCCAATTTTATGCGGAGTAGAAGATGTTTGCAAAAGCAAATCTGAAGTAGAATCTGTGGTGATTTACTAAAAATGAACAGAAACTTACTTTGGGGCTTACTACTGAGACCATTCACACCTAAAGTAACATTGCATCTATGAACCTTTTAAACAGATGAACTTTAGAACACAGATGACTGTTCTATGAAAGTTATCTCTAGAAGTACAGCTAACTATAAAAACATAGAAAAGCTTTCTTTAAGATGAAGCATATAATACAGAAGGCAATAATAGGTCATATTCTATGTACCTGTGAATTATGTTCTGTTTCTGTACCTCACCAGTTGTTCTTCCCTATTGAATGTGTTTTGTTTCTGTCCATGTGTTTTTTCCTGTTTTGCTTCCTTTCTCTTTCTATGACATTTTCTCAATTCATTCATTTTTTCCCCTTAATTTGGTCACAACACAACAATATCCGTGTGCTGGAAATATTCTGGCTAAGAACTAAAATTCTTTTTCTTCATCCATTGGCCAAAGACTCTAGGAAAAAGTTTTTCACTTTTTATTATGAGATGAAGGAAAGAACCAGCAACAACTACAAAGACCAGTCTGAGTAGGGAGAGTTACTCCCCACTTCTTCTGTGACATACACTTGGTGTGGTGCATACTCCTTATCACAGTCCTTGAGGATTTGGGTTTCTGGAGAGCCATAATAACCTCCATTATTCTCCACTGGCTGGTACTGGACATTAAGGGTTGGGGCAGGAAGCGACAATTTTTTCCTGAATATTTTTGGTCCATGTCCACGTTTTTGTCCATGGGATGGAATCTTAGAAAAATAAAGTGCCTTTGGGTTATGAGAGAAACCCTGTTGCAATTAAATATCTATCTACAAAAAGAACCTCCTATCAAAATATAAAACTGGGGAGGGAAGAATAAAGTCTGAATCAATTGTACAAAGTAATGCGATACCAAACAGACTGGAAAGGAGACACAAATGCACTCTGAACTCAGAATTTCTGCTGAAGTGTCATGAGATCCACAATCACAGGCTGCTTGTCCCACTGGAAAGACTTAGACTTCCCAATCTCTGTGTACCTGTGGAACTGTTTCATCTGTGCCTTTCTCTAAATCTTCCAGTATACTCACGGACTCTTCTCTATCCTCTAAGTAATGTAGATGTACTCAGGTGTGCAGCTCCTTGGGAATGGTGATCAGGAACTGCTCTAGCACCAGCCACTCCAGGATCTGCTCCTTAGTGTGGGTCTCAGGCTAGCATAACTGTCAGCATAGCTCCTGAAGCTCACTTAGGGGCTCACAGGGCCTATAGGAACATTGGTAGCAGACTTGCCTCAAAAGTTGCTGGCTGAGAAGATCATTTCTCTGTAAGTGGTGTCTGGCTTCCCGATAAGCTCATCCTCTTCTACCTTCACTATCAGAAGTCCTTCACCCACCTGGAAGTTCTTTAGCTGTAGCTTTCCTTGATATTTTTTTTTGTCATGCCAAGATAAATATGTTACCAGAAAACCGACTTCTACTTCAAGAAAGCTCTTCTTTAGGAAAAGTTTCCTAAAGGATCAAAATTTCTTATCATTGCCTAGCAATATAAAAGACTACATTAAAGACATTATCATTTTCCATTACACAAAAGTTCACTAGTCATAGATTGGGTTATAAAAGTATTGACACTTGCTTTCATAGAATACAGTTATTACATGGCCAACTTCAGACAGCTAGAATTTTAAATTAGAAATTATGCATTTTATGGATGCAGGAATAGCATGCTGTTAGCAAGCAGAAGGCCCTATGTTCGATTTCCCAGGACCACATAAACCAGACATGGTTGCACATGCCTCTAATCCTGGCACTTGGGAGATTGAGGTTAAGAGGATTGTCCTGTATTGAAGGCCACCCTGGGCTACATAATTAGTTTAGGACTACCTTGGACAACACAGTGAGACCCTGTCTCAAAAAAATAAAATAAAAATGTGATTTAATTAGAAATATTAAACTTAAGCATAATACTAAATATTAGAAAGCCACATGCAATTATAAATCGTATATAGAAAATAAGGACCACGAGAGAAAAATAACATATGTGCTTCACAAAATAGCTGATTAAAATAGTCAAGGAATGGGTAACAAACTTCTGAATAATAGGTAAGATTTGACTAGAATATAGGAGAAAGAGAAATAGGAAATTACAAGTAGAGAAGCCATGTGAATAATTAGTTAAGAGCAGGAACACAAAGAGTGGTAAAGCAAATAGTTTAGCAGATTTCTATGAAGTTATATGAGGATATTATACAGGCAAAGTCTGTAGAAAGCATCATTTGTCAGGTTCCTGAACTTGTAGAGGTCATATTTTAGGCATAGGAAGCCAATGAAAGTTTCAGAGTCGCATGACTTCCTGAAAACTGCTTGTGCAGGCAAGCATGCTGTTTTCATCTAGGACAGACTACAGTATGAGGCCACTGTACTTTTACAAGTGGAGGAAAACACAAGGTTGTTAGTTACCTATTCAGAATGGATAACTAGGATTACTTACAAATCTACTAAACAGTAGGACAGGGCAGCTCTTTTCAGAGTCAAATGTTAGCATGATATAGGGTAGGTATGGAGGCTAGTGATGGAGCCCTTGCTTAGCATGTGTGAGGCCCTAGGTTCCATCCCCAGCATTGACAGGGAGGGAGGGAGGAAGGAGGCAGAGAGAGAGAGAGAGAGAGAGAGAGAGAGAGAGAGAACACAAAAGAGGGAGAAGAAAGCAGAAGAAAAGAATGGTGACAGATGCATGATAAATCCCATTGAGAAGGTATGACTTAAGCAAACATTTGAAGAAAATGTGATTATTAGCCACACTGTGAGCAAACAAGCAGAACCATGCCCCTGAACAAGAGTATGTACTGAATATTCCAGATGAAAAGAATATGTATTAGAGATAGAGTCGAATGAAAAAAAAGAGTATTTCCAGATTAGACAGTACCAGTCAACTAAGAGTTTCTTTTTTCTTTTTCTTTTTGCATTTGTGTGGCACTGGGGATCAAACTCAGGGCCTTCACTGAAACATCTCTCATTTTTATTGTTTAGTTGAGACAGGGTCTCACTAAGTTGCCTAAGTTGCCCAGGCTGATCTCAAGTTTGCAATCCCCCTACCTCAGCCTTCCAGATCAGCTAGCTTTACAAGCCATGTTAGGAATTTTGGGTTTTATCTTTAATGACATGGGGAGCTACTAAAGGCCTTTAAAATGAAGTTTTGTGATGGAATTTATTCTTAAGCAGTATTAGAGCTGCTGGAGAATTAACTGTGGGAAATTCAAGTAAAAGCAGAACCTCTAGGGATGTTTCCCTAATGCGGAAGACAGACTATCAGCCCAGTTTTAGAAAACTGAATGGAGTGATGTGCTGTGTTCACATCTGGAATGTTATACAGCAATGAAAATTAATTTTAATTCAACAATGTGGATACATTTTGGCAATGTATTGTTGAGTGAAAAGCAATAAGCAGGTCAATACAGCACGACACCTTTTAGATTAAAAAGAACAAAATTAAACCATATATTGTCTATGCATATACAATCGGATTTTCTAAAAATCAAGGGAACATCAAACACAAAATGTGTGATAGGGGTTACATGGAATGTGGGGAGGTACTTGGGACTACAGAAATAGTAGCAAATAAATTATTTTCAATCTGTAGTTCTTATATATTGGGCAATAAAATACTGTTCATACTTTAGGGTTATGATTACACTAACTCTCGGGTCACGCTAAACCCCATTTTGAACACCTAAATTCTGCCGGGGTAAGGGGATCAATCAAGCGCTCCTGGCGTGACCGGGGCGGGAAACTGCCCTGGAGCCTCGGTTTTGCAGTAAAGGTGAAGCGGCCTCAACTGCAATGCCCCCAAATTAAAGCCGAGGCCAACCAAGTCTGCAAGGACAGAACAGGGCCAAGTTTACTACCACACTAAATAACAACAACAAAAAGCCACGCCCTTCAGGCCTTGGGAACGTCAGGACTTTGGTGATGACGCCTGGGAAACCAGTCTGAAACCCTGAAGAATGCCGGAAAGTGTCCGGTAATTTGCCCGTTTTCTTTGGAATCTCACCGGAATCCGAATACAAGTAAGCGGAGCCGCTCCCTCATTCCACAGGAAGTGTCCGACCGGAACCAGCACTGTGGGAGCAGTGGCGCCGCTCTGTCCCTCACCCAAAGTGTCCGGCGGGAATCAGTTCTGAGGGAGAGGTGAGTCTGGGGCCCGAAGTGTCCGACTCCAAACATTTAGGGCCTCTCCTAGTACTTGCAGTATACAGCACCCTCGAGACGCCTGGACCTAGCTAGGGCTCAGAGGAATCCCGGAGAAAGGTAGAACCAGCTTCGGATTTTTAGGGCTTTCACGCCCGCGCGTTTCTGGGTTTCCATGGTTACCTGGCGCCGCATGACGTCATCGAGAAGGAAGTGGCTCTGGGTGGATCCACTGTATCTGTTTTTGGAGTAGCTGGTGACTGGAGTGGTTGGTTCCTTTAGTGAGAGGTCTACCAAAGAAGTGCCTTGGGGCCTCCCCTCACTGACTGCTTCCTTGGGAGCCGGGAGGTTGAGAAAAATCCCAGTCTCTCCCTGAAATGTATTTACAGTCATGACTTCGTGTATTCTGTGTGCTAGGGATGTAGTCACACAAGTACTGAACCCCCACTGTTGTTTTAGAATGAATCACAGACCCGATGGTCTCCTGTGAGAATCGCGGGTGACCGTGGGGCCCGTCCCCAGCTTTGCTTTTCTACTAGATCTCCTCCTTTCCCTGTCTCCACCAACAAAACTCCCATTTTCTGTCCTCCATGCACACACGAATCCTAGAAGTCCATCTGCCCTCGCCACTCCCATCTTTTTTTTTTTTTTTTTGACGTCCTTATTTCTTTCAAGCTGTTCTTACGGAGTTAGTATGCAAATCTGCTTAGCATTTTGTGTAACTCCTCCAAAGCAATAATTATAAGGCACAAGGTGCGCAATGAATGTTTATTAGTTTGAAGTATGACCAGAGGAGGTGATCAAATCCTTGAAGACTAGGTAGTTCCGTCTAGAGATGTGGACTCGGTTTTAAGTGGATAAAAAGTGATGAGACGCTTGAAGACAAGACTGTCAGCTCTCCGGATAACATTTTTGGAGAGCCAGCTACTTAGCTTGATGATTGACGTTTAAGTGAATTTTGGACTACAAAGTCCTACTTTACTGCCTAATTTTCTGTACCAAATGATATAGCACTTATGAAGCATTAGGACACAACTTGGTAGGTATTTTATTAACATATCTAAGAATCATAAGAAGGGAAATAAGGTTACTCCATCAAAGAAATGGCCGAGTAAACTATGAAGGATTGAGACTCTTGATTGATATTCCATATCACTAACCTCTGCCTCATTTAGAGAATTGCTTCATATATATTTTCAGCTGCCTTTTGCATGGGTCTTGTCCAAATCTACATTCCCATTTCTACCCCCTTTGTATTATTAAAATCTGCTAGTATGTGATGGAAAAAACTTTTAGGTACAGCATATTCAAAGCAAAAGCCATCTTCTAAGTTCCTAATTTCCCCTTTTGTTTTATAAATCAGCAGTTATGAATCCATAGCAAATATTAATAATGCATGGTGTTTAACCTTCTGGAATACAAAATGATGAGTGAAAATAGCCAAAACTAAAATTAATGCAAGATGATGTGTATTATTTATATGGAGGTGTATGTGTAAGGAATTATTGGAACTCAGGCTACAGTTGAGGATTTCTTTATCAAAAATAGACCTCTTAGTCCCTCTACCCATCACACCCTATAAGTTGCTCTCACTGTCAATTGCTACTCATTTCTGTTTCCTCAATCCTAGTTCTTTTCTATTGCATCATTCTTTTATTGTCCTGTTTGAGCCCCACTACATCTAGGAAATATTTGCTACCTTTTTCAGTCTCTTCTCACCTCAGAACCATTAGGATCTTCACTACTTCTACCACCTAACTTATTTAATATTTCTTTTTAAAATATTCATTATTATTATTATTTATATATCTTATCCCTTTCCCCTTCCTACCCTCTCAACCACCCTCCATATCTCCTTTCCCTTTTCATAAAGTCTTACTTTCTTCCATCTCTCTATCTCTCTTTTAACTTTTCTATGGTTTGGTTTTCCCATTTTTACAGAAAATGTTGGGCCCAGGCCTTCTTAAAAACAAGCTTGTAAATGCCTCACAAGGTATTGTGTTCTTTACCTGACCATCTGCCTATCTGACAGCAGTTGAGGGATGTTTGCCTCCTTTTCTTTAGAATAGGAGGCAAAGAGCCGGCAGCTTAAGTCATACCTCCTCAATGGGATTTGTCATGTGCCCATCACCATTCCTTTTTCCTGCTTCTCTCTCTCTCCCTCTCTCTCTCTCTCTCTCTTTCTCTCTCTCTCTCTTTCAGCTGAGGATGGAACCCAGGGCCTCACATATGCCAAGCTTGGGTTGCATCACTAAGCTACACATCCTACCTTATATCGTACTTTCTAACATGCTATATAATTTACGTTATGTTGATTGTCTCTAGGTTAAAGTATAAGGCCTTTAAAGTAATGCTTTTTTGTCTGTTTTATTCACTAATTATATTCAAATAGGATAGAATATCATGAAATATATTCTCAAATATTTGTTAAGTGAAGGGACATTTAACTTACTCTTAATTTTCAAAAGTTTCAATTGACCTTTCTTCAAATCTTCTTTTACATAAATAGATTTCAGGAGTATAAGTACTGGGTTATATGAGTGTCAAATATTAGAAAATAATGTAAAATCGTTTCCCAAGGTGTCTGTCTAATTTACATTCCCATCATCCATGTTTAAGCCGTTCTATTTATACTTAAACATTAGTTTATAGACCTAATTTTCCAGTTGAATGGGCATAAAATAAGGTATTTACATACCTCTGTCTAATTACTAATAAGACTGGATGTTTTTAATATTTATTATTGTGTTTTCTATACTATGACATTACTATCTTTTGACCATTTTTCTGTTAGTTCTTTAAACTTTTTTCAATGATTGTACGTGTATATATGATAGGTGCCATATTTTTTGCTGGTTTTATTTGTTACACTTTCTGCTAATTATAACATTTTCTTTGTGCTTTCTTTATGAGTTCATTTAGTGAATATAAGTTGTTAACTTGAATATAGGTAAAATTATCAATATTTTATTTTAAATTATCATTTAGTGAGTGTTGTCAGAGAAGGCTGTCAGCGGCTTTCCTTGAGACTATGGAAATAAGTCTTCCATTTTATTTTTATTTATTTATTTTATTATTGAGACAGCATCTCACTCTGTGGGCCAGGCTGGTCCTGAACTCACTGTGTAGCCCAGAAATGTCTTGAATTCATGACAATCCTCTTGCCTCAGCCTCCAGAGTTCTGGGAATATAGGCGTATGCCACCATGCTCAACTAATTTGTTATGTGGTGCTGGGGAGTTAAACCAGGGCCTTCTGCTTGCTAGGCAGTTGATTTAACCACTGAGTTGCTCTCTCTGCTCAGGCCTTTCATTCCTGAATAGAAATCTGTGAGGTATTGATTTCTGATGTCTAGTACAGGTAAAAATTTGAGATATTCTCTTTCTCAATCTTCCTTGTACTTTTTTTTGAGACAAGGTTATGTGTTTTACTTGTCACCAATGAGATATGACTCTATACAATCTGAAGAGAAAGTAGGTGATACTAAGTGCTAAGGCAGTGAACATTTCAGTTGTGGTAACAGTGGCAGAAATGTCTATTATGGGCCAGCAGTGACAACACCCCATGTCCATGGCACCAAGCAGCCATTGGACAAGCTGCAATTAGCACTGTTCAGCGACAGTAACTTCAGTCAACTCCTAAGATAATTTTATAAGTTGTGGCTATGGCCTGATTGCAAACTTCTGAACCTTGTTATTCAGTCTTTTCATTAATTTTATGAACCACCTGGCTTTATTTCTATCTTTTAAAATATTTTTCTGTTTTCAGTTATGTCACATGAAAATAGTGTAGCATATTTTTTTACAAAACTTAGATATTTGTGGTGGTTTGACTTAAAATACAGGATGTATGACATAGAAAAAAAATGCACATCTCCAGAGCTCTAGGGACCATCATATACCCAGTTAAATCGGATTTGAGGTCCAAATCAAGTCACAAAGGCATGCTTTTAACATAGGTGTGGCCTGATCTCATGTAGGTAACTCTATGCATGTTTAAGAGTAAATAACAAGTATGGAGTTTTAAGTGTTAAAGTGATGGTCAGTAAACTTTTTAGGCATTTTTTGTAGACCAGCACAAAGTTATCATTTATTTCATTAATTCCTAGTATGGCTCCTTTACTACATTAATTTATTCAATATGTTTACTTGCTCCTTCTTACCTACACGTCTTCTTGGTGTATTCTGAATACCCTCATCATTTCTGTGTAAAGCCCAACCATGTTCAAGATACAGATCAAGTGCTATCTTTTCCTTGCTTGACTTCTTAAACTCTCCAATATCTTCTTCCTTTGACTTCATAGTGAAGTTGTGGTTTGGACCTTTCATAACATAGTGATTTTATTCTTTACTGTTTTTCATGCATAACAGTTGTCGAAGTGGAATCGTTACTCATTCCACTCAAGGAGGAGGACTGTCCTGGGGAAATGCTCCATTTTGCACTCCTTGTAGTGTACTTGCTTGCTAATGAGGGCTGTATCTTAATGATGCATTCAAATGTTGATTTCATATATTATTGTGATATTTTAGAGACTTGAGATATAAATATTTGTCTATATCTATATGCCCTCTTGGGGAGCTCCAATGGATAAGAACTGCGATTATGTCATTTCTAGAATTTGTAGAGAACTTAGGTCAGTGACAAGTTTATGCACTTAGCAGCAGCTTTGTAATTCATAATAAAAGCAATAATCTTATCAGGATTTTCTTCCTGCTGAGCTTCTTTCAGCTAAGTATAAATCACTGAGAAAAGATTTTGCTCCAATCAAGGGTCTTTTTAAAAGCTCTCTTCAGTTCATTATTCCTTAGGCTATAAATGAAGGGATTCAACACAGGGGCTACAACCATAAAAATTACTGATGCAGCTGAGTCATCTTCAGTTGAGTGGTTAGGTGAAGGGCTCATGTAGATCCCTGTGATTGCTCCATAGAAAAGAATAACCAAGGCAAGGTGAGATCCACAGGTGGAAAAAGCCTTGAGTTTTCCTTGGGCAGAGGGGACTTTCATCACAGCAGAGACAATGCGGCTATAGGATGCTAAGATACACACAGAAGGTACCACAAAGATTAGCCCTACCACAGCCAGCACCATCAACTGATTTAGACTGGTATCAGAACAAGAGAGAGGGAGGAGAGAGTTGATATCACAGAAGAAATGGTGGATAATATTGTCAGAGCAGAAGCACAGACGGGCCATCATAAGAGTATGCAAGAGAGGATTCAAAATTGCAATGACCCAAGGTATAGCCACAAGGGAGGCACAGAGGCGCGGGGTCATAATGGCGGAGTAGTGCAAAGGATAACAGATGGCTACATAGCGATCATATGCCATCACTGTGAGAAGAAAATTATCCATGTTGGCAAACATCACACAGAAGTACATCTGTGACAAGCATCCAGGATAGGAGATGGATTGAGTCTGTGTTTGGATGTTCAGTAGCATCTTGGGGACTGTAGCCGAAAGAAGGCAGAGGTCAACCAGAGACAGATTGGCGAGAAAGAAATACATGGGTGTGTGGAGGTGATGGTCTGAGCCGATGGTCATCAGGATGAGTAAGTTTCCAAACAACCCTGTTAAATAGAGACACAGGAAAAGCACAAAGAGCGATGACTGCTGCCCTGGCCAATTGGAGAAGCCCAGGAGAAGAAATTCAGAGACAAGAGTTTGGTTTTCCATTTCCTTTGCTTAGGTATATCTGCATGAAGAACCTGAGAAATAAATGATATTTTCCTTGGTTAAAAAAATTAAATTGGGATCTTTTACATATTCTTTTAGTTTTGATTCTCTTTGCCAGATACTCTCTTTTTGTGTCATCCCATGTCTCTAATGCTCTCAGGCAAGCCACACTGAACCTTGGAATGCCCCACTACCTCACCGGATGTCTACATCCTTTCTCCCTTACTGAAACCTCACTTTGTCCAGTTTTCATGGGGTCTGTACACATCTCTCCTTCATAGGCAGATATCATTTTCCTGCTGTTGGCATAGACACCAACTCTGGAATATTTTGCATTTTGTGTGTGGTTGCCTGACTGCTGTTTGTTGAACACAGTAATGTTTGGCATACTAAAGGGCTTTACGGCAATCATCAAGAATTTAATGAAGATTTTTGTTTTCTATATACTTGCTCACATCATTTGAACTATCCTACTTGGAAACCAGTCAAGCCACTACCATTTAGGAGCCATAAAATGAAATATAGACGATCTAGTTAAAACTCAAAAATACGTTAATTTATTTGACAAATGTAAAAATGAGGCCTTCAGGAATAGTTTACATGAACTACAGACAACATTAGAAAATATTTACAGTTAAATTATAAAGCTATAGGCATATAATACCTGTTGATAAGTTGGAAAACACAAAGAAAAGTTGCGTCAAGATAGAAAAGCAGATTTAAAAGATTCTTAATGTTTTTCTGATATTTTAACTATTACTGCAAAGAATTGATCCATGCGTGTATCACATTATTACTTTGGCTGCTGCATTTCTTGATACTGTAAAAAAAAAAGACATAACTTGACCTGACTAACTTAGGTTGTGGAGGATAAGCAGTATCAGGGAAAATAATTACAAAGACATTTATATATACAAATAGATAGTTGATAGTTTCAGGACAGAGATCCGAATAAGGGAGAGGACAGATGCTGAATAGCATGGGCTCTGGGGGGCGGCCCATGTTGAAACTAGCCGCCATTATTTATGGGCTGAGTGACCCAGGAAGGCACCCTCTTTCATCTGGAAAACGACAATAAACAAATCACTCTTTATTCCTACAGTATTTTCCTTTTTAATCTTTCCATCATGCTCCCTAAAGAATTATCCTTCTAAAACAAGGATTACCCCAACTTGCCTTCTAAAAATACTCTAATATTTAAAAATTGTCTTCACCTCAAATTCCAGATTCTTATCATGGCATTCAAAGTTCTTCATAGTTTCTTTTTTTCTTTTTATACTTCTTTTGCTTTGTGTCTTGCTATAATCAATTTATCATCCTTAGGATTTTATATATACACTGAAATTTTATATCTACATGAGTTTTCTTTCTTTCTTTTTTTTTTTTTTTTTGGAATTCTCTGCTCACCCTATCTAAAGCTTCCCTCGGCATATTGTTTACAATATTGTCCTACTTTTGTCTTTCTGTTTCTCACTGTTGTCTGGAATTTTCTTACCCCTGCCCTCCAATTTCTTATTTATTTGTAATCTGTATTAGTAAAATAGATAGTCCACAAATGCAGAAGATATTTTTTGGTTTTCTCTTGAAACGATTGGCTGTGTCTGATATATCACAGGTACTTGGAATGTTTTTTGTTAAATGAGTAACTATGTTTAATCAATATATGGAAAGCTGTTCCTAATTATCATTAGACAGAAATAATGTTTTCTCTGAGCTTTTTACAGTGGCTTATTCTGAGCCATACATTGTATAGTTATTTTGTTTTCATGACATCTTGCTTGTAAGATGTTGGGGAATGTGCAAACTGAATCTTATGTATTAGTTTTTTAAACGACGATGTATTCACTTGTAAAATCAGACTGGTTGGGGGACAGAAAGCGCTACATGCTAAAACAAAGCAAACATACCATGTGTGATTCTACTATAGGTTCTCTACCCTACTCCCACTGGCTTGTTTATAAGCCAAAGAGTTGAAGAAACTTGTGGTCAAACAAACAAACAAAAAATGGAGACTCTGTTAGGGCACATTTTCATTAATTGAATAATAGAGTGGGAATCTCAAAGGATGAGGGAGGCATTCTACACTTACATGCAAAGCAGAGGAAGACACTGGCACTTTAGATTCCAGTGAACACAGAATGCATTTGAGAATTTCCTGGGATTCTGGAAGAGAAAATTCTCACTGTGCATTACCAGAGGGCCATAAGTGAAGGGCTAGCTAGTTGCATTCTCTATAGAAAGCAGAAGAAAGTAAAATATTAAAAATCCTCTCTGGATGGACTGCTCTTATGCCATCCTCCACATCCCACATCGGCACAAAAGAACTCTCTGCTCTTACTCCTTGGAATGGTTTCTATATACAGTCATCTGATGTAAATCATGAGTGTTTATTTTAATTTTATTTTTTCAAAAACTTTTATCAGTATATATTTGTGATACATAAAATTATATTCAACTTTAAACCAATTCCTCAAATATTGCAAATATATACTAATAAAAATACTTTTGGAGGACAATGCATTATCTGTCTGTCTCCTTACACTCTAAAAAACTTGGTGCCAATACATACTGCATCTTTTTCATTTTACTTTCTTTCCCTCTTCCCATGCTCTTGTCCCCCTCTGTATCCCCTTTCCCTCACCACAGAAATTGTCTCCCTATTTTATTCCATCACTCTTATTTTTCTCTTTTACATATTTATATTTTGTTTTTCTCTTATTAGAGAAACCATGTGATAAAGAATCTCTATTGACTTCCATTAGGTGATGGCAGCGGTGATGACAATAAAGACCCCTCCAATTTTTTTGAGAAAATGTTTTTGCTGTTGGAAATGTGATAAAACAATAAATACATAAAATAAGGTTAGTGAAGTCTATAACTATTCAAACATCTACAAGAATTCACAAAGTTAGAAATAGAAAAACAAGAATTTCCATTATCAAGTACTCTTTACCATACTAAACATTTTCATAGTTTATTTCCACAAAAATGCTATTGTATATCACATCTCAGTATGTAGATGCTGAGTTTTAGCAGTGTCAGGTTCTGAATTAAGATTTCATTATTTGGGATCCAGCTCACTTTTCATTAAGTCACTGGTACATTAGAGATTCCACCTCTTCAGAAGGGGTCCCCTTTTCGGTGATGAGTTCCACAGGTATTGGGTGATGCCTATTGGCCTCAAGTGGGGCTTGAACTTGTCTTACTGGAAGGACATATGTTCTCACATTTCTCCAAACATGCCCACTTCCAATGCACTTACCAGATGCTTGTCTCCGGGCCTCTTGTGCAGGGGAATGATCATCCAGGTCTCCTTCAAATGTAATGGCAGAGGAATGTTTTCCTCTTCAGGATGCACAAGACTGAGGGGAGGGATGATTGCTGAGCAGGTGAGAGAACTAGAGAGATCACAGGGCTTCCCCACCTTAAAAATCAACAGCTTCTCTGCAGCCTCAGGGACTCTAATCTCCATGAACCCCTCCAAGTGTGGGAGCAATTACTTCAGCTCCCTGTAGGCTTCCTGATTGCAACCATAGGGGTAATAAGCTGGCAGACAGGTCTCCAGGGAGGTTCAAGAAATTAAAAGACCTAGATGTTGTTCATGGGCTTTTAGGAAGGATTCTAACATGTCTCTCTCTTCATCCGTTAAGGATCCCAAACAGCAAGCATTATACCAATAACAAGCAATCCTGCCCAGTTAGCATTTTTCTTCCCTAAAAAGATTAATTCTCAGAATATAGATTTATCTTTTCTGGCTGAAGCAGTTGGTTAGCAATACCATCCTTACAAATGTTTAATTTATCCATGCTGCCTAGATAAAGGACATAGACTGGAAAAGAAGGTGAGACATATGGCAGAAAGTCAAGATTCACTAATTTTACCATATTTTCTATCACCAAGAAGTATGAGTTTAAAGTAACAGTGAGGTGGTCCATCATAGATGCAGTACATATGTTTATATGGGGCTAAAATTTAGGTTGCTCTATATGCATGACAAAAAATGGCTCATCTATGACGGCACATTCCTGTTGCTTCAATGAATGTACCTAGATGCCGAAGAATGTCTTTCAAATAGGTTTTTTTTTCTGTATAACAAACTACTGCAAAGCTAAGTGACTCAAAATATTAATTATTATTTATTATATAATTCTGAGTCCAAAAGTTGGGCTCAACCTAGTCTTCTGGTATTGGTTGGATTCAGTCAAATGCCTGCATTTCATTAAGGTGTCTGTTTGGTGCCACTGCCCCTTGCACTAATAGGGCAAGTTTATCTAGCTCATTTACACCATCATTAGATCTATGATCACCCACTCACCTTCATGCCGTAGAAAAGGAAGTGAGGGATTCCAGAGAAGGGTGCTTGGAGGGACCATGGCTGGATGACAGGTGAGGAAGTCACTTCCAGGCTCTGGCTCAGAGGTGTGCAAGTCCTGACCTGTCCCGAGGTCCTCTCTTGTCCTCTTGTGTAGATCCTCACCTGTGCTGTAGGTGAGTGTATTCTCACCTGCTTTACAGATGTGTGGTTCCTCATCAATCTAGAGTTGAGTGGGTCCTCACCTGCCCTCAGGCATGGGAGTCCTTACCTTATCTCTAAGCAGATATTTCTCACCTGCACTCAAGTGAACATAGTTGAATGTCTTCACCTGCCCTCAGATGAGTGGGTACTTATTCACCCTCCTGAAGAATGAAGCTCGTTCCGTATCTTCACCCTTGCCTTAATTACTTCCTTGTTGCTGGAACAGAGTACCCAACATCCACAACTTATGGGAAGAAAAATTTATTTTAGCTCATAGTTTCAGAAAGTCAGAGTGTGTATATGGGCATCCAGAAATGGTGAACACACATGGTAGGGGCACAGGCAGAGAGCTCTTCATGACACGACAGAGGGGAAGCCAAGAGATCAAGGAAGGACAGAACCAGGGCACACTCTCATGTCAAACCCCAAGCACCTGTCCATTACAGCTAGGTTCCATCTCCCAACAACACACAGTATCCACAGATAATCCATTACATCCAAATACATGAACCTTTTGGGGGAACACTACAGATCCAAATCATAAAATTTCTCCTCTGAGCTTAAAAAGACTCACACCTACCTCCTTATGCAAAATGCATTCAGTCCCTCTCTCAGAGTTGCCAAAATCTGAACAATTTTCATACTGTTATAAAGTCCAAGTCCAAAATCTCCAAGACTCAAGGCCCACTCTCAGTTTTGACCTCCTATGAAAAATCAAAGAAAAACTAATCAATTCTAACACAAAATGGCAGAAGGTAAATATTCTCATACCAAAATGGAGGAATATGATGATAAAAAGCATCTGGACCAAAACAAGTTCTAAACCCAGCAGGGTAAATGTCAGATCCTATAGCTATATGTCCAAAACCTACAGTAAACAGTGGTGAGATGGGAACTCCAAAGGGCTTGGGTGGCAATCCCTCCAGCATTGCCTCTAGTTGTAGTTTTCCTTTGGGCCGGCCCAGTCCACAGCCTGTAGCAAACACTCCATGTTTCTGAGATCTCCAAATTTCAAGGTCTCCATTGCACATTAGGCTTCTCCTGCACAACTTCATGAATTGCCCTCCCAGGGGCACACTGCCTGACCTCCAAGATCTTCCTCTAAAATCTGGATGGAAGCTTCTGTACCTCCACAACTTCTTCATTCTGCATACCCATAAATCCTGGACTGTGTGGATAGTGCCAGGGTCTGACACTACTCTTGAGCAGTAGCCTAGCCCTCTTAGACAGTCACTGTGGAGGCCTCTGAATATTTCCATGCTGGAAGTGCAGCAAACATTTTTCTGTTTGGCCACACAGGATGCCATGGAGTATTATCCACAGAGCAAGTTCCTTTGCCCCTCCACTCTTCAATTGATAAGTGGTGGGGTCTTGTTGATACCTCACACCCCGTCAAAGTGTCTCTTATAGCCCTGCTTCCAGGTACTTGGATTCTTTTTAATGCTAAACTCTTTAATATCCCTGGAGTCTTCTTTCCCACCTTCATAGGCCTTTCAGTCTGTCAAAGCTGAACTTTTTACACCATTTTTATCTGCCATTTTTTCCTATTTTTAAATTACAGAGTTGGTTAAAAGCTGAAAGGAGTACCCAAGTAACAGCTTGAACATTGGTTTACCTTGAGATTTTCTTCACTAGATTCAGTAGTTGACTTAAACTCAATTTCAGGTAAAATCTCTGGATGAGAGCAAAATTCATACACACTTTCTACCACAGCACAGCACTTATGTTTTTTAGACCAATTGCCAATAGGTTTCTCCTTCCCATCTGAAAAAATTTCAACCATTCTTTATAATCCACACTTTGGTCACAATTCTGGTCTTTTGAGCACTGACCAGAAACTCCCATCAACCTTGGCCTGCAGCATGCTAAGGGTTCTCTAGCTGGCATCTTCAAACCTATCCAAACTCTTCCCAGAACTTAGTTCTAAATCACATTGTCAGGTAAAGTCACAGCAACAACCCCACTTCTCTGGTGCCATTTTCTACCTTAGTTACTTTTTTGTTGCTCTGACAGAAATATCCAACATCCACAGTTTAAGGGAGGAAAGAATTATTTTATTTCACAATTTCTGAAGATCAGAGTCCATATATAGGCAGCTGGCAATGGTGAACACACATGGTGTGGGTGCAGCTGTGGAGCTATTCATAACATGGCATATGTAGAAGCCAAGTGAGCAAGGAATGGTGGAACCAGGAAACCCCCTCAAGGTCAACCCCCAAACATCTGCTCCTTTCAGCCAAACTCCATCTTCCAACAGTACATAATACTTACAGATAATCCATACATGCAAGTACATGAGGCTTTTGGAGGACACTATAGATACTAACTCTAACAGTCATGTACCAACATTAAATCAAAATGGAGCAAAGATCTAGATATAAAAAAGAAAACACTGAATCTACTGGAAAATAGAATAGGCAAAACTCTTGAAGACAGAGCCATAGGTGAGGACTTTTTCAATAAAAAATCAATGCACACGAGATAACACCAAGAACCAATAAATAAGATTATAAATATATCAAATTTAAAAGCTTCTGCACAGCAAAGCATACAATAACTAGAGTGAGAAGAGAACTATAGAGTGGGAAAAAATTTCCACTTTTCAGGCAGGACTATTTTTTAGATTATACAAGGAACTGAAAAAAAGTAGACTCCTTAAAATTAAAGACTCAAAAATAGGCAACTTATATCAGGAAACAGTTCTCAGAAAAAGAAGTACAAATTACTATTAAATACAAGAAAAATGTTCAACATCTTTAACCATCAGAGAAATGTAAACCAAAGAAGCACTGAAATTCCATTTAACTCCAGTAAGAATAACTAGTATCAAAAATTCAAAAACAACAATGCTGGTGAGATTGTGGCGAGAAAAAGGAACCCTTCTTTGTTGTTGGTGGCACTGTTAACTGGTACAACCATTATGGAAAGCATTATGGAGATTCCTAAAAAAACTGAAAATAAAAATCCCATTTGATCCAGTTATACCTCTTGTGGGTATCTTCCCCAGAAAATTAAAATTATCATACAACAGTGATGCATGTATACCCATGTTCATAGCAACACAACTTATAACAGCTAAATCTACAAAGCAGTCTTTATGTCCATTCCCAGGTGAATAAAGAAGTTCTAGTCTGCCATTAAGAAAGATAAATTTTAGTTATTTTGGGGGAAATGGGTGCCCTTTGAGACCATCATGCTTCATGAAATGAATCAGACACAAGTTGAATATCATATGGTTTCTCTAATAGTAGAAAACTGAACTATAAAAAGTAAAAGAGAAAAATAAAAGAGAAATGGAAGAAAATAGGAAGAGACTTTGTGGAAAGGGAAAGGGAATGTGGGGGAATGAGAGGATGGGAAGGCGGAAAGGAATAAAAATGATCAAGATGTAATATGTATATGCACCGATTTCTGGAGCTGATTGTAATAATTATGTATCATGAATACTATTCAAAATAATTTTTGGGAAAATAGCTTTTTAAAACGCTGTCTTACTTTCTTGTTGCTTAGTTACTCTCTTGTTCTCATCACTTAATACCCGACATTCCCAACTTTGGGGAGGAAAAATTTATTTTAGCTCACGGTTTCAAAAAATCACAGCCCATCCACAGGTAGGCAGCTGGAAAATGGTGGAGCCACATGGTGGGGCTAGAGCTAGAACCAGAGATCGATAAGCATGGCAGAACAGAAGAGCCAAGTCTAGGAGAAAGAGCAGAACCAACACACACCCCTCCAAGTCAGGCGTTTAGCATCTGCTCCTTTATGCAAGGTCCTAACTCCCAACAGGACACAGTATCCCTGGGTCATGAGGCTTTTGCAGGACACTCTAGATCCAAGTCATAACAGACATTATCATATCTGACTTCTACGTGACACAAGTCTTTCTTATATTTTATGCATTTTTATTTGCAGGAATGCGGGACTGTTTATTTCGGGTCTTTGTGTCTCGGGTCTGGCAAAGGTCCCCTACAGTTTAAGTTCACTAACATAAAAATATTAAGAATGCTTCTTCTTTCCAGGATACCCCATGTCTGGTGGAATACCCTGAACAGCATAAGACTTACGAATGATTAACAAAGTGTATAAAGCAAAAGTGACAATCAGGCAATGTCTGTGAGGCTCCTGGTAACACCTCCTGTGTCCTTCTTTCTACAACAGAACGTGTTTTTGTTTGACACATGGAGCACTAAGTTGTGTGGTACATCTCAGGACAGAGGTTTCTATGTTGGTACTGCTGTAGCCCTGTTCTCACTTCAGGATTAACTTTAATCCTCAGCTCAGTATCACTCTGTACATTGTCTTAGTACTTTCTCACTGCTGGAAGAGAACAACCAATATCCACAACTTAAGGAAGGAAAGATTATTTTAGCACGAGTTTCAGAAGGTTGTAGTTTATTTATAGGTGGCTACCAATGGTGGGAGCAGATGGCATGGCTGCAGCCAGAGAAAAGCTCTTCATGGCATGGCAGAGCAGGAAACCAAGTGTGGGGAAAAGGGCAGCACCAGCACACAACCCTTTAGTTCAAGCCCCAAGCATCCACCCCTTCCAGCCCTATCCCAACAGTATACCGTATCCATAGGTAATCCACAAAATCCAAATATATGAGACTTTTGGAGACACTGTAAATCAATCCATAACGTTCTGCCAGTGGAGTTGGAGACACTGGACCTTCTCCTCCTCTTCCTACTCCTAATACTTCAAATCTATGATACAAATTTTTGGTGGACTTGTTTGAGCTATTCTGAATAGAATGAGGTCTTTAAGTTCTTAAGAACTGCAAGTTCTTATGATTTGGCAACCATTTCTGGGGAAAGGTTTAGTCTCTTGCAAAGGAGTTCAGCTCACTGGCTGCACTTGAGCTCGATGAAGCATGTCAGATATTTGCAACATTTTTAGATTAAACGGGACACTCACAAGTAACAACAAGTCACTGCTATTTGTCACAGTTTTCCTCCCCAGAAAATGGCTTTCTGGTTCTCTGTTAACAAGCCACAAAGTGTACTTACCAAGTACTTACTAAGGGATGTTTCAGGAATTTTGATATTGTTGATTAACCAGTTTTGCAAAAAAAAAAAAATCTCTTAGAAAATCTACTTTATCAGTTAATCTCTAGAAGGAGAATTTTGCTTGCTTTAATACCTAAGAAAGCAGCAAAGTGGCTTTTTTTTTTTAGCATGAAATATACCTGAAGTTGGACTTACTTGTTACCTTTGAGGATGCATCCTCACACTTTCCAAGAATTGTTCTTTCTCAAATTCCTCCACATTAGGTTCCATTTTGCTTTATATTTGGCCTGAGGTATCATCGTGTTTTCCTATGTATGTGAGTATACACACTGCATGTAGTATACATGAAAAGCCTATAGATTGCTCTCTTGACTGTTGGCTAAAGATGAAAATATATTTCCTTCAGCTGTAAAGTACTTAGAAGTTACAGGCATATAAAAAATATAATTTCAATGTGTTCGGAAATAAATACTACACACACATACATGTCACATCACATTTTGTTCTGGCAAGTCACATGGAAAAGAACACATAGTTTACACCGAGGTGACAGAAATGGCTGCAATTGACAGAATCCTGCACCTCTCTGACACTCCACAGGGAAAATTGTGCCTCATTAGTAGTCACAGCAAGTACGCAGAGGTGGGAAAATTTGTAAGCACTCTGTTTTCAAGCGCTGGGTTAATTCAAATCTATTGGTGGGTGGATATATTCAAGCCATTCTGAACTTTAGAAAAATCTTCCAGTTCTTAAAACACTGTGATTTCTCTTGTGTAGGCGACCACTTCTGGGTCATTAAAGGTGACACTGTGTAGATAGAATAGTGCTGGGACACTCTCATTTAGTAGCTGTGCAGAGACTTTGGGTTAAGATATTTCTGCATTTAAACAGTGGCAAAAAATCTGGGCTTAGGAAGGAAAGAACAAGTAGGATTAAAGAGATAAATGGTATTTCTTGTTTTTATTTTTTTTGTCTTTAAATAATATCATCTGATATTTATAGGACAGGAAACTAGCAGAGAATCACTGACCCTACACAGTTATCCAGTTGTATGCTGAGCCTCACCTTCAACCTAAGATCTCCAGCCCGAAAGCTGTCGGGTGCGACCCTTTATTAGGGTTCTGTCTTCAATGCTGGTCTTTCTCTGAAGGACTTCCATGTTTAAGTTTACTTTAAGAAACCTGGAACTCCATTGCTTTTGATTTTTAAGAGAACACAAGTCATCATTTTGTAAGTTCCACTCTTCTTTTATACTGCATCAGAATGCAATTTTATGTCTCTCCTTTCCCATCACGAATTTGCTGAATATTTCCACAGTTGGAGAAAGATGTTAAATCTTGCTTATTATTATTGCAAATGAAAGGATGAAACCTCACAAGTTTAAGTTTGTCAGTTCTCTTGCTTGTTACAAATTCCTTCCTGGGTTGAGTGTCTAGTTGGGAGAAGAATACGCTGGGTGCTTTGTGACCATTTTGTTATCACACGGAAAGTTCCTGCAGGTAGAAAATGTTTTTTCATTTCTATGATGTCCTTTTGATTCTTCTGTATAAATTCTAGTACTCTTTTTAACCTTATTGTCATTTTAAAAATCTTCTATTCTTCTTGAAGGGCTTTGCTATTTAGTCTCCTGTCCCATTCAGCTTCAAAATTTGTCAAAGGTCCTAATGAGGAGAAAAGTGTGATGGAAACAGGACCCCTTTCCTAGTGAGCCTTTGTTTCTGAATGACAACAAAACTGTAAGAGTTTGTATTCTATCTTCTGGAAGCTTTTGGCCTAGTTTCTCAGCTTTTCTTGTTGCCCCAAAACTCAGAAAATGTCCACATAAATCTCATTGTGTTTTGAGGGTTCCTACATTTTCAGTTTGCCAATTGAACTGTATGTGACTGCTGTGTGTGGACCTTCTGTTCTCCTTGCTAGAGTCATGTCCCAGCCCAGCTGTCAGCTAACATTCAGGCACATTCTCTCTGGAGGAAAAAAAAGGCTGGTTTTCAGCAGCCCAGCTCCAAATTGTTTCCTGTCTGGCACTACTACATCTCTCTCATGTCTTGAAGAATGTTACCTGAAATTTTCAAGCGTGGCTAATAGACTGTTAGCTTGCTGTAGTCAAGCTGCCAGCATGCCCTGCCTGGAAGGACCTACCCAACAGAGTACCTTGAGTGGGACAGTAAGCTGAGCTAATTATCAGCAAGCAGTATTTCCTTCCTGAAAAGGAACAGTAAACACCTGGGTAGATTTGGAGTGCACTACACGCCTTCTGCCCTCATCCAGTTTTGCTTTTTCACAGTTTTAGTTATTTTTTTTTTCTCCAAAAGTATTAAATGAGATAGTTTCAGAAATAAGACAGTTTTAGATTGGGTGCTATTCTGAGTTGCTGCAGAATCTCTCCTTGCCCCTTGGTGTCCAGCTTAGCTGAGAACCATCCATTAGTTAGGCAGGTGCCCACCATATATATGCCACTGCCCCTCAGTCACTAGGTAGCCATGCTGGTCAGTGGATTAGCATCACAGTATAGCACCGCTTGTGTTCAGGTAACTCTAGATTGCTTAATATGGTCCTAAAGTGCAAAACTCCTTGTGCTGGTGATTTGAAAATTCAAGAAAGTCAAAAGAGGTTTCTCTAAATGAAAAACATGGCAGTTCTAGACTTAATGGGAAAAGAAAAAAAATCCAATGCGGATTTTTCCAAAATCTACAGTAAAAAGTCTTTTCTTGATTAAATTCTAAAGAACGAAATGAAATTTGTGCTGCTTTTGCTGTTATACCTCAAACTACGGTGCTCGGTAAGTGTTTAGACATTACTTTTGTAGGTAGAGGGTATGAACAGAAAAAAGTTTCAATTTATAAATTGCAGTGTACCAGAAAGCACTGATATGAAGACATTGGCAAGGGGATCGCTGAGGCTAGTAACCATTCACTGCAAGTAAGTGGTAGTCACAAAGATCCAGGAAAAATGGGCTTGGATGGAAGAACATAAAAATTCCCAAGAGATTGTGCCTAAGGGTGGAGAAGTTGGCCAAGGAGAAAGGTGCCATCCAAAGCAACTCTTCAATTGCTGTGAAACTGAGCTCTTCTGGAAGAAGATGACTAATAAAAACCTACATTCAAGTAAAGTGCAAAGGAGTTAGTAAGGAATACAGCATAGAGGAACCAGTCAGCTTTGGCATTATGTGGCAATGCCACTAGGCATATGACAAAGCCAGCCACAGTGTAGGGAATAAACTGCTCATGGACTCTCAAGAGCAAAAAGCATCTGCCTACCTTCTGGCAACATCAACAGAAAATGCAGGTAACAGCCATTTTGCTTGGGAAATGACGCTATCAAAACTTTATCCCAGAAGTGAAAAAATTTTGAAAGTATTGGAATTTAAAGTCTTAATAATAGACAAAGAACCTGGTTATTCTTAATCTATTTGTGATAAAAATGTCTAACTTGTATTTTCTTAACTCCATATACTTCATTGCTTCACAGTTTGGTGCTATTTACAGTTCTAGGCACTGATTAGTGTCTTGAACTTGTGACCCCTCCATGGCTAAGGGGGGGGGACACTGCATTAAACCTTTGTATCATAAGACTGATTCACTTGTCAATGAAGCTAGCTATTATAAATGTAGAGAAAAATCCAAGACATTGTCATTAGAATAACCACATTTGTTGTATTCAAAAAATAACTGCAAGTCACTCAAAATTATTAAATACAGGCAGAGACCAAATCATTAAGAAACTCAATAATTTACCAGTCTTTTTTCATTTATGTACAGAAGGCTTTGTTCTTCTACCATTTCATTAAATAATACTATTAACAAATCTTCAATTTTGCCATTGTCAAAATAGAAAACATTCAAGAAAAATATTTTAATAAACTCACTGAGTTTGGTAACAATTTGACTACATTTGTTACTTTATTTTAATAAAATTCATTGCAATACCAGCTACTGTATCTGTTTTTTTGTGAAATATTTAAATACCTTGAAAGCTGTGGCTAATGAAAATATTTTTAAATTTTAACTGAATTGTGGATTTTTCTTGAATATATTCACTCATAAACATACACACATATCAATACACATACTAAACATCCTTTTCAGTCATAATATGCTTATATTGTGACAATTGAAATACTCTGTAAAATTTTCTGTTGAAAACCATCACTCAAACTTTTACCTAAAGAACTGGAGACCTAAGTCTACGTGGAGTGAAGGACAGGGCAGAGCCCATTGTATAAAAGATCACTGACAGAGATGAGTTAGTGAAAGCGGGTGAGGTGCAGCCTAGTGTGGCTAAATTTTACTAATAACAGAAGTTTGGTTCATTGCAAAGAAAAACTCAGATTACTCATATAATTCAAACTTTCTGTGAAAAGAAAAAAATACATGGGATTATTTGATTTCATGGCCTGAGTTACTTAGAAATTGAAATGTGAATGATATCAAAAAGTATAACATACATATAGAAATTACAGATACTCTTAGGTTTAGTGTTTAATGACTTAATTGATTATATACCCCCATGGAACCCGCATCTAGATCAAGACTGAAATATGATCACATCCCTGAAGCCCTCCCTGTCTTTCCTTACAGTAGTTTCTTCTCAGAGCACCACTCTGCCATCCACCAAACCACATATTTATTTGTCTGGTTTTGTATTTTATAAGTATAAATGGAATTATGAAACATTTTACATGTGCTTATTTATCTCAAAATTACATTTGTGAGAATTATTTTTGTATGTATTTATAATTTATTTCCACATAGATTTTCAGTACCTTATATATCAGCATTTATTTTTTAACTTACTGTACTTATGTTCACTTCCCAAGACGGTTTAGCTTCATGAGGATAGTAGTCATTGTTTGGTTTCTGATCTCTCTGTCTCTGTCTCTACCCCCTCCCTCCCTCCTCCATCTACTCTGTCTGTCTATCTATCTTTATCTATCTTTGTCTATCTTAAGTACCTAGAACAGCATCTGGCACATAGTTCTTTGTGAGGAAGTACTGAATCAAGGTAGTTTTCAGCTGCTGAGCATCTCTGAGCTGCAAGCCTAGCCGGCTCTTTGTCGGATCCAGACTCTGCCAGCCAGCCTCCTCAGCGCACCCTTGACTTGCTTGTTCCTCAGTGTGTAGATAAGGGGATTGAGCAGAGGGGTTACCAGGGTGTAGAAGAGCGCGATGCTTTTGTTCAGGTCCTGGGAGTATCTGGAGGGAGGCTGGAGGTACATGGAGATGAGGGTGCCGAAGAACACGGTCACCACGAGGAGGTGGGAGCCGCAGGTTCCAAAGGCTTTCTGCCTGCCTCGGGTTGACTTGATGCTCAGGACAGCGAGGGTGATGTGGCTGTAGGACACCAGGATGAGAGACAGTGGCACCACTAGGAACAGCACGCTAACGGCTAGGAGTTCGGCCTGGTTGCGGGAGGTGTCCACGCAGGCGAGCTTCAGAAGGGCCGGGACCTCACAGAAGAAATGATCCAGCCGGTTGTGACCACATAGTGGGAGCGCCATGGTCAGTGCTGTCTGCGCCACCGCATTGCCAAAGCCCGTTAGCCAGGCGGCGGCCACCAGCTGCGCGCAGAGGCCCGGGTGCATGATGGCTGTGTAGCGCAGGGGCTTGCACACCGCCGCCCAGCGGTCATAGGCCATCACTGCCAGCAGCACGCACTCCACACCGCCCAGGCCTAGTGCCACCAGCAGCTGCGCCACGCACCCCTCATAGCTGATGGTCCTGTCCCCTCCGCGGAAGCCTGCCAGAGTCTGCGGAACAGTGCAAGTGGTCAGGCAAATGTCCATGAAGGACAAGTTGGACAGGAAGAAGTACATCGGGGTGTGCAGGCGAGGGTCCACCGCTGACAGGAGAATGATGGTGCCGTTGCCCAGCAGGCTCAGGAAGTAGGTGGCCAGGATGACCACGAAGAGGGCACTTTCCAGCTGTGGCCGGCTGGAGAAGCCCAAAAGGACGAACCCCGAGAAGGCGCTGCCGTTGGTTCTATCCATGCTCCGCTGCCTGCCGGGACCAAGAGGACGCTTAGCTTTATATCTCGCATCTTTAGCCCACGTCCTTTGCCTTCGCCTGCATAGACACAGCGTGGGTGGTAGCTTGAGGCTTCCTCACATCCATCTCCCTCTGGGCTATACAGGGGTGACAAATGGCTACTGTCTATAAGGTGTCTGCCTGAGGTCAAACACCTGTTGTCCAGCATGTCTACAGGGTGTGACATTTAGGATTACCGTGAACCAGGGCGCCTAGGGCCAGAGAGGTTCATGATTCTCTTAGAGCGACTTGCCTAACAAATGGCAGAGGCAGGACTGATGCAGACTCCACACATGATTTCTTCACGGTGGGCGTCCTGCCTTCTCAGGATTGTATGAACTTTAAAGTTAACTATCTTCAGAAACTATATCTAATTTTCTTTTGGACTAAGTTACAAACTTGTGTCTCCTGTGACTCCTTTGTTCTCATTTTCCATCAAGGAATTGCAGTGTTTAATAATGGCTCTCCTAATTCTGTTTTCTGCACAGAAAAAGAACTTATTTTCTGAAAATATATGGGAAAGAAAACTTAAAATTCGCCAGTTTTATTCAAAGGGGAACGATGCATGTTATTGCATCATAACCCAATTTGGGAACTGGAGTCTCGCGTCATTTTTTTGACTGGAAACTTCCACTGAAAGTGATTTTGGAATTCATTGTGTACAAACTCAAACTACAGGACGAGAAGGCCAATCCTGAGGCATCCTCACTGGTGTTATGTTCAACAAAGAAACTCAAACCACTGGTCCAAAATTTAATCTTTCCCTTTCTCTCACTTTGTAACTCTCTTTCAAATTTATGTAGTATAATAGAGCAATTTATTTTCTCAAATTCTGATTCTGCACTTCTTAAAATGCCAACCTCACAAAATAAATATTACTCTCACAAACCATCCTCTTTTCTGTTAACATCATTGAATCTGTACTTAAAAATCTCCTTCTACCCACCCCCTTACCCTGTTCCCATAATGCGCATGTAGTAGTACGTAGACAAGAGCCATATATTTGGGAGTGGGGCTGGAGTTAAAATTAGAGCCTTGCACATGCTAAGCAATGCTTTACCTCTGAGCTACAGCCCCAGATCTAAGTTATATCTTCTAATGACTCCCATGGCCTAGAAAGGAGGTTGGCATAGAGACACACATTATATTTGTTGGGTAAATAAAAATGCAGTGCTTAAAAACTGTGATATGTTATGACTAATTAATTTAGGCATTATAAACATCTACAAATTTATAAGAAAACTGAATGCTGAGCAATAGTTATTAAACAGTTGTTTTTATACTTGCTTGAAAATTTTAGTTTATTTGAAAAGATGCAGTTTAATTTCAACTTTTTCTCATATATTAAAGACACATAATAAAGTCATGCGTACTTACAGTTTATTTTTATGTGTTTTATGGAACTTAATGGGATTCTGTTAATCTATTGTGAGCATCATTTTTCTGTTACCAAAGTCCCTGAGCAGTCAAAAGAATATTTTGCTTTCCATATGTTGTGCTTTTCCTATAGGATTCTTGGTGCCCTTAGTCCATTATGTTCCTGAACACTTTCAGTGATTGCTTTGTTGGTAGTTACTATCATGCCAAAGGATACAATTAATTTGGAATACATCTTCAAATGTAATAATGTCACGATCAATGCTACGCATATACCCGCCACGAATGAACATTGAGGTCCTAAAGCCTGTGCTCCATTCCTATCCCCTAGCCATTTCTAACCAAAACAACACTGTTAACTACCTTTCTGCTTTTTACTGAAACCTGGGTAGATTTATGTTCCAATAGGCTTATAAATGATTTTGTTCTGAGTAATTTAAACCTATCATGGTACCTAACATCATACAGGATACATCATGGCAAGACATGTAAAATTCACTATAACATAAAATAGAACTAAATGAGTACAGGCTATTTTAACCTAAATTTTTTTATGTGGTTGTATCGGTTTCATATGGCCACCATAGCAGAGTACCACAGACTGAGTGACTTAAGGTAGCAAGAAATGATTGTCTCACCGTTGTGGAAACTAGAAGTCTACAATCGCGATGTTGGCCAGGCCACAGCCCCTGAAACTGCAAAAGAGAATCCTTCCTTGCATGTGTGATGCTTGCAGGGTATTTGACACTTCTCGGTATTCCTTGGTGTGGCCCTGTGGCATTGCAGTCTCTGTCTTCATAGTCAAATGTCATTCTCCTCTTGCATGTCAGCCTCTTATTTATTAAGAATAGCATTCGTAGTGGATCATGGTTCACCAAAGTTGACCGTAATCTCCTCTTAAATTGACAACATGTGCAAAGAACTTGTTTCCAAATAAGGTCACATTCACAGGTACAAGAGTTAAAAATTTCTATACATCTTTTGGGAGTGGCAGGATTGAACCTACATTAATAGTACAATTTAATCGTGCCTGTCAAACTGTGATTCTTTAGTCTAAGTGCCTGCTGCTTAGTACTAAGATTAAGATGAAGATACAGGTTCAATCCTGTTTCAAGTTCATAAGTTAGAGACATTATGATCATGGTAATTATTAAGATTATTATTGATAGCATCGTTATTTCTTTCATTTCTACTGATGTTTGACTAGTAAAAGTCTGCAGTAATAAGAAAAGCTGATTCTTCTAAGTGGAATATCCAAATAAGGCTTTTTTCCCAGTATACATCTTTGTTACACTTTACAGACCTAAAATATCAATCCGGATTGTACCTTACAAGACTTAGCATCTAACATTTGGATTGAATGAAAATAAAACACTTTTATCCTTTCCTTTCTGTAGTGAAAGTGTGTTCACCTAATCTAAAATCCAAACACTTCTTCTAATTTAGAACTACACCTAGCAAAGATTCTCCAGGTAGCACCGTTACATTTTATGGATCTAAGGAATCAGGTGCAAAAGGACCTACTTCAATGGGCCTGTGAAACAATGGAAGAGGTTTTGGGAAATGAACACTTACCTTCTTCTATATAAGATTAATTAATATTACAGATATTTGGCTACTTTCTGGAAGAGTAAGAGTGTTTTTTGAAAGACATATATAGTTCCATGGAACTGGAATATTGATGTGTTGATTGATAAGAAAGTTGATATCAAGCAAATAAAACTACATAAATGCTGATCCCCAAATATGGTACAATCAGTGATCATCAAGTGATGTATTTCATCATGAAACTGTAGAAAGTTGCTAAGGATAAAGTACATAGAATGGAATTATTGGGATAAATATAAATCCTTTATCATTATATTTTACATATGCCACCATCATTCAAAACGGATAATCATAAAAATTTAATTATAAAAAGGAAGTTAAATTACTTACTCACTCAAGTTCTATTAAAGATAATCAAGATACCTTTAAAATTATTGTTAGGATAACTGGTGTGTGATTCTTATACTTCCCCCAGGAAGATTGTGCGTGCCTTTTATCGGGTACTTCAGTGCCAAAAGAGGAAGCGTAAAACTGGGGCGAAGTTGAGCCTACAATTAAACAGAAGTTTGAATCTGCGAATTCCATGGCATCTACTCATGGATAAAGGACTAATATTGTATCTGAGAAATATTTTTATAATCTACCAAAACCGAGGACCATGCTTTAGGGACTGAGATGCTGGAATGGGGTGTTTATTTCTAGTAGCCCCAAGAGTGTCCTGCCCCGTGTAACTCATTAGCTTCAGTTCAGACATTCTGTTTGGCTACCTCTGGGGACGGTCAAAGTGAAGACTCAGGAGAGGTGATACCAACAATCAATATTTTCTGCCAAAATGATGTAGGGTGAACCTGTTGCCTCCACGCAGTTCCATCTCCCGTATCTAGTAGTATGCCTAACATTTTAGGGTTAATCTTTAACTCATCATCTTTATTTTCAGAAATATTGTTTCTTACTACTTAAAAGAGTGTCCATAAACTTAGTGTCTGTGCCTTTGGTTTTCCCTACTAGTTATTTGCTTATGCTGTTGTTGGCTCACTAAAAGGAAATTTCTCAGTGGTGCTGTTGGTTCTCTTCTAGTATTTTGAGACCAACAAACAAAGCCAAAAGAAGATTAAAAAGAAAAGAAAAATAGAATTCAACCCCCCTTTACTTCAGTTTTTCCTAGTTATTGTCTTTTGTCGCTTACAAAAAAAAATTTTTTTTGATAAGATACACAAAAAATCAGCATTTGGACGTTCTGGGGGAAGAAGAGAAAATATGTAAAATTTATGTCCTCCCATTCCTCCCTTTTGGAATGGAAAAGTTTACTTTGTGCCATTGTATTTTGAAAGTGCTTCACTGTCCCTTGATTTTTCAGAAGAGTTCACAGCTAAGAGTTTGCCCTGAGTCTCAGATGGGATTTTGGACTTGGACTCCCCCCCATTTTTATTAACATATATCATATATGTTAATATATGATATAGGTGTGTGATACATAATGTTTACAATAAATTTGAGTATTTTGTGTACATATATATCATATCAAATTTACAATCTCTTCCCATTTTTGGCTCTCCCACAACCTCCCATCCCCCCAACTCCCATTATTACACCCATTTGGTTCTATAGAATGCCGGTATTCTGGGTTTCCTGAATCAGAGAAACCATGAAATACTTAACATATTTAATCTGCATCTGACTCATTTCACCTCTCAAATCACCACTCTTTAATTCAGTTTTCTACGCCTAGAGTGGGCTGCAGTGGCCTTATCTTGATGCCTCTTCTCTGAAGAGCACTTTGTTGGGATGATATGCCAAAAGTTTTTATTTATTTATTTATTTTTATATCTTAGTATATCTTTGTTGACATTCTTTAACATGGCCTCACCCATCGGTCCACATAGGAAAAGAACTATAAAAATGAAATTCATAAGGCCAGAAAATGTAGGAAACCTAGATGTCTGAGGTATGTGTGGGCAGGCTGGGGGTCAGCTTGGATGGAGGGCTTCCCAGCACATTACACGAGGTTCACTGTGAGGGCTTGGCTCCAGCTTGTCTGCTGCTGCCATAGACTTGGGGCATATCATGCTTGGTTTCCAGCTACAGCAAGGCATAATTCTGGTCCCAGTTCCCTTAGAATAAAATTGAAACAATATAGTCTTGTGCTCACGAGAGGGTGAGAAAACAAGGGCAGAGGTCATGACTAACATACCTCCAGCAGTTGCTTCCCCACCTCTCCAGCCCCACTGTGGGTTTCCGGCCATCCATCCTCACCCTGTGGGGGCATGCAGTGGGGTCTGGTCTTTCTTCATACATGGTGACTAACAGGAAATGAATATTCTGAGAGAAAAATGACCACAGGGGCCAAAAGTTACAGAGTCTAAAGAGAACAGCCATTTTAATGAAACAGAAATACTAGATTAGAATTCTAAAACATGAAAAAGTAGAAAATGAGTGTCGCAAATGGAGTATCAATACTAAACCAGTAAAAGGAAAATTAAGATGCAACTAAGGCAAAATGAGGTAAAATGTGTTTATTTCAATAAATATTAAGGTCGTTAACTTTTTAAAGAAAGTAGTAGCACAGAGGATACATATTTACATGATGAATTAATAAACTGGAGAGAAGAATGAGGACATCAAATACAAGAAAGGAAAAAGGAAAGGAAAGGAAAAAGAACAATGAGGTGGAGAGATAGCATAAACAGAAGTAAAAGTGTTAACATCACTTTTAGCATCAGTGTTAGTAGAAATGTGTTAATGAGAACAAGATAAACATAGAAAAAAGAAAATACCTGAAAATTATAGGTGATAAATTTTGAAATACACACATACACAAAAGTGAAAATTTCTACTTAAAGGGGGCTGATGATCGAACCCAGGGCCTCATACATGATAAGCAAGTGCCCCATCACTGAGCTACAGCCCCAGAGCTGACCCTACAGCATTTGTATGAGCAAAGAGAAGGGGAGAGTTACACTGAAGTGTAATATAGTTACACCTGTGAATACCAAAGACAGAGAAAATTTTAAAGCATCAGAAAGAAATAGTACGTAACTATGAGGAAAAAAAAATTACCTGTGGGATTTTCAGCCTTACAATCACCCTACTTCAAATTCTCTAGTCTTTCAGATCCTATGGTGTGTGAATTTGCTTGCAAGTGTACAAGTTGGTAGACAATAAGTTGTAATTTTCAGGAGAAAGTCCTTCTATACCTGTTGGTCATTCCATTCTAAGGTCAAGATGAGCACATTTCTTTTCTATCCTCTTCATGACAAGTTTATATTTCATCTACAATTATCTCAAGGTTGAAGACTTATGGACTTGCTGTTTAACTGTCCCTTGTCAGGATTACCCCATCTTTGTGGACCATGTACGCAGCCAGCATTTTTTTTTTTTTTTGAGGCAGGGTCTTGCTCTGTAGTCCAGACTTGTCCTGAGCTCACTAGCCCAGACTGGTCTCAAACTCATGACAATCCTCCTGCCACAGCCGCCTGAGTACTGAAATTATAGGCGAGCACTACGACACCTGGTTTATGTGGTGCTGGGGAATTGAAATTAGGGCCTGGTGCTTGCTAGGCAACCACTCTGTCCACAGTGCTATTCCTCCAGCCCCACAGCCAGGAATTTATATGGAGAAACAACAGAATGTCTTACCGTTCACATATCATCTGATCATTGTCATAAGAATAAAAGATTATTAAACTACTTGTTATTCATTCTAGCGGCAGATGTTATGTTCACTGCCTACTACATGTTGGGACCTGAATGGTTTTCATTACAGGATTTCAAAGAAAATCGAAGACAAGATCCAGATATATTTTTCTTAACATTTCTAAGTCTTTGTAAATATGATTTCTATTAGAACAAAAAAGATGAATCAAGAAAAAGAAATATATTTTACTTTTTCTAAGTTGAGTTTGATATGTAAAAGTTAAATGTGTTTAATGTGAGATTATCTTTGCCAGAAAATAGGTGGGGGTATAATGCTTAGTATTTAGAATCAATTTTCAGTATGTGGTTTGGATTGGGAGTAGTCTTCATTAAGGGAAAATTTTCTGCAGGAAGAGGAAGCAAATATAAAAAGAAGATAGAGTAATAATAAACCCATACCTTATAAAGAGTATATCCATGGACATATAAGGCACAAGCAGCACTCATACATTTCTCTTGCTTTCTGCCTTCAATACTTACAGTGCCTTAGAAATAAAAAACTGGAATGATTCTAGTACCAGTTTACAGGGAACCTCAACATTCCATAGATCTCTGTATTTCTACCTGCTTGAGTAGGTTTGTTGTACAACTTTCCAAAAGACAAAATTACAACAAACTTCATAAAAAAACAGATTTTTAATCATGTTTTGTTAGTTCAGGGCAGTCTCCCATTCTATCAAAACAGAATGTTTTCATAGGATTTGCAGAACAGTGAATTTAATAAGTTAGGAACAAGGAAATAGAACAAAAATCTGGTTAGCATAATGTACTTTAGGTAATTGCTGTAGTTTGGATCTCAAGTGATAGGCAGAGTACCTGTAGTAATAATAGTGGGTCACAGATGGCAGAAGTGAGGCTGGGAAAAACATCTCAGGCGCGCATGATCCTGCACAGGTGCAGCTGTTGGAGGGAGGGGGCAGACATGGGCAGAGCTGGGGCTTCAGCGGAGGTCTCAGCAACGGGCCATGAGAAAGACCAAGCTACCTGAGGAATAGAGAGTGGCGGGTTTTTGCTGAACTCCTGGGCTGGGCACAAGTTCAGTAAAAATCTGGACTACTTGGTGGTCATGATTGGCTTGTCCTAGAAGCTGCTGAATTTTCATGTATCTGTGCCGTCATCCTGTGTCATACATCCTGTCCTTGTGGGATGAAGGATGTGGTGAGGCTTTAGTGGCTTTTGAAGAAGCACAAGAGTGGGTGCAGAAAGAAAAAAGAGACGAAGAAAACAGATATCAGCCCCGATGGCAATAGCTCTAGTTCCCTATTTTAGTCGTGGATACACATTTTTAAAAAGTTAAAAAAAATTTTTTTTTGAGACAGGGCCTTGCTCTGTAGCCCAGGCTGGTCCTGGACTCACTTTGGAGCTCAGGCTGGCCTTGGACTCGTGGCCATCCTTTTGCCTCAGCCTCCTGAGTGCTGGGATTACAGGCGTGTGTCGCCACACCCAACTTATGTGGTGGAGGAGAATGGAACCCAAGGTGTTGTGCTTTAACTGCTGAGACACTCCTCCAGCTCTTTAAAGTCTTTTATTTACATATTGCAACCCTTTCCCCTTCCCACTCTCTCATCCCCCACTGTCCCTCTACATAAAGTCTACCCTCTTTCTTCCACATCATTTTTTTATAGTTTGGTTTTCTCAATTTAAACTATATGATATTCAACTTTCTGGGTCTGATTCATTTCACTGAGCATAATGGTCTCAAGGTGCATCAATTTTTCCACAAATAGCTCAAATTTGTTGTTCTTTATGGCAAAGTAGTATTCCGTTGTGTACATACACCACATCTTCTTTACCCATTTGGACAAAACATTTTAAATGATCGATATGGCTATGTGCAGAGCTGAATAGATTGTGAACCAAGGGATAATACCACAAAGGCAACAGTCACAATATAAAGACAATATATAGAGAGGCCAAATCTTCTATGCCATTTTAGTCACCCATTAGACATCTGCAGGCTCAAGAGAACAGTCCCATTAGCAAAAATGGCCCTCAGGTATCTGGAAAGAAACAGATGCAGCTATCAACAGGATCCACATCAGAGATGGGTATCCTCAGCAAAGCCAGAAAGCCCAAGGAAAACTAATGACCTTACAGACCCACATTTGAAAAGAGACTAAAAATTAATTATCCAAAATTTACAAAAATAAAAACGAAAGCATATTAAAGGCAAAATAAGATATGGAACTTCTTGTTTGAACTCAAAGATGTGAAAAGCTTTGTGTCCAGAGAGTGGTCATCCCCAGTATCCTCACCCTCCCCTGGCACGTGTGTGACCCGGTATGCCTTCCTGATCCAGCTTTGGAAATGAGTCTGTTTCCTTTTTCTCTGCCAGTGAGATTTACCAGGACCTTCAGGGTGAGAGTGTTGGTAGCTGTCCCACAATTTAAGGTAACTGTTGGGTGTGGGAGGTACAGGGAAGGGGCCTGTGTGGAGTTTCTTCCCTCTTCTGCAGAGGATTATGTGTCTGTGTACGGTCCCATCATTTATTATGAGCAGGTAGCAGATGGAGTTCGTTGAGATGTGTCAGTGTCTATGTCTGTGTTGGGGTCTGTGATCCCCCTCGCTGTGGGCAAGAACTGCCCTCGGCACCCCTTGATCCTACCACTCTGACTGCCTCATACGTGTGCAAGCTTCATCTCTACAGGTCTGAAAGTTGACAATAAATTTTTGAATTTGCTCTTTGTCCCCTTTTTTGTTGTTATTGTTTTGATTCTTCATGAAATTGAGAGTGTTGCTTTTCCTAGCTCTTCACATCTCCAATCAGAAACTAAAGTTCTATATCCTATAAAAATTCTATAAAATTTATAATTTATTCTATAAATTATATTATTTATAATTTATCCTGTAAATTTATTTATTCTGTAAATAATCCTATAAAATTTTTTATCCTACAAAATGAGGATTATTTGAAACAGAAATATTGATAGCATGAGCTGGTTTGTTGCTGTGTTTGATAAACTATTACAAGTAACAAATGAACTTATCAGGGACCATTCCCTGTTCCAAGTAGGTGGATCTGCAGCTATTTGCCTGGGATAGTTTCAGAATTTCTCCAACCAATAACTCCTTTCCAAGTGCACTATTTTATTACTTTTTTATTTTCAGAAGATTGTCCACAAAGACCTATGGTTTGCATAGTCCTGGGTTTGTCTGTGAGAAACAATTGATGCACCTTTTCTTTATTCTGCTCCTGCCTGCTTTGCTGGGGAACAACAGGTTTCTACTAAGTGACTTCAGGTGTGGTGGCAGCTACAGTATTTTTACCTTTGTTTCATCATGGCACATTGTGTGTTTGGAGTGAAGATAACTTGTCTTGTAGAATTTTTGGACTCTTTGCTAAAGAAATTCATCTGGACCTGAAGTAGATTGGATCCTGGACTTCAGAAATCATACCTGATGCTGTGATTTGTTGAGCACTTTGGGGATTTTTAAGGTGTGTTTCAATAACTTACCAGCACATTTTTTGTCATTTTATTAAGTGATATTGCTGGAGTAAATGGCTCAAAAATCTTCCACATTTGTACCTTTGGTTGTAGAATACAGACTGATATTTGGTAGGCCTTCAAAAAAGAAATTATTGACTGAATCTGTGGACCAAAAAACGCCGGTATAGATTTCTCAGTCATGTTCCATTGGGTTTATGTATCAGTTTGGGGAGTGTTATCATTATTTCACATTGGGTCTTTGAATATGTGAGTATGATCTATCTCTCCGTTTATTTAGCTCTTTTTCCTTTTCTCTTAGAAATATTTTGCATTTTTCAGCCTATAACTCTTACATTTATTTGAACAGGTTCAGTTTCTATGCAGTCCATATTTTAAAAATGTTACGGTTTTTACATCAGTTATGAAGATTCAGTACTAGTTGGTAGAAATATATTTTATAGTGACTATGAAACCTCCAAACCTTTCTAAACTCAACTAGTAATTTTATTAGTTACTTTTGCAGATTCCGTAGAATTTTTCGTGAATTATCATGTGATCTGTAAATAAGGACAGATTTACTTCTTTCTATTTGGGTGTTCTTTATTTTCTTGCCAGCTGTACTGACTAGAACCTCCAGTAAAATGGTGAATTACAGTCAGCATCTTTACTTTTTCTCTGATTATAGAATAAAAATATAATTACAGTTTATTTTAGAAGATTTATTTTCAAGATGAGAATGCCTTTTTATTCTTAACTTAATCATGGATGAATGTTGAATTTTGTGAAATGCTTTGTCTGTTTTTGTTTTTGTCAGCCAGTATAGTGAGTTAGAGTGGTTGCTTTTTAAAAAAGATAAACCCACCTTGCAGTCCTACAGTGAACTTCATTTGGCCAAAAGCTGTGAAATTTGAGAACAAGGACTGGCAGGGTGGGATTCTGTGAGATCCCCTTATTGCTGTCTGGACAAATGTCATCTCATTGTATTTTATCATGGTAAGCAGATCATGTGAAAAGCCCTCATTTCTATTCTTATAAAGCCACAGGTCCCATTCATAAGGGCTCTACTTCCGGGATGCACTTACTTCCCAAAAGTCCTCCCCTTCTAATAATATCCCATTACATGGTCAGGATTTCAGCATGTGGACTTTGGGAAGACACAAGCAATTAGTTCATAGAGTAAATTAAAAATGTATACATAAAAGTGAAGTATAAAATAAAAATAGCAGATGAGATAGATAAAATGATAGTGTATTAAATCGGGCTTATTGAAAGTTAGAATGTAGTAAGATTAGATTTGTTAAAATTTTATCAAGAGTTCTTTTTAATCTCTGTTCATGGGGGTTGACCTTAAAGGATGAATCCAGCAGAGTGCCAAGGTCCTGGAACAATAAATCGAAAACAGGTGCCTGCGGGCAAGGGCAGGACACAGCCCTACTCTACCCAACACCCCATTAGTCTAAATCAATATCTCTCAGATTCCTGTAACAGTTTTCTGTCCCTCTATTGAATCTCCTTCTTTCATACAATTGGAGTGGTGCCTACAAGTGAATTATCATCATATTATCTCCTCTGGATGGAAAGTTTGTGTCTCCCTCAAATTTGTGTGTTCAAATCCTATACAACAATATGATGGGATTAGGAAGTGGGATCTTTGGGAGGTAGTCAGGGCATGAAGGCAGAGCCCTCATGTAGAGGATCATTGTCCTGATAAGATTGGAGAATTCCCTTGTCCTTTTCTCCATGAAGGGACGAAGTGGGAAGCAGAAACTCATAACTAAGAAGGGGGCCCTTGCCAAAACCTAAAAATGCTGGCACCCTCATCTCAGGTTACAACCTCCAAAACTGTGAGTGATAAATCTCAGTTGTGTATAAACCACTCAGTCTGTGGCATTTTGTTATAGCAGCTGGAACAGACCATAATGTCATCCTTATGCCTTTCCTGATGGCTTTCTGTTACACTTAACAGAAACCCTCAAAAGTCCTCTCACGGCCTTGTGGTTTGGTTTCTACATTCTCTAGTTTCCCCTTTGTACTGCAAGTTGTCTTTCTCTAATTTCTTTGATGTGTAACCCTTTTCCCACCTCCTGTCCTTGAAATCTGTTATTCTCTAGAACTATACCTCATTTTTTCTCTGTTGTTTTTACCTGACAAATGCTGCTGTATCCTTCAGAACACTACTTTAATTATCATTGAGTTCTCTGCCGGGCCACATCCACACCTTTCTCTAACACAAGGTAGTGTGTGGCTATGGCTCTTACACTGAGTAATTGCAGTTTATGTGTCTCTAGTGGGTGGTGTCTTAGTAATTTATTCATTGATGGAACAGGTCTACTTGGAGAAAAACTTTTCATGGCATGGCAGACAGAAAGCCAAGTGATAGAGGAATGAGTTGATATTTGGAGACTAGGTAAAGGCCAGAGCTTTCCTAGGAAAAGCTGTCACAACATTTCTTTCTCCTTCCTTTTATTTAGTTCAAGCTGTCAGTACAGTGGCCCGTACCCACTGTTGGTACTCTTCTTTAATTTTCTGGCTCAGAAGTCAATCACACACACACACCTGAAAGCTCTGCTGTGGGGATTTTCTAAACTCAAAAAGTTAACACAATCCCTCCAGGTCAAGCCCCAAACATCTGCCCGTTTCAGCCAGGCCCCACCTACCACCATCATATGGTTCCATAGGTATTCTACAACATCCAAATGCATGAGATTTAGGGGGGACATTCCAAACTATAACAGTGGTGTTTAGGAATGAGGCCCTGAATTCAGATGCTAGGGTTCAGCTTTCACTCTGCCATTAAGTTGTGTGACTCTTTCCATGTCACAATTTTCTCATAGATAAAAATAATGATAATATGACCTGAATTACATTTTTGTGAAAATAAAATAATTTACTATATAAAAAACTTAGTCTCCATAGCAGTATATTTTCACATGCTTGTGATGACCATTATTGTTGGTGCAAGAGCAAGCTTCAACTATGCATTTTATTTATTTGTATTGGGGATATAGCCTAGGATCTTCAGCCATTTTTATTATTTTTAAAATTTTGAGACTGCCTTTCTTTAATTTGCCCAGGTTGGGCTTGGATTTGTGATTCTCCTGCCTCAGATTCTCAGAGTGCTGGGATTATATGATTTTACCACCAGGAAGAGCATTTATGTGTGAATTTTATTGTCTTTTCCAACACTGTTCTAGGAACACTAAGAATTCAGAGATGTGAATTGTTCTCTGTTGTATCTTTTGCAGCATCTAACAAATTAGTACATACTGACATATAAAGTTAATGTAAGGTCCGAAACTAAAGGGGGTTTTCAAACTCCGTTATTAACAACTTGAAAGATGATATTTATGAGATGATTTTAGAGGATGTGAAAAGAATGAAGATTACTTGGGCTTTAAAAATATCATATCAAGTAATTTATTCAGTTTGTTAATAAATTATTTATAGTAGTTGCTTTGAACTATTAAACCCTCAGAACTAACATGGTCAATACTTTTTGAGTGTGGTAGAAGTAGAGTTCTATTAGTTACACATTAGCACAGTTACTTCTGAAATTCCAAGAGTAAAGGAGTCAGAAAAATTTTCTAAGTCAGAAATTTTATATAGATGAAACCCTCAGGTTTTGTTAACAGCTATAAAGGTTTTCTGTCCCAGTATGGCCACAAATTTGCATGTATGTAGAAATAAGGTAATAATCACTCCCTAATGCAGTTAAATTGCATGTATGTACAACTAAGAAAGTAGTAACTCCCTCGATGCAGTTAAATTGATTTAGGGCTAGTGGTAATTTTTACTTGAGATTCATGATTTTTTTGGCCATAACCAATATTCATAGGCAAGGAAGTGCAATAAATTTATATTACTTTACCAAAGTATGTTATGAGATTTTTCACTTGTATAAGAATATCATCTATGTTATTAAAACTCTAAAAAGTTAAGAGCTAAACATTATTATTTTCATAGGTGAGCATGTATTTGATGCCACAGAATAAATTCTTTATTTTATTCTTCTATAATTCTATTTTCAGAGGCTCTTTTAGATGATATTTTTGAAACAAGTTTTGGTTTCCCCTTAACAGAAGGTTATGTGCTGCAATAATGTTAGTTGACGGCATTAAAAATTGTGGTAGGAATAACTGAGGTGACTTTTAAGTGTTTTTTTAAATAGAAAACTAATCAAGTCTAAATTTTAGAAAACTATTAACTGCATAGATGAAACCAATTTTAAATTTTTTGTTTGTAATTATAAAGGAGAGTGCTGGGGGTGTAGCTCAGTGGTTAAAGAGCTTTCTTAGCATGTAGAAGGCCTTGGGTTCAATTCCCTATCCCCAAATAAAAAATAGCTTGTCGTGGTGGCACATGCCTGTGACCACAGCACTCAGAAAGCTGAAGCAGAAGGACTGCTGTTGAGGTCAGCCTTAGCTACATGGGGAGTTCAGGACTAGCCTGGAGTACTGAATGAGACCCTGTCTCAAAAAAAAAAAAAAAAAAAAAAAAAAAAAGAGTCATAAAGAAGGAAATGTTAGGGACCAAAAGAAGTCACTGTTACTTTTTCTGCTTAAAAAAGTAAATGCGCTTCTTATTTAAATCTTCTTACCACTTATAACTAAGATAGTAAGTTTCATGCAGGATGACTGTGAGTAACTTTGTCTTAGTAGAGTTTTGTGAGCCGATAACTTGTTTTTAAGAAGTCTCATAATGGTATTGATATTTTTATATTATAGATTCATTATGTTTAGTGACAACTTTAAAATATGATCCACTTCTATAATAAAATACTTCATTGTAAAAAGGTTTAAATTTGTTTAACTTTTTACAAAACACTTAGTACTGAAGATATTTTTAAAGAAAAGCCTGAGGTCCACCAAAAGAATTTCTTTGGCACTGCAGTAGAGGAAAGTAACTCATTTTATTATGAAAAAATCCTGGGCATGTCTACTGGGGACATTGCAGGAATAACCGCATAGGATTATATAGGATTAACAATCCACATAAATTTATTTTACAGTAGGCTTTTTTTTTTTTTTGAGGCAGGGTCACTATTTGTAGCCCAGGCTGGTCCTGAGCTCACTGTGTAGTCTGGGCTGGCCTTGAACTCATGGCAATCCTCCTATCTCAGCCTCCCAAGTGCTGGAATTATAGACATGTGTTACCATGCCCAGCTTTATGTGGTGCTGGGAAATAAACTCAGTGCCTTGTGCTTGCAAGGCAAGCACTTTAAACATTGAGCTATTCCTCCAGCCCTAAACCTCTGGTAGGTTTGACACTTAATCCATATTCATACTTTCTGTTATACCTTTTAAAAATTCTACCTGGATATTATTTTGCTAAGATTTATCGATATCGTGTAGTATGCTTGATTCATATTGATGTTGGGTACCACTCAGTCTATTTATATACATTAAAATATAACCAAGACTATTTGACACAATGGCTGGATTTATTATAAACACAAAATGAGGGTACATGAAATAAACATCCTCCCTGAGACTTCTTAACTTCTTGCATACCTTTCCCATTCATCACTGCCTCCACAAAACTTTCTTCAAGGCCCCTTTCACCTCCTTATTCCTTAGTGTATAAATGAGTGGATTCAACATGGGGGTCACCAGGTTGTAGAAGAGGGTGAGAAACTTGCCTTGGTCTTGGGAAGAGCTGTTTCCTGGCTGCATGTACATATAGATGATGCTCCCATAGAACAGGGAGACCACTGTGAGGTGGGAGCTGCAGGTGTTGAAGGCTTTCCACCTCCCGGCAGCTGACTTGATCCTCAGCACAGCTGCAGCGATGTAGCCATAGGAAACCAGGATGAGAGTGAGAGGCAGCAGGACGATAAGAATGGCAAAGGCAAAGGCCAGCATCTCCACAGCCCGAGCATCTACACAGGCCATCTTGATCAGTGCTGGCATTTCGCAGAGGAAATGGTTAATTCGGCGCTGGCCACACCTGGACAGTGTCATTGTCAGTGGCGACATGACAATGGCATTGACTAGTCCACTTCCCCAGGCCACAGCCACCAATTGTAAACAGAGCTGAGGGTGCATGATGACCATATAGTGCAAAGGTCTGCAGACTGCAACGTAGCGGTCGTAGGCCATGACAGCCAGGAGGATGCACTCGATGCCCCCCCACAGAAAGGAAGGCGAAAAGCTGGACAACACAGCCTGCGTAGCTGATGGTCTTATCAGGGCCCCAGAGGTTTACCAGCATCTGTGGGATGCAACTAGTACTGAAGCAGAGATCTAGAAAGGAAAGATTTGCCAGAAAGAAGTACATGGGAGTATGAAGCCGAGGGTCTAATATACATACAAGGATTATGGTTGAATTTCCCAGCACAGCCACAGAATACAGAGTGAGATTCACGATGAAGAGCACCATCTCCAGCTTGGGACGGTCAGAGAAGCCCACCAGGATAAAGCCATACTCTGAGCTGTCATTGGACTTCCCCATTATCTTCCCTTTACATCTGTACAGCTGGTGGGAACAAAATGAGGAATATTTAATCTATATATTTAAAAAAAACATGGAAAGCACCAGGCCCTGAGTTCAATCCCCAGAACCACATAAACTGGGTGTGGTGGCACATGTCTGTGGTCCTAGCATTAGGGGGGCTGAGGTAGGAGGATTCTTGTTGAGTTCCAGGCCAGCCTGGGCTGAATAGTGAGTGTAGGCCCAGCCTGAATTGCATAGTGAAACTCAGTCTCAGAAAAGCCCCCATAAAGTAAAAAACAAGAAGCATGTACTATCAGGCATTGAGGGAAACAAACAGCCATCAAGTCTAACAATCCATCCAGTAATAGGATATCTTCTGCCCAGATAGTAAGTTTCCATCATTTATTCAATCTCACAAGGCAAATTATTTTTATTCAGTTGTTTCATATCTTTCCTCACATATCTGTTTTTTCCCTGATTCATAAAACATAGTATTTTGACCTTATTGAGTACATATCTAATTCCTCTTTATTAGCATATTTATAGGCAGTTACCTCATGCTTCCTTTAGGCCAAGACATTCACTTTTCTTCAACTCTTCTTCACTTAACAAGGTCAACAGCTGTACTCTCACCCTAGTAGCCGTCTTCCATTGCCTGGCCTAAATGTGGACAATGATCTTCTGAAAATATGACAAGGTTGCACTCAGAACCTGAGCTTTACTCAGGTACAGGGAAGTTGCTACCTGTCTTGAAATGGACTACTATAAGTATGCATTCACTTCACAGTGTCAATATCACCTTTTGGCTTATGGTATAGTTCTGTGTCTAGGTATCCCAGTTCTTTACTCTGGTGAATTGATGTCAAGTCAGATCTCTACCTTCTATTTCTTTGTAGGTAATAGAATTCCATAACCCAGTTTGCCAACTTTAGGAAGGATGCTCTATTTGGAATTAAGGCAACAGCTGTAGGTGTGTTTCTTTCATTCACTTTCTAGAAATATGACAAAAACTGTTTAGCTCATAGAAGAGAGTTCATGGGTGTAGAGCTGATCAGAGAGAAAGGAAAGGAGAATGTGGTAAGTAAAGGGTAATTTTTTAAAAGAGCAATTTCAAATAGTAAACGAAAAATGATTGATCATAATATGGCTGAGAAGAAGAATGAGAACTGGATTCCTAAAGGACACACTTAAAATTGGATTGAATGACAACAGGATGGGACTGAAGGAAAGGAGACTAGTGTGAGCACAGCAGAAGAGCAGCTGCAGAAGGAAAATTCCCTCATCCTTAGACACCTGATTCTCTGATAACTTCCATGTAAATGACAAAACTAAAGTTATTAAATGTATATTACAAAATCATACATAGAAATAGTTATAAAGATTGCAACTTGTCAAGAAACAAGCTGACAACTAAGTCCCAAGCTTTCTTTTATACATAGGATTCTATCTTCTTTCCAAATAAAAAAGAGTAAAAGCCTTTTGTTTCCTTTTTCTTTACAAGTTGAGTATTGGTTTAGAACTACTTTAAGCAGAAGATTTAAAAAATGATTGCCATAGGGTAAGTAAATTACACAGAAAAGAGGCAATTGTGATAGAAACAGTTTTAGCTTTCTTCTTGTTTACCTGCGGTTGGGGCCAGTAGCAGCCTTCGGCAGGATTTCTGGAGCTGTTAACCAGAGCCCCAGACAAATGTTTTTGGCTGACCCCAGAAGGTAATCAGTAGAGATGTGGGAGCTCTTATAGAACCAGATGGAAAATACATAGGATGATTTTTTTCAAATAAAAGATGGAGGCTGGTGGTTGGCTTAACATGATTTGTTGTCTACACCAAGGAGACTGCAGACATTTTTGGGTAATTAGTTGGTGCTGCAGATGGGAATAGGGGTAGAGTCTTAGGGGAAACATTGGAAAAATATCAGATAGTTGGGAGTCAAAACTCTTAGGATGTGTGTTCTTTTTTTCTCTCTGGGATGTGGGTGCTCGTATTCCTAATATCTGGTTGTTTATTCTTGTGGTAAAATATCCTTGGTGTTTTCTAGGGCAAAAAGGCCATTGAATGAAACAATGCAAGAACTTTTGAATACCTCTTCATCACTGAACTGAAACACTGAGATTTAGCTTTCTGAAGAAATAATTTAAAGCACTAATGTCTTATATTTTAATATAACTTTGAAAAAGATAATCCAAAAGGGTGATACTTCTGTTGTTGTCGTCACTTGATTTCTAGTTTGCATTATCAGCTCACGTTGGTAAACTTACTGGAATATAAATACAAAGTAAATACATGGAATTTGATTGATTGATGTATTTTAAATTGCATTCAGACAAAAATCTGAAGCTAAAATAATTACCTTTTGGACAAGGTAAAATTGTCTTCCAGGAAAAGTACCCATTTGAAACCAATATATGACCAGAAGCAAGAGAATTTGAAGTGAGTTTATTGCCCCTGATATGGCTTGGATCTAGAGTGTCCCTCCAAAGCCTCATGTATTCAGATGTGGTAGGATAACCATGGAACCATGTATAATTGGGAGGTACAGCCTGGCTAGAAGGGGCACATGCTTGGGGATTAAACTAGAGGGGTTGTGTCAGTGTGTTCAGATTAGGGGTTGCCCAGGGCAGAGCTTTCAGCTGCGTGTTGTTGATTTGGGAGCGTGAGAGTGAAGAAGGGGCACCTGGGTATGAGCGCACCAAACTCACAGCTTGAACTGAGGAAAAGAAGAAACACTGATACAGTTTCTTTCTGGGAAATCTCTAGCCTTGTCTGAGACTTCAGGCACCCATTCATTCCTGTTTGACTTGGTTTGTGTCTGCAGTGCCTCAAGCAGCTCTCCAGCCCCTGCCAAGTGCCTTCACCTTTGCTAGCTGCTTATGAATGGACTGTGAGAGATCTTATGAAACTGAGCTAAATAAATCTTTCCTCCACTAAATTGTAGATGTTGGCTATTCTGTCACAGCAATGAATAAGTAACTAAAGCAATCCACATGACTGTACATGTGGGTAGCAAGTCCTGGTGTAAGGCCCGGATTAGGAGGTCAACAGAGATTTTATTTTGTGTGGGTAGATTAGCAAGCTTGAAGGCTGAGGATTGGGCTATTTAGCCGGCATGTGGGTTGGGGATTGAACAGAAGAGGACATTACAGGGTTGCTTGATAGGCTGGGAGAGCAGGAAGGTAGGCAATGAGTTAAGAGAGACAGGGCTCTGCTGGAGGTCATCATCAATTAGACTAATGTCAGGGCCAGTAGAGTTATTATAAGAAGTTTTCTAAGGCCAGTCAGGTTGTTAAGGTTGAGAACGTTACCACGTCTGAGAAGGAATGAGGGAGTATCTACCTCTAAGCCAAGTTCACACACAGAAAGCCATGCTCTGTGTGGGGGAATGGTTGAAAATTCAGCACAGGAAAGCCACAATATTAGGGACTAAATTATTGAAATTAAGAATATGAGAGAGTCTTCTAAGGCTGTAATAAAGCTAAAAACAAGCATTAGGAACACTCTTTTATGTGAACTCTAAGATTAGGAATTTTCCTCAGACCGATGTTACATGAAACTCACAAATAACCCTAAAGTCCATTTCAAAACCAGAAGATATTTATAAATCATGTGGGTTATATACTATACCACCTAAAGAAAATAAGAATGGAATATGAAAAATAATATCAAGGATTATGGACAGTTAACAAATTGCAATGGCTTTCAGTTTCCTAAATAAATCTTACTAATAATATTTCATAACAATGAAAAAAAATTGTGACAAATATTTGAAAGAGAGTTAATATTTTTAGTAATTAAATAGTTCTTTTCTCTACAAAGCATTTTCAAATAAATAAAGATTATACTTAGCTCTGGGCAAGACAGAGGGCAAAAGATAATGAAGCAGATTTTACTGAAATAGTAAAAAGTATAGTCCCAAAACATAAAGCATTTTTTAGCCCTGTGTATAATTAAATAAATATAAATTACTCCAACAATGAGTCATAATTTTTACATATTATATTGCAAATACATTTCAATTTGATAATATTAAGTCTGCAAAGACAAAGTATGGTGCTTTCATGCATGGTATGTGAAAATAAATTAATTTTAATTTTTTGGATGATAGTTCTGCCAAATTTTGGAAATTTGGTAAATATACAAGTCTTTCACACATTAATTACACTTCTAAGAATATATTAATATTTACTTAAATTCTTCAGGAAGAGGATTAATATCTAGAATACATGAAATTCTTCAGACAGACGATTAAAATCTAGAATACATGAAGAACAAAAAAAAAAAATTCCCCCAAAATAAATAACACCATTAACAAATGGGCAAAAGAAATGAAAAAAAAAACTTGGAAGAAGTACAAAAGGCCAATAAACACATGAAAAAATGTTCAACATCACTGGCCATTGGAGAAATGTGAACTGAAACAATGCTGAGATTCCATCTCAGTCCGGTGAGAATGGCTTACATTAAAATCTCGGAAAACAATGGTTGGTGAGGCTGTGAGGAAAAAGGAATTCTTGTACGTTGTTGGTGGGACTGCCAGACTGTTTAACCATTATGGAAAGCAATATAGTTAGTCCTTAGAAAGCTGAGAATAGAAGTCCCATTTGACCCACCACAGCTCTACTAGGCATTTTTCCAAAAAGAACTAAAATCATCCTATCATAAAGACATATGCATATCTGTGTTTACAGCAGCACAGCTCATAATAGATAAATCCTGGAAACCTACATGCTCATCAGCAGGGGATGAATAAAGAAAATGCTGTGTTGGGGACTGGAGGAATATCTCAGTGCTTAAAGCTGGTCGTGGTGGCACATGCCTGTAATCCTAGTACTCAGGAGGTTGAGGCCTAAGGGTTGCTGTGAGTTGGAGGACTGTCTGGGCTACATAGCGAGCTCAGAACCAGCCTGGACTACAGAGTGAGACCCTGTCTCAAAAAAAAAGAAAGGAAAAAAAAGAGAAAAGAAAAGAAAAGAGAAAGAAAAGAGAAAAAAGGAAAAAGCTGTGTTCATTCACAATGAAATACTATGCAGTCAAAGAAAGATATATGAAGGATTTGAAAGAAAATGGCACCATCTTGAGTCAGTAATGCTCACTGCAATGGACCAGACACAAAAGACTAAGTACCAATTGATGCCTCTCATATAAATCTGCCATAAATGCAATGCATGAAAAGACCCTAACCTAGGACAGAGGGTGGGAAGAGGGCCAATAGGCTGCTTGCTAGGAAAAGGAAATGACAAGAGTGGCAGGGAAGGGGAGGGAAGGGTAAGAGAGAGGGTAAAAGATCCCAAAGTGATGTAAGTTATTCACGTGTTGCATCTGTAGCTCATTCATTTTCACACAAAAGCAGGATATTCACTTAAGTACAGGAAGATATAAACATAGCTTAATTACATTGTGGTTAAAAGAGAAAAGAAATAAATGCCCCTTGATGTGTTTGTACATGTATAAATAAATAACATAAAGTCACAAAAATTGTGGTGTATATTGATATGGAAACAAAACTAGAATATTTTATATATACTTTTAGCATAGTAAATAGTAAATATTTAAAATATATTCATTGAGAATATTTTAGTTATATTAACTATAGATTAGATAGAAGTTATGTTAACTATTCTGTATTAAAATTAAAATCAATTATATTATTAAAGTATTAAATAACTAATTTAAAATGAAAATGGAATTTAAAATAAATATAATGTTTTAGCATTTCAAATATTGTGTATCCCTATTTCTAAAATGTTATGATTTACATAAATATGTAAAGATAACTTGTTGGAAAGTAGATTTTTATCTTATGCTTTTTTATTCCTCCAAATAATTTTTGAAATGTTATTATGTAACCATATAAACATACATAGCTGTGATTATATGTTTCTTTTATATTTAAAAGTCAAATAAAAGTGTGAAAGTAAATAAAAATCATCGTTTTTGGTTTGACCCACACAGCAATATTAACTTATCAACCTCACACAAAACATGTATTGTTCCTATAGCAAATCCGTTTTTGTCATACATTGCATGCAGGAATTACAGGGCTTATGATTCTCAGTTGACTGGGACCCAAGACCACTTGCTCCAAGTTCTCCAGTTGCCTGGCCCACAGCAGTGCAGCCACACAGCTAACTTCACCTTTCCAACATTTCTTCACAATATCCAGGAATCAGGTACAAAATAATGTTGCTTTTTTAGACTGACAGATAGAAGAAAATGTTTTCTCATAGTCAACACAGAAAAACTATTTTTAGAACTGAGAACTGGTCACAGTTTTCTGCTGTATATTTGCATGTTGTCTCTAAATTAGACTTCATTTTGGTTATGTTAGGTTCAAATGCAACCCGCAGGCATGGCACGGCCATGAATATTCGGTTACTGTTCACAAATTGGCTTAACGTTCTTCTTGCCTTTTTTCAAGGTGACAATATGAGCAAGTTTAGAAGACCACGTACAACAAAAATGGCTTTCTACCCTTAAGTATTTTGCAATTTCCTATGAGCCTAATATTAACAGATCTAGGTAACTGAGAAGAGCATTCAAAAATTTGAGGCATTTGGGTTTTTTGTTTGGTTGGTTTTGTTTCACAGTCTCTTAACTGGAAGGGACATATAGTCAACGTATTAATTCATTGGGCGATTGACTTTTAACCTCAACAGTTATGTTCGGAAGAGGATTAGGAAGGAAAGGAGGCATAAGAAGCAGAAAAAGTGAAGAATGGGAAAGGTTTGCATTTACAGATAAAAGTTTTTCTAGGCCATTCCTGCTCTGAGGTAAAGTTGAAATGCAGCTCCATGACTCATGTGATTTCCTTTCGCAACTGTGAAAAGCCTTAAGAGAACGTGAGCGATGAGGTCAGTGGTGACATTTAAGAGAACGCACATGAGTGCTTCCAGTGTGAGCTGTTCTCTGTAGAACCTGGGCAGCCTGAGGCCCCAGAGGGCTCATTATAGCAGTTAGGAGAACTGAGCTGCTGATAATGAGGACACTGTCTTCTCTTGTCCACAGGGAACCCTCTCAAAAGAGGAGAACTTATTAATGCATTCTCACCGTGAGCTCAGCTATTAAAAAGTTTCAAGTGAGTCTTGTGATAATTCACAAAAGAAGCAATCTCCAGGGTTATCTGTCTTAGAGGAGAAACAGTCAATTAAGGGCTGATTACAGAGAAGATTCAGGGCCTGTGCCACCGTGTGTCTTCTGTGTGCTCTGAAATTGCTCTTAGTACTGCTCAACAGCCCTGGGAATTTGCCTGGCGTTATTATTTACATCTCCAAAACTCAAACCTTTCCAGCGTAACTAGCATAATCATCCCCTCACTGCCAGGTGACACTTTCGTTGAACAGGGATTTAGTGACTACCTAGGAGAGCTAGTGACTTTCAGTAACTTTTTGTTTTTTATTCCTTTTATCTTTCAGCCATAATTCCCATTGAAACATTTAATGGAAAATTACTCTGAGAATTCAATAAATTCTCATTCATCAAACATATTTTCAGGCATTGGGAAAAACTCTTGGTATATAAATAATTGTTATCTATTTGACTATAAGGATATCACAGGCTAAAAGGAGGTAAGAATAATGAAATCACAACATTGTATCAAAATTAAAATCCTTTTCACAACAGAGAAAAACATAAACATTAGGTTATTGATTCTATCATGCTTGTTAAGTCCTCTTTATTTTCTACTCTATTATATTTTCACTTCACATTAAATATTGTTTTCACTGCTTTATTTTTATAACGCCTAGCAAAATGTTAGTGCATAATAGTGTCTTAATAAATATTTATTGATTGTATCACTTTATAAAGTGGAGTAAATGTAACATATGTAGATTTGCTGCTTTTAAAATAATAACAATTATTTTTAAAGTGGGCAATTTATGATGGAATGATTTTTAGGCACATAATTGTAGTAGTGAACTTTGTATTCATAATTAAGTGGTAACTATGCCTTCTTTCTTTATGCCTTTATTTATCATAAGTGATATTTCTTAGTTTATTGGCAACCTTGTACATATCATTTAATAATCAATGAGAAGAATAAATACAAGTAAGTGAAAACAGGTACTATGTAGTAAAATCAAAGATTCATGTATAGTACGCTCCAGAAATTCCACACCTACTCAGGCAATAAATACAAGAATCTTGTAACAGTTTTATTTGTAAGGGCAGAAAATGGAAATTACCAAGATGAGTATCAGTAAGAGATCTTAGTAATTCGCAGTGATCCATTCATATAAAGGAATATACTCCAGTACATAAAATAGTAAAAATGTATGAATCTCACAGGACATTAAATGGAAGGTCTGAAATCTCTGTAATAGCATGCAGTGCAAGGAGATATAGGTGTTGTCAACGACTCATACTTTAAAATAATTGCAATGAATGTTTTGGGCAGGAGTGGGTCACAGCTATGGTTGCAATTAGAGCAGACTATGAACTGACTTGTGTTTTTGTATGAGCATTTTCCCTGGGCTGTGGAAGTATGTTTGAGAGCAAAGCTAGAGGCCAAGAGAAAACTGAAGATAAGTTGCAGTAATAGAATTGAAAAGTAGAATGGAAAATAGTAGCAAATTGAGGAGACACAGAGATATTGAGGAGGAAAAACACAAAATTATTTATCGTATGCAAACAGTGAGAAAAAGCTATAGACTCGTGGGTGTGTTACTAAACCAGGACCATTTGTCACAAAGTATGTTAGTCGCTAATGTGAGTTTGCAAAGCAGAAAGTGCTATTTGAGAGATGATAAGCTAGAAGATGAGAGACAACTCTTAAACCTACCTCCATGAGGATAGAGTTTAGGAGTATTGGTAAGCAAGGAAATCTAAGGTGCAGAGAAAAGAGCTTGGAGGTGAGAAAGGGGGAGAGTAATCTGGTGATCTGTGCACGTGTAATCAAATGTTACAGCTCTTTGCAGAAGGCATGTTCAGAAGATTGTGGCGGTAGACTGATCCAAGCATGGAGTTTTGCACCTCTGCTGCCATGACGTCACTACTTGTGCACTTGGGCAGGCCCCTGTGGGATGACTTATGGTCTCAACTGGCCTGAGACAAGGGGACTCTATGTTCCTGAAAAACAACTCAGGCACCTATGACAATCTAACCCACATGCCAGAGAGCCAAACAATAGCTTATTTATCTGTGTGGCCACTAAAAAGTGATGTCTAAAGTCAACTAAAGCAAGTGGCTTGAAAAAGGCAAGTGAGAAAGTTTCCTCAATTTTCACCTTACTTTTTCCCTGAACTGCTGTTTTAGAAAAATAAATCCCTTGTGTAATCTCCATGGCAAGCATCTCTGTCTCACACAAGACCTGTTTATTGTTCCAGCTGACTTTCTCTGAAAACTTAGAAATCTAATTACCCTTAAATCACTTGAGTTCACTGTTTTTTTCTCTTACTTACTGCCTTAGTTACTTATTTGTTCTGGAACAGAATACTCAACATCCACAACTTAAGGGAGGAAAGATTATTTTAGTTCACAGTTTCAAAAGGTCTCAGACAGTTCATTCATGGACAGCCAGCAAATGTGTAATCACATAGCAGAGGTCTAGTCAGAGAAAACCTCTTCATGGCATGGCATACTGAAAGCCCAGTCACTGAGAAAAGAGTTAGACTCTGGAGACTAATGCAAGACTAGACCTTTCCCAGGAAGAAGCCATAACAATGTTTGTTCTTCCTTCCTTTACTTAGGTCAAGCTGACAGATGGGCTTCTTCCCACACCCAAGCTAAGTGCCTCTCCCTCACTTCCTGGCCCACAACTCAAAAACAAACACCTGAAAGCTCTGCTGTTTTCACTGCCCATACTCAACAAGTAGACATAATCCCTCCTGCTCAGACTCCAACCATCTGCTACTTCCAGGCAGGTCTCATCTCCCAATAGCACTTGATTCCATAGGTATCCCTCCCATTACATTCAAATGCATAAGACTTTTAGGAGACACTCCAGATTCAAACTATAACATTTTGCTCTTGGCCCCTAAAAGAGTCATGCTCACCTACTTATGCAAAAATGTATCTAGTCCTTCTCTAAGAGTTCCTAAACTCTCTCAACAGTTCCAGAACTGTTAAAAAGCCCATGTCTTAAGTCTCCACTGAGACTCAATGTTAACTCTGAATTGTGAGTTGCTATGAAAATTACGGAAACGTTAATCATTTCCAAAATACAATAGCTCAGGGTAAATACTCCATTCCCAAAAGGGAGGAATGAGCGGTAAAAAGCAATCAGACCAAAGCAATCAGACAAGTTTTAAGCCCAGCAGGGCAAGGGTAGAATCCTACAGCTCCATGTCCAGAACTTGGGGTAAACATTGTGAGATGTGAGATCCAAAGAACTTGGGTGGCCCTATCCCTATAGTGTTGTCACTGGCTGAAACCTCCATACATTCTTCTTTAAGCTGGTTCTGCTCACAGCTTGTAGTCTTCCTCAGCAGACAATCCATGTTTCTGGAATCTACAAATTTTGGGATCTTCATTGTACCTTAAGATTCTCCAGCAAAACTTTATGCATTGCCCTCCCATGGGCACACTGCCTGGCCTTCAAGGCATCCCTCTGAAATCTGGGTGCAAACCTCTAACACCACAACTTTTGCATTCTGCATGCTTGCAAAGCCAGGACTGTGTGGATGATACCAAGGTCCACCATTAGCTTGAGCAGTAGCCTGGCCCCCTTGGACAATTTCTGTGGAGGCCTCTGAAATTTTACATGCTTGAAGTTCCACAGGGTGCCCTTAGGTATTATTTCTAGAGCAAAGTTCTTTGCATCTCAACCCTTTAATTGGTCTTGTTTGTTCCTGACACCCCTTCAAGTTGCCTTTGTTACAGTCCTTCTTCCAAGTACTTAGTTTCTCTTCAACACTAATCTCTTTAACACCCCAGTCATCTTCTGTTCCACCTCTGTAGACTCTTTTACTTTGGCAAAACTGAACTTTTTACATCATTTTTCTCTGCAATTTTTCCTGCCTTTCAGTGTAAAGCTAGCTGCAAACAATACCTAAGTGAAAGCCTGAATATCAGGCTGCTTTGAGATTTCCTTCACCAGCTTACATAGAACAATGCCTTTAATTTCAGCTGCAGGCAAAGTCTCAGGACAGGGGCAAAATGCTGATACACTTTTTGCTAGAGCATAGCATGCATGATTTCTATACCAATTGCTAATAAATTCCTCCTTCCCATCTGAAACTCCTTGAGCCTGGCCTTTGCAATCCACACCTCTATCGTCATTCTGGTCCTTTGAGTTCTGACCAAAAATTCCATCAATTTTGGCCTACAGCATTCTGAGTCTTAGCTAGGTGGCATCTTAAACTTTTCCAAACCACGTGGTGAGGTAAAGTCATTGCAACAATTCCACTTCTCTGGTAGCAGTTGCTGTCCTAGTTACTTATATGTTGCTGGGACAGAATACTTGACATTTATTACTTGAGGGAGAAAAGATTTATGTTACTTCATGGTTTCAGCAGGTCTTACACAGTCTACTCATGGGCAGTCAGCAATGGTGCAAGCACATGGTAGAGGTGTAGTTGGAGAAAAGCTGTTCACAGCCTGGTAGATAGAAAGTCAAGTGAAGTGAGGAGTGATTTGATGTCTGGAAAATAAAACGAAGATCAAACCATTCCTAGAAAAAGCTGTAACAATGTTTCTTCTTCCTTCCTGCAAGTTGGGCTCCTCACACCTAGGATGGGTGCTCATTTCTCACTCTGGCCCACCAGTCAATAGCACACACCTGAAAGCTCTGCCTTGGGAACCCCTCAATCTCAAGTTGATATAATCCCTCAGGTCAAACCCCAAACATACACCCCTTCCAGCCAGGCCCTACCTCCCAACAGCACATGATTCCATAGGTATCCCACTATATCCAAATACATGAGGCTTTTGGGGGAACACTCCAGGTCCAAACCATAACACTTGTCTTCTTCCTCACCTTTCCTTTTCCCCTGCAGGTAAAATATACAATATTCACAACTTTGGAAAGTCTACCTCTTCACCAATCTCACATCTCTTGCAATGTAGCTCAATGCAACTGGAGGCATATACACTTCTCTCATTGATGGCATCACTTTAAATCCTAGCTCACCCATGTGCTTCAGTAAACCCCGTGCGCTGCAGGCAACTGTGTACTTCCTCTTAATTTCCATTCTCACAAGTGACTATTTTACAGCTCCTCTTCACTTCTCAAATAATCAAAACCTCCTCTCACTCTCAGCAGGTAAAATTTATGGCCAATTTTACTGAGAAAACTGAAGCAATGGAAGAGTTCTTTTCAGACTTGGACTTCCGCCACAGCTCCTCACCGGCATCATACACTGTCTTCCTATTTGTTCTACAGATAAATAGCTCACCTTCATCACAGAAGCTGGTCCTGATGGTATAGCTCATCATACACATCTCATTATTCCTTATCTACTCATGGGCATAACTCCAGAAAATTTTTCGTCTTTCTACAACATCATTCTCACTTTTATATAGAGTCTAGATTATTCCCAGGAGGAAACAAAACATACCATTAATTTTAATACCTTAGAAAGTTTCTTCTGATCTCTTTACCCACCAATTACATTTCTAATAATTAATTCATCTTTCTAGACAACTTTCTGAAGAATAAACTATTTTCTTCATTTTGTTTTAAACCTAATGTAGAATTGATTCCACCACTATATACAAAGAGCTTCTGTCAGTGTCACAGAGTCCTGAATACACAGGTCTCAGTGCTGGAAGAGCAGGCAAGCTCTCAGGGCCTTTTAAAAAGGGATATGAACTCCTTTAATGAAGGTTCCCCCTTTATGACCTAATTACTTAAGGCCCTACTACCTAAGACTCTCATACTGGAGATTAGGGTTTCAACATATGAGCTTTAAGGGGACACATTCCTCTCTAGCACATAATAACATACTAATAACAAGGGAAACTAGTTATAAGGTGTATGAGAATTTTGTACTATCTTCATAGTTTTTGGTAGAACAAAACTGTTCTAAGGTAAAAGAAATTTTTAAATTAAAAACTCAAAACAAGTAGAAGATTATGTAAATGTATTAAAATTATGACATTAAACTTATGTGTTACTTTGAATTCTCAGGGAACCGGATGCTATGAGGAGAGTAAACATACAAGAAACTTACTAGGAAAAATGACATACATTTGAGAGAAGTACCAAGGGAGCAGGTTGGGCCTGACCTAGCCATCAGACCTCATCATGGAATTTCACTCCAAAGGGGATAAGAAAACAAAGCTGGTTAGGAAATGCCTGACACTTCAGAGCAGGTCTAAAAGAAAAGTCAGTGTGTTGTCCTTGAACAAGCTTAAACAGCTGGAACAAAGTTTCCTATTTGAGTAATCCTCTGGCTTCCAGATAAAAGATTCCCTTAATCTCTCCCCATGCTTATTCAGACTAAGAGGATCATGGAGCCTATAAGGACTGTGGAAAAATCTAGGAGGACCATGGGAACCTAGGAAGATCAGGACTGTGGGAATTCTGGAAAGACGGTGGGATATCTAGGAGGATTATGGGAAGCCTGAGAGGATCATGAGAACTTGGGAGGATTAGGACCATGGGAAACCTGAGAAAGGGATAGGAAACTTTGGCAGACTTTGGCAGTCTAGAAGGACTGTGGGAAGCCTGGGAGAATTGAAGGATCCTGGGAAGATCAAGGGAGTTTGGGAAGACTGGAAATCTGGGAGGACTGTGAAAGTTGAATTCCATATTGGTAGGTTAAGCATACTTCATTGTTAGTGGGGGCTTTTCAGATATGAGCACAAGTACACCTCTCAAGGAGCTTTCTTTCTTTTTGTGGCTACCTCTCTGGTCCTGTTAGGAGAGAAAGGATCAAAAGCAGTTGACATATTATCAAATGGTAGGCTGTTCTTCAGGAATAGAACTGTGTTGGGGGCTCAGTGACAATTGCTCACAGTGAAGTGTTCAAAGGCATTGTAAGCTAGGTCAACCCATTAGTGGAAGTTTATGATACAGTGTTGTGGCCTCTTTATTCACATGTTTGTTGGGCCAGTTTAAGGTCATTTGTTGGACCCCAGCAGAGGTTGACTGCCTGAGTTGTTCTGTTTGCTTAGTTGTTTGGAGGTTTGTCCCTGACGATGATTTTTGTGGGAATTCACACATGATGCAAAGTCATACTTGTTGTCTACTTACTTCTATATGTACATCTGTTGGCTTTTCTCAGGTTTATCTCCTACCCTTGGAGTGCATGTGTACTACAAAGGTGATTTTATCCTAGTCGCCACTTGTTTGTTCCATTCTAGTCAACATGACGTCATGAATCTGGGTGATATTCTATAGGGTATTAGCCAGTTTGCATGAGTTAACATACTCATGAGACAAAAATTTAAATAAATGTGACATTCATCCTACATGAATTCAAGCTTTTTCTCATCCTCTTTACTGATTAAAATAAAAAGAATATCTTTTCCACACTAAGGACGGTGTAACAGATATCCAACACCTTGTTAAGTTGATCTAACAAAAAAATGATAGCCTAGCAGCTATGATTGACAGGCTTCTACTAGGTTAAGATTATAGGCACTAGTGTACAGTTATTCTTAAGAATCAATCTACATTCTGAAAGAGTCAGACTAGTGAATTAAATGGAGATGATATAGACCACCATTTTTGTATCCTTAAGTCTTTAATGGCAAGACTAAACTCTGACATTCCCCTGGAGATGCAATGTGGATTTCCCCCTCATTTTGTTAATACGTATGTGCAATACACAATGAGTGCATTAAGCTTGAGAATTTTTTGCACAAAAAATATGACATTAACTTCATATTCCCTTCCCATTCACTTTTTTCACACTCCTGCCCTCTCCTTCACCTCCTCTTACTCTCAACATATTGCCCTGCTGCCTCTACTGTTTATCTGTATTCTGGGTTTCTCATATTAGAAAAACCATGTGAGATGTAACTTTCTGAGTCTGGCTCACTTCACTAAGCATAGCAGTCTCAAGTTGTATCCATTTACCTACAAATGATTCAAATCTGTCTGCCTTTATGGCAGAGTAGTAATTCCATTGTAAATTGTATATAAATATCACATTTTTGTATTCATTGATCTATTGATGGATATTTTGGCATTTTTGGCATCTCCCACAAGTTAGCAGAGGCTCTGTTAGAAATACTAGTGTTGACTGAGTTCTTGGGACAATGGATTAAGGGCGGGACAGCATTTCCAAAGGTATTTACTGGACTATTATCACTATGATAGTCTTCATCCCATAAACTAAACGCCCAACATGAGATTTATTCTAAATATTGAGTATTGTTAGTTCCAACTATACACTGGTGATTTCAGGAAGTGACCGCCAGGTAGGATTATGGTGAGTCAGATTTTAGCCAGGACTCCATTTGTCGCCTCGCTCCTCTCACCCTGCATTCTATCACAGGGGGATGACAATGCGTTGAGTCTCTGGCTAACAAGACCAACTAGGACACTATGTTACCTAATCATCCAAAGTCAGAAACATAACCTGGGAAGCACTGAGACACATGTGCTACATGGGGAAATAATTGCTTTAATAGACAGTGGTTTTAATAATATATTTGATTATAATATTTTATACAAGGTGAAAGAAATCTGATTTTGAACTTGCCTCATAAATTTGGTTTCTCCTCATAGAAAAGAATCAACCTACTAATCTCTGTGTTTGTGTGTTCAATTCAGTAGCACCAGGTGTTCATATATTCATATAAACATACACACAAATTTTATACTGAAATTTATAAAACACAGTTATTTCATATAATATGAAAACGATGCCTCTGAACTTTCCCCAGATAACCCACACACCTCCTTCTTTTATCCCTGAAACCCAGCAAAGCAATCAATAGCACTTTATCTCTATAATTAGATTATTTTATAGTGTTATGTAAAGTCCTGCACTGCTCAGCTTTCTTAATGTGGTAAAATATATTAATATAGAAGTTACCATCATAATCACTTCAAAGTGTATAGTTCAGTGTGCTTAGTTAGATTTAAAGTGCTTGGTAATCATCTCCACTATCTCATTCCAAAACTTTTCATTCAATTTTTGCATAGGTATGTAATGATATTTCCTTGTTGGTTTGATTTGCAATTTATTAATTAAAATGTTAATAAATATCTTTTAATGTGATTTTTATTATACATTTATATACATATATGAATTGTTTGATAAGTTGTCTATTCAAATATTTTACCCAATTTAAAATTAGTTTGCTTCCTTACTATTGAGTTTTAAATTTTCTTTACTTATTTTATATGCAAAATCTTAATGAAATATATGTTTTGAAAATATTCCCCCAATCTCTAATCTGTAATCTGTCTTGTCTTTTTGAAAAGCATAAGTTATTAATTTTAACAAGTTCCAAGATCACTTTTTTTCTCTCACGTATTTTGATTTTGGTTATGTAGCTTCTAAGGACTCATCACCAATGTCAAGATTATATAGATTTTTCTTTTTTTTCTTCTAGAAGCTTTATAGGTTTGTATTTTATATTTATATATACAATCACTTTTGAGTTATTTTTGTGAAAGCATATAGCCTGTATCTCATTTTATATTTTTGCATGTGAATTTCCAATTATTCTGACACCAGTTATTAAAAGAATTATCATTTTTTGTTTTTTAAAATTTATTTTTCCCTGTTTTATTGATATGTATAAGTGCAAAATTTAAGGTTTACAATGAAGTTGAGCATTTTGTGCACATACATATCTTATCAAGGTGACAAGGACTTTCCCACCCTCCTTTTGTCCCTCTCCCAACCCACCCTTTTCTCCCTCCCCGCCCTACTCCCCTGGTTCACTTTGTTTTTCACTTTAAGTTCCATGATATAGTTGTGACCTGGGACTCTCATATCAGAGAGACCATTCGATGTTTCACCTTCTGCTTCTGACTCACTTCACTAAGCGTGATATTCTGAAGCTTCTTCCCTTTGCCTGCAAAAGCCTCCATGCTGTTGGACTTTATAGATGCATAGTATTCCATTGTGTATAAGTACCACAGTTTGTGTATCCACTCATCTGTTGGTGGGTATTTGGTGACTTCCATATTTTAGCTATTGTTAGTTGTGCTGCTATGAACATGGGTTATCCTTTTTCAATTAAATTGCCATTATTGCTTTGTCAATAGTCACTTGACCATCCTTGCGTGAATCTACTTCTGGCTCTTTATCCTGTTCCATTGTGCTGTGTATTTATTATATTGGCAATATCAGGCTATCTAAATTTCTGTAACTTTATAGTATGTTTTCCAATTGGGTAATGTGAGTCTTCCATCTTTCTTCTTAAGTTTGTATTTAACATTTTAGATAGTTTGCTTTCTCTTCTATCTTTATGTTTAGACAATTGATATCTGAATTACCTCAGTAGGATTTGGTTAACAGTGCATCATCTCTAGATAATGCTGGGAAGCCTAGCCACTTCCGTGATAGTCTCTTGATCCATGAATATGGACTACAACAACACAATCAGTCACAAGAAGCTACTGGATATTCACAAAACACTCCACTGAGTAATACCAGACTACATATTCCATTCAACTACTCATGAAACATTAGCAAAGTGTCCTAGATAAGGCTGCTATAACAAAGTCACTTATTCCTCACTGTTCTGGAGGCTGAGAAGTCCAGGAATTAAACGCTGGCAGATTCAGAATCAAATGAGGACCTAGGTGGCACCTTCTCTGTAGTTGCCAGGGACTTTGGCTTGGGCTTGGGAAATGGGATGGGGAATGACTGCCCATGTGTGCAATCTTCGGGAGATGCTACTTGTGTTCCGAAATTAGAATGTAGTGATGTTTGATGTTTACTAAATTCTGTGAATATAATAAAATCCACTGAAATGTGCATTTTAAATGATTTCATCCTATTGTGTGTAAATTATACTTAAACATAGGCACTTACAAAAGAAAAATGAAACAAAAATTATGTGTTGGGAGAAAGTAATTGCTAAACATGTATTTAATAAAGAATGTATTCTACAACATATAAATAACCCTGTAACTTGATGATTTAAAAAATCCCTTTGATTAATAGGCAAAATGTTTGAAGGTGTATTTTATCAAGGAAAAAGATTAATATCTAAGAACTGTATAAGATGAGCCAAATACCATTAATAATTTAGAAAATGAAAATCAAATCCATAATGAGATATTACTATCTATACTCTAGAATGGCTGTAACTGAAGACAGGAAACATTATGTATTGGAGAGGTTGTGAAGAGGCTGTAGGAATTGTGAAATTGTATAGTCACTTTGAAAAACAATTTGTCAGTTTGTTAAAAAGTTAAACACAGACTTAACCAAAATATAGCATTTTTACTTCTAGGTGTTTTTCTCGTGAGTACTGAAATATATGTCTACACAAACACTTGTATGTGAACTTTCATATAACTGTGAAAATAACCACATTGGAAAATTTGTAAGATTCACCAACTTGCAATTAGCTGTATAAGTTTACTGAAATTATTAAGCAGTAAACTGGTTAATAAGTTTAATAAAAATTATTAAGCAGTAAATTAACACTGTGCTCCTTAATCAGACAATAATAGGTTACATAGATATGAATGAATAGTTCGCTCTTATCTTCAATTAAAAATTTTAACACATCATAATTTTTGACTTCGAGTATATTATTTTTGTTCCCAAATTAAAGTCCTTCCATAGATGCAGTGTCAGTCTCTTCTGTTACAAACGATCCTGTAAATCATGTACTCCAGCAACTCTTCTAGTACTTAACTAATAAAATAATAAAATAGCTCCAGAAAGAGCCTACTGTGGAAAAACTATCCCTAAGAGAAATTAATTATTTATCACATCAAGCCATTCCATGTTTGTCCTGCACCGATTGTGAGAAAGCTCATTCACCCTTTCACAACTGAGTCAGAATAGTCGCTATGTGGATTTCTCATTAGTTCTCTCTCTCTCTTTTTTAACCATACAAATTAAGCCTAACTCCTCCTCTACTCAACATTCCCCAAATAATGAGTATATCTATCCATCATTTCTCTTTCCTGTTTTATGCTATTAGTTCTTAATGCGAATAGTTACTATGAATGCAACTTTATTGCCAAAAGCTCTATAGACAGAATTATAAGGATATGATGTATACTTATCATAAGAATTATTGGTTGTAAGGATTGAACTCAATTCAGTCACCTATGTGCGACACCACAAATAATATGTCTTCAGTTCTTTTCTCATGAGAATGATGGCCATTTTAATAATTTCCTCTCTCCAAATCTGTGCAGTCAAGACTTTTGCATTGATTTGCAATTTCATCTCACACACTTAGTTTAACATCTCAGATGCTCTTATATTGGATTTGCTTCTGTATCTGTTACCTAGCAGTCTCTCACATGATGTTTTGTGTCAAACGAGTCTAATAATTCTGTCTTCTTCATTTTAATCTCTGTTAGTGACGATTGTGCTTTAAAAAGGTTATATATAAAAATTAAAAGGGGGTAAATGCTTATTTATTGTTACAACACAACCTCTTTCCCTGAGTAATGTTCCATTAATCCACCTTTGAATATCGTGTACAGCAAGTAGAACAAATAGAACTACTATTTTCTGGCCATTATTTTTATGTGTCATAAAATACACCATGAAAAACCTCCTTCAACCATAAATGGTAAGAGATATACATAAAACATCTCTACTATGCCAATTTGATATTTTGATAAAATGCGATAAGAGGAGAAATCGCAATCTGTGTGAGCTATTAATGAGGAAGAAAAATAGTGCCACCATTCTGGAGAATAGTATGGCAGTTTCTCAAAAACTTAAAAATAGAATTACCATAAGATCCAGGCTATATATATATGCCAAAAGTCGGAAAGAAGTTATTTGAACAGATGTTTATACACCATAATTTTGGTAGCAGTTTCAAAATATCCCCAAAGGCGGAAGAAACCCAAATGTCCATGGAAAGGTCACACAGGGTGTATACATGCAATGGAATAGTATTCAATCTTAAAAAGAAAGTTCTGACACCAGTTTTAACATATGGACCTTAAAGATGTTATTCTAAGTGAAATGGACCAGTCGCAAAGGACGAATGCTGTGTTATTCTACTTTTATATGAGGTGACTACAGTAGTCAGATTCATAAGAACAAAAATAATTAGGGGTTACCAGGGGCTGGAGGAAGGGAGGAATATGTAGTTTTTAGTGGGAACAAAGTTTCAGTTTTAGAGGATGAATCTGGATGTGCATGATGAGGATGTTCGTGGAGCAATGTAAATTCACTTGATGCTATTGAACCATAAGCATAAAAGGCGTAAAAATGGTTTAAATGCCAACTATATGCTGTGTATATTTCACATTTAAAAAATAGTATTCAAGACACATTCTCCTTAGAAGTTATTTGTTTCATGTATTAATTACTTTTTTGTTGCTGGGACAGAATACCTGACATCCACAATTTAAGGAGGAAATATTTATTTTAGCTCACAGTTCAGAAAGTCTCAGCCCATTCATGGCTGGGTAGCTGAAAAATGGTGGAATAACACGGTGTAGCTGCAGATAGAGCCAGAGCCAGAGCTGGTACTCCATAAAAGAGATCCTCACAGCATGGTGGAGCAGAGAAATCTGGGAGGAAGGGTGAAACAACACATGCCCCTCCAGGTCAAGCCCTAAGCATCTATCCCTTCTAGCCAGGCCCCGCCTCCCAACAATATACAGTATCCATAGAAACATGAGGTTTTTGGGAGATAGTCCAGATCCAAACCATGACAGATTAGAAATACAAATTTCACAAAATTCTTAAAAAAGGGCATAACTTAATGTTTTATTCTAAATGAATTATGGTAATACACATATATAGCTATAGAATTTACTATAGTTATAGAAATGATATGCCAATATACCAATATAAATGTGAACCTAAAGCCAAGTCTCCCACTATAAAATTAATTGAATCAATTAATCCCTCATTTAAAAAATTTAAAAACTACTTCAACTTCTGAAATTCTAGTTTTTCTTCTACGTCTTCATAATCTACTGACTTCAGTGATACTAGCATTGGGGTGAATATTTCTCTCTAGTAGCCTAATATATCGTTTGTTTGGACCTTAGCAGTTAATTAATTCTTAGTGAGAAAATCATTATTTTAAGTTTTTAGCATGTTCTACAATATTTTGCGTCTATTTATAATTTTGATGGTTATTTTTGATAGGAAAGAGAATAGAAATTAAATGGTAGTAAATCAGACATTTCTCCCATTGGTTAGCATATTATGGCAAAAGTTCAGATTCCTAGTGTAGGTTTTAAGAAGAAAATGACAAATGCCTTTTTTAGCTATTGTACTTCTTATATGTACACTGTAGCACCAAAAGAAGACAATGGAGAAAGAAGGTAAGAAAGCAGTTAAATGATATGATATTAATAAATCACTCAATAATCAAGACAATCGAGTAATAATGAAATGCATGTTATTTCCTCAGCATTTTAATGACTTTTTAAGGACATTTAAGGTGCTGTAGAAAAATGTACAGTGTAGTTTATGTAGTCTCAAGGAAAATAAAGTGGGGCTGAAGGCTTAGCTCAGCAGTTAAAATACTTGCCAAGAACACACAAGGCCCAGAGTTTGATTCCCCCACACCACATAAAAATTAGCTGGTTGTAGTGGCATAGGCCTGTCATTCCGATATTTGGGAGGCTAAGGTAAGAGTATTGCTATGAGTTTGAGGCCAGCCTGGCAACACTGAAAGTTCAGGATCCTGTCTCAAAAAAAAAGGAAGGCATTATTTTACAAGAAAAATGCATTAAACTTGAAATATGATGTGTCATTTTAAAAGCTAGGATGTAAGATCTTTATGGCTTAAGAAAACAGTGATATTTATTATTGGGAGAACTGAAAAGTTTTAAATTTCAAATAAGTGAAAATTAGTTAAGCTTGATAAATACATAGACTGTACAAAACAAAGTTTGATCTACAAAGCAAAAAAAGAGAGAGAAATTTACATGTAGAATAGAAAACATGAGAAATATGAGTATAGAAACATGGCAAAGAATTGAAAATACAGTTATACTTCTAGAAGAAAAATTATTGTAGATTTTATCATTATGCTGATGTGACACTGGAAAATTTTAACCTCTTATAATTAATTTGGGATCCAAAATTAAAGAGGCTGGCTTTTGGAGTGTCAGTAAACCTTTCCTAAATGTGTGAAAAAAAACTTGTGTGTATGCTCTGTGTGTGTGTGTGTGTGTGTGTGTGTGTGTGTGTGTGTGTGAGTATGTGTGTGCAAGCACAAGTGTGTGATATTAGGGAAGGAATTTTGGGTTGTATCATAATCATAGAGAAATCTAAGTTGCAGTAAATTATATAAACAGTGATACAGAATTGGATGAACTTTGAAGATTTTATGATTATATTGCTTTGGGTGAGCTGGAAAAACAATTCTGGGGCCTTATTTAATAAAATATTTAGGCAGCAAAAAAAATTGTTAATCCCTGTCAATGGCTTAAAAATTATTTTTATTTTCATCTAGTTTTTTATTTTTAAGACAGGCTCTCTGACTGTAGGCCAGGCTGGTTTCAAGGAGCTGTCCTCCTGCCTCTGCCTCCTGAGTGCTGAAATTACAAGTGTGTCCCACTCTGTCAATGATTTTTATTTGAGAGAAATTACTATTGTTTTCCTTAGGATTAATGAAAATAGGGAAACTTGGAGAGAGATAAGTTAGTGCATTAAGTAAAGATTATGTACTTCACAAAGCTGTGTTTTTCTTCAGCCAAGCCCATAGCCGGCACCTGTGAGAGCAGCCACAAAGGGAATACCATGGGAAGTGCCCCAAATCATTCCAAGGTGAATTTGGCTGGAATTTCTAAGGGAAAATCTCTATAATGCCAGGGGTAATCATCTAATGCATGCATCAGTGGGACTTACGGCATGGGCTGTAGCCTCCTCTCTATGGACAGTGAAAGATATTCTCTAAGTACATCTGCCGTAGGTATAGGAGTATGGTTTATGAGAGAGGTCAGAGTGTGGTGTGACGACTTTAAGAATTTGGTTTAGGAAGAGATTACATTCTTTCAGAGTTTTGAGCAACAATCTAAAAACCTTCATTAGTGCCTGAGAACGTTAAAGGACTAGACCTGGTCTGAAGCCCGCACAGAAAAACATGAGCAGAACACATCACAGAGATGCCAAGACACTCTACTTCTCCGTCAGGACAAGAGGAAAAGGACTAAGGACTCCTACAGCTTATCATTTACATTTCCTTATTTCTTGATTGAGAAGACTTTTGCAATCAACCTTTTAAAGGCCTCCTTTACCTCTTTATTCCTGAGTGTGTAGATGAGGGGGTTCAGCATGGGAGCAATGATCCCATAGAAGAGGGACACCATCTTTCCTCTGTCCTTGGAGCTCGGTGAAGGTGGCTGCAGATACATGGAAATGGCTGTACCGTAAAAGAGTGACACCACCACTAGGTGGGATCCACATGTCCCAAATGCTTTCTGTCGACCCTCTGCAGATTGAATTTTCAGGACTGCTTGGGAAATAAATGCATAGGACATAAGGATGAGTGTCAGGGGGATCAGATGGAAGAGCACGCTCACAAAGAAGAGCTCAGCCTCATTGGCTGTAGTGTCAACACAGGATAACTTGAGCAGCGCGGGGACCTCACAGAGAAAGTGATCGATGACCCTGGGGCCGCAGAGCGGTAACTGGAGAGTCAGAGCAGACAGCCACACTGAGTTGCTGAAGCCAATCGTCCAGGATGCTGCTGCTAGCAGGAGGCAGAGCCTCTGGTGCATGATGACTGAGTAGTACAGAGGCCGGCAGATCGCCACAAACCTGTCGAAGGACATGACTGCCAGCAGAACACATTCAGTGGCACCCAAGGCCAGAAACATGAAGAGCTGAGCCACACAGCCACCATAACTAATGCCTTTCTTAATACTCCCTAAGTTTACCAGCATTTGTGGAACTGTGCACGTGATATAACAAAGATCCAGGACTGACAGATTGGTAAGGAAAAAGTACATGGGGGTGTGAAGTTTGGAGTCCAGGCGTGACACCAGAATAATGGTCAGATTCCCAAAGATGGTCACAATATAAGAAACTAAGAAGACCACAAAGAGTGGAAACTCCAGCTGAGGCCGATCAGAGAAGCCCAGGAGAATGAACCCCTCTGCGGTGCTCTCATTTACCCAAATCATAGTCGGTGGCTCAACTCTTGGTTTTCTAAAACAAAAAAGTCAGGAAGTCAATCAACACCTATTTATTAACAATTTCAATTACTTAGCATTTTACTCCCTGTATGAAGACCTTTACAGGACTGAAACTGCTTATAAACTGAGAAACATATAGCTGAAGTCACAAGAGTACCTCTAAAATTTAATTTTTCTGTATCTTTATCCATATTTCAAAGGTGAGAGCCAAAATTTAAAAGCAAATTCCTGATTTAGACAATTCTTACAGATTTGTTTTTTGATTCTTTGTCATTTCATCTTCATCAGCACTACTTTCCATATATGAATTTATTAACAAAGTTTCAACCATAATCTCTACTCAGTTGCCTTTTAATTATATTTTAATATCTCAACATCAAGGAGATGACTGCCTTGATATTTAAAACAAAATTAGACCACTCCTCTCAAAAAAAAGCCTATGTAGATAGGCTCTACTAAGCTATCAGACACATTTCAAAGAAGCATGTCTTTTGCCTTTTAGGATCTCACAAAATGCGAATAAAAATATAATAGTAGCCTGGAACTTAGCCAGAAAAGAGTAGATTTAAGTCCTTATTGTTAGCTAATATTTACATAATTAATTTCATCATCATGATCATGTTTCTTTCTATAGCTTTATCTCCTTATGTATAAAGTGAATATAATAACACCTTCCTCATACAGTGTGAAGTGTGAATGAAGAAAACTGTAGATACCCAAGGACTCTGAGATGCTCAGGGAAGAATTGCTTATGGTTTCCAGAACTCTGAATTTCTTAGATTATCAATAGGAAATAGCTTCAAGAATTGAAATCCTACCCTCCACAACTCTGAAACTGTCAACTTCAACAAGAGAAAACTGAAGAAGTTGGGCCCACTGAAGATGTACAAGGCATGTACCAAACAGAGCCCTAAATTTGGTGAAGGTATGAATATAAATGAAAGCTACCAGTTAACATACTTTATCCATCCCAAAGTCATCCACCTTACTAACATGACCATCTATTATTTTATTATTGTGTTTATCATTATTGTGTAAGATATATAAATTTAATGATAGAAACATAATTTTGAATTATTATTCAATGTGTATTTTACTGATTTATTTTAAAGCACTCAGCATAGAGTGCTAGAGAAGTCCCTTAGAGTCGTTCAAAAAAGTTCTGTTGCTATACAACTGTCAATAAAATGTACTATGTGATATAAATATAAATTCAGTCATAGCTATGACTGTACAAGAATATTCAAATCTTCAAGAAAAAAAACCCCAAGCTTCTGAACATGCACTTATCATGAGTTCACATGTTTACATAAGGAATTGCAACAATCATCATTACTTTTTTATAACAATTATCTGGAAGTGTACAGCAGTGTTTAAAAGCTTTAGCTTCTAGAGAGTTGGAATTGAAAAAGAGAGTAAATCAGACTTTATTAATCTTTCCTCTTCCATTTTAACAAACAAATACTATAGTGCTTCTTATTTTAAATAAATATAACATTTTTATTTTAAAAATTGTTATGGAGGTTGGGGATGTAGCTATGTGATTAGAATGCTTGCCTAGCACGCACAAGGCCTTGGTTTTAGTTTCCCAGCACGACAGGAGCCAGGCATAGTGGTGCACATTTGTAATCAGAGTACTTGGGAGGCTGAGGCAGGAAGACTGTCACGGGTTTGAGGCCAGCCTGGACTACATAGTTAATTCAGGATCAGCCTGGACTACAGACTAAGGCACTGTCTCAAAAAACAAATGAATATTATTTTGCTTTATATACAATTTTAGATATACTACTTACTTATAGTATGCATTTACTGTAAAGACCAGCATTGTTTTAGACTTTAATACTATAAAAAGCAAATCTTCTATAATGTCTTAGTTACTTTTTCATCACTATGATTACATACTTGATATCTATAACTTTAGGGAGTAAAGATTTATTTTAGCATAGTTTCAGAAGGTCACAGTCCATTTCTGGGTGGGTGGCTAGGAAATGGTAGAATCACATAGCAGGGTTGGGCCGAGAACCAAACATGGGAGGATGGGCAGAGTTACCCTTTCAGATCAAACATCTGCCCCTACAATCCAAGTCCCATCTCCCAACAATACACAGTATCCATACGTACATGAAGCCTATACCAGATCTGAAACACAGCACATAAATTTAGTCTTTTTTCTTTTAAGTCTCTTACATCTAAATCTGAAGTAATTTATATGGACATGTTTTAAAGGTGAGAGTCTGGAAGCATTGGACATCTTATTTTTTTTTTTTCTTGCCTCAAAAGGAAAAAAAGAAAAAAGAAAGAAAAAAAAGAAGGAAAAGCTGGAAAAAAGAAAAAAAAGAAATATTGCTATGTATAATAGGAAATTTGAAAAACAGCACAAATGGAATTGGTTAGAAAAGATTTCATAACTTCTCAATTTCCTTGAGTTGATCAAGGAATAATGCCCTTGATTCCACATAGTTAGAGGGCAACTGCGCCTTAGTGCTTACCAAAGGCTGGTGCACTGCTCCAGCCATGCTGACATGGAAACATGGAAACACTCCTATCCTAAGAAGTGTTTTCTTTCCTCTCTCTCTCTCTCTCTCTCTCTCTCTCTCTCTCTCTCTCTCTCTCTCTCTCTCTCTCTCTCTCACCTGGTCCTGAACTCACTATGTAACCCAGGCTGGCCTTCAGAAGTGCTCTTGATTAGATGGTAAGTTATAAGGTCTCCATTCCTGCCATATGAAGAGCACGATACTCTTTAGATTATTGCTCTTGAGTTCTTGTCACTGAAGACACTGCATGTGCTTCCTCTGTCATCTATGCAGTGGTCTTCTGACCAGCCTAAATCTGTCATCTCTCCTAATACTAATTCAACCCTAAGTCTGATCCTGTAAGAAACCCTTGCTGGATAAATCTACATAAGAGAGAAGAAGAATTCAACTAACTTCTCATCTTTTTTTGTTGCGGTTCAGTAATTTGAAAAGTACTGAACTTACTTTGTCATTATCAGGACAATACATTGGGTGGAGTACTGTCATACATAATGTCCCTTCATGATCCACAGTATTGAGAACATAAAGTAGGGAAAAAATGTCAAGAACAGGGAGGCAGAAACACACCAGTATTGACTAGAGAGTGGTGAAGGATGACAAACACACTGGGGGGTGGGCGGTGCAGCCAATGCTCATACACTGCTTTACTTACTTTTGGGGTAAATTTTCCCCATGTTGTAAACACTCAGAAATCTCCTCAGTATATATACTAATACATATATATGTATATTATATATGTGTTATATATTATATATGTATATAAATATATATGTATTCACATGCTACAGTTTGGGTCTTGAGTGTCCCTCAGAAACTTCATATATTTTTGAAACTGTGTGCTGTTGGGAGGTAGGGCCTGGAGGAAGGGGCAGATGCTGAAAGTTTGACCTGGGAAGATTGTATCAACTTGCTGAGAGTGGTGGGTGCCCAGGACAAAGCTTTCAGGTGTGTGTTGGTGACTTGTGGGCCAGAAAATGAGGGAGCTAGCACTCATCCTGGGTGTGAGTGCCCAACTGGCAGCTTGAACTAAGTAAAAGAAGGAAGAAACATTGTTATAGCTTATTCTTAGGAAAGCTCTAGCCTTGTCTGAGCTTCCAGACATTGGCTTGGCTCCTGCTTCACTTGGCTTCTGTTTGCAATGGGTAAAGTACCCCTTCAGCTTCTGTCTCTGCTATGTTCATTCACCTTTACCTTCTGAAACTGTGAGCTAAATAAATTGTTTCTCCCTTAAATTGTGAATGTCAGGTATTTTATCCCGGCAATGAGTAAGTAAATAAGACAGTGTGTGTGTGAGAGTGTGTGTGTGTGTGTGTGTGTGTGTGTGTGTGTGTGTGTTAGAAAAGAGAAATTCTAATAAAAAAGTTGAAATATTTTGTATTGAGAAAGTCTAACTTGAATTGCTGTTCTTATCTCTAATATAGTGATTGGAAAGCCTGGTTAACAACTGAAGTTAGGTGGCTTGAATCTTTGCTACCCTAGCGGATGGGCTTATAGATTATTTGCATGGTTACACCAGAGAGTTCCTAGTTGTGGCTGACACCTCAGAACACAATCTGTCCCCCTGATCCCAAGCAGATTTCTGCTTGCAATATCTTCAGAGGATATTACTCCATTTTGAGTATAGAGCTTTAAACATGGAAATCTACTTTAACAGACAGGAAGCATGGCACTGGGCTACAACGGCAAGGAAGGAAAAGTGAGCTGAAAGCAGCAGTTAAAAGGATTTTTAGAGCTTTTATCCACACACAACTCGGTGTATTTCAACTTAGGTTGGGCAGGTAAATAGAAACTCTTACCACCCATTTGCCTATATATTGAGTGATGTTCAACCTCATCAGCTTTATACTGGGTTTTTCTCATTCTGTTGCTGAGATTTGAGAATTCAGAATGATAAAGATCAATAAAGTCTCAGAAATTTCCTTTTAAGTTGTTACTATGGAAAGAGCATTGGGATAAGACAAATATCTATAATTAGGGTTGGGATCGTGCCACTCAGGCAAGTCACTCGTACGGCTTTGGAAAGTAGTTTGATCTGAAACTCTGCAGTTATTTGTTTTTCTTTTTACCCTTGCAAATTGTGTGTTTTTTCTTCAAATCCCCTCTGTGACTGTACATAAAAGCCTTTAAATGTCACCCTGTCTTCAACTTTTTGTTATAAGAACAATAGGTATTTCTATTGAAATTTTTTGCTTTATGAGAGAAATTTATTCAAAGAAATATTAGGACATATAAAAACTACATAAAATCTTAATCTCCACTGGTACAGTAGGAAATTTGATATGATTCGTAATAAAAAAACTTTTAAAATCCAGAACACACAAGGCATTGCAGTTTAATCACTAAAGTCATTAGCTGATTAACAAATCTCACAGAACAGCTCCAGGTTAGCCGAGGCCACAAACACCTGCAAGAGACATGTTGACATGTTTCAACATAGTAAAAATACAACCTCTGTGCACGTGGGAGTCTCATGGTGGCAGAAACAGGGGTGACAGAATGGTGAAACTAGGGCTCAGCTGCCATATCTTCCTCCTTTATTTTAGCTGAGGCACTGTCTCTAGAGCTTTGGTCAGCATACAGTGTTTGATCTCCAAGCCATCGGTTTCAGCCAGGGAGGCTGCATTGCTCACCTGCCAATGCTGGTCCAGTATGTTGCCAAAGAGCCAACAGGTGTTGGAGAAGCCTTGTGAGCAGGTGCACTTCTGCACACTCACCACATGTGAGTATGCAAATAGTACACAAATAAGTAACGTTCCATAGAACATTATCATTTGGCCTCAAATAAACCAGAAAGTTTGCCAATGATTTTTCCGTTTCATAATGCTTAATTTTGCAGTCGGAAACCTGAATTTAGAAGTTCAAAGAAGCTATTTCCACATGCATAACATGTATCCATAACAGACAGAAATCTAGAACTGATACTGCTTTGCTTTTACACTTTAATTTGTAGTGAAGATAATAAAGGTAAAACAACCCTATCACATAAAATGGGTAAGATTAAAAAACTGAGAGCAACTCAAATTTTTCAATAATATATGAATATAAATTCTGAAGTTTCAATATGTTTCACATAGTATTTTTCAGAAAACTGTTCCACATACCTCCATTTCTTCTTAGAGAGAGGATGAATTCTGTGCTCAAAACTTTGAGCTCAAGCAGAGCTAATTAGAAGCATGCAACTTCCACAGCATCTGCTGTAAAACTGCTATGACAACATTTGTTCAATACTTTTTCTCCATTCTTGAGAGCTCCATTTAGAATAAACTCAGAAAATAAAAGAACAAAGTACTCCAGGTGACAAGAATATGTTTTACTGGCATGATATTGCAAAGTATTAAGGTACTGCTGCTCTTTGCAGGATTGTCAACAGATTTGCAAAATAAGTGTGAAAGAAAGAGAAGTTTTTTTTTTTTGTTTTATTAATGTTGGTCAATGCTCTAGTGGTGTAGAGGGAGGGCAGCAATTTCCCTGGGACTTACACAATTGATCCTGTTACCCATTGGGAAGAGAGAAAGAGAAGGTCTCAGTGAAATTGTGTTTTCACTTACATTTGCTCCACAATACCCTTTCTCTAGGGATTCTCTAAGTTTTCAAAACAAAAGACATGAGTAATAAGGTCTAAACTATGTTGTCAAATTGTTTGAATATTGTGTTATTCAAGTGAGAGTGAGTTTCCTTTTTTAAGAACTGAAAACTGTTCATTTGCTCCAGCTGCTGTCAATGTTTAGATGACAAAATAAACTTCCATTTAATTTGCCATAGATATATTTTATTATCTTGATTTACATAAAGCAATTTTATTTACTGTGTAGTCAAATAATTATTTTCCTTTGCAGGTTTTGTTTTCTAGGTTGTGTTAAGCTGTCCCCCATCCAAAGTATATTCTTGGAATTTATTTTGCAAATTCGAACATTAACTACTATTTCACATTCTTTTAAATTCAGGATTTTTTTCTATTTCCTAACAGTTATACAATTTTTTATAAATGTGAGGAAAATATATTTTTGAAATAGGTTTGTATGTATTGTATAAGAATTTTTACAAATTCCCAGGAAAAGTGCTACTTATGAATATACAACTCAGAATAGCAAATCTATATGAGAAGATTTAAAATTTCCAAATATACCTGAATAATCATAATAAAGCACTCACCAGTTTTTTGGGGAAAAAGACCAGAAGGGCTTTTATTTCTAATCATGCTGGAGGGAAAAACTACTCTCACAAATTATGTATAGAAATCCAAAGGGCCACTGGCTTTTTAGAAAAAAAAAACAAGACAAAACAAAACTTAGAAGCATTAACTTAGCAATGCAACTCATGGAAACCTAGCCTATAGAATAAATTAGTGGTATGTAAAAGCATAGGAAAAAATGTTATCGTAACAATGCTTGTAGTGGCTAAAGATGGAGAAAAACTTTTTCTCTCAGTAAGGAATTGATTCAGTTATAATTAATCTGAGTCCAAAATATTTGTCCGTGATATTGCTAAGTGAGAACATAAAGACAAGAGGAAAGTAACAAAATTGTAATTATAAAACATTGATTATAAAGTCCTAAACATAATTTATTCCCTGTTTGCCTATGTGGGAGAATACAAGAATGAAAAACTCCAAAAAGTCCTGAGAAGTTTTATGTGGGCCATCTAAAGAGAACAGAGGCTGATAGCTGTGGAAAAAACAACGGACACCAAGTAAAATAGAAAAAAACCCCTCATCTCACCAAAAATAATTAATAATATTCTAGAAATTCTCAAACCAATGACAATTTCACCTCTGAAAGAATGAGCATGTGAGTAGAATTAGTTATGGAAAAGAAGATGCTTATAATGTTGAATTTTCTTTTTTTCTCCACAAGTTACATAATTTGAAGGAATAATACTTTAAAAAGTTCAAAAATTCTTTAGTTTTCAGAATGAACCAAAGTAAACAAATTGAAAATTTTCAGTAGCTATAAAGTAAAAAGTTTAAAAAGGCGATTAAGGGTCTGGAAATGAATATCTGTGAGGTTTAATAATAATAACAATGATAATAATATATTGATGTTATTCACATAATCAATGTCCTATAAAATAGCTATAATTTTATTAGTATGTTGATGTGAAAATGGAGGCTTAAGAAGTATGGCAAAATTCTCTAAATTAACAGAACCTACTTGGAAACCAGAGTGAAATCCACATTCTGGTTCATTTAAATATAATCTTCTGCCTTGGGTAGTACTCCAGGAAGTTCTGTCAAACCTAACCCCCGTTCTTATCCTCACTTCCCAAAGGACACTCATTAGCTTCATTCTCTTTCTTTCTCTTTGTAGGAAACTGTGGGTGTTAGATCCTTCTGTGTTGTGGTTTGGGTCTGAAGTGTCTTTCAAAAGCCTCGTGTACCTATGGATATTGTGCGCTGTTGGGAGGTAGGGCCTGGCTGGAAGGGGTGAATGCTTGGAGCTTGACTTGGAGGCGTAGGTTCTGGTTCCACCCTTCCTTTCAGACTTGTCTCTGTTCTGCTATGCTGTGAAGATCTCTGTCCCTGGAACTCTGCTTCTGGCTGCAGCCCCACCATGTGATTCCACCATTTTTCCAGCCCCCTACCTGTAAATGTACTGTGACCCTCTGAAACGATGAGTTAAAATAAATCTTTTCTCCTTAAAGTTGTGGATGTTGAGTATTCTGTCACAGCAATGAACAAGTAACTAAGACAAAAATTGGTACCAAAGAATTGTGGTTGTTGTTGTGACTTTATCCGACCATGTGATTGGAAGCCTTTGGAACTGGTTTGTGGGAGGAGTCTGGAAAGATTTGAGGATGTCACCTGTGAGAAGTCTTGGAGTGCTCTGACCTGAGCTCAATGGAAGATTTCTGGTCAGAGCTCAGAAGACCATAATACTCATAAAGGTATGGATTAGAAAGGCCAGACTCAAGCAGTTTCAGATGGAAGGGAGAATCGTATTGGCAAGCGGTGTAAAGACCTTGCATGCTATGCTCTGGCAGAGTAATACTGTTTAAGAAATAATCACCAAATCCCTGAGGTATACATTGATGAACACTTATTTTTTCTGACAAATCTCTGGGTTAGCTGGATGGCTTCATTTTCAGGCCTTACTCAGGTGTTTACAGACATCAGTTTGAAACAATTTCACCAATATTGGCTAGATCCTCCGTTAAGAACATTGGACCAACTAGGCTCCATTTAGTCTTCATCTCCAGCTTGCTCTCCTGAGCAATTTCTCAAGGTGAAGTCAGGAGAACATGAAAAAGAATTGGAAGTGTGCAAAGATTTTGCCATATTGTGTGGACCAACACAAGTCACAAGACCAATCCAAGTTCAAGGATTCAGAAAACAGATTCACATTTGATTGAAGGAGTTACAAATCATATTGCAAAGGGTATGAATACAGAGAGGTTTCAAAATTGGAACAATTTTTGCAATAAATGTATCACAGTTAACAGTATTTTCTATGACAAATGTACTTTCTTTTACTACCTTCAAAAGTCTATTTACTCATAGTCTTGTTCCCAGAGTCCAGATACTATGATCTCCAGTGGGTTTGGATGTAGCTTCCCTTGGTCTGCATAGCTACAGCCACGAGTAGTATGGGGCTGCTATCGTTTGTATTTGGAGTGTCTCCCCAAAGCCTCAGGTATTTGGATGTAGTGGCATTACACTGGAACTGTGTGTTATTGGGAGGCAAGGTCTGGCTGGAAGGGACAGATGCTTGGGGTTTGACCTGGAAAGATTGTGTCAACTTGTTGAGACTGGGGGTTGCCCAGTGCAGAGCTTTCTGGTGCTTGTTATTGATTTGTGGGCTAGGAAGGGAGGGAGGGACACCTACTCTGAGCATGGGGCTTGATCTAACTAAAGGAAGGGAGAAGAGACTGTTACACCTTCCTCCTGGGAAAGCTCTAGCCCTGTCTGAGCTCCCAGATTCACTTTTCTTTTGCTTTTACTTGGTCTCTGTCTGCAATGGAATGAGCAGCTCTGCAGCCACTTTCATGTGCTTCCACTATTGCCAGCTGCCTATAAATAACTGTGTGAGACCTTCTGAAACTGAACTAAATGAATTTTTCTTTCTTTAAATTGTAGTTTTCAGGTATTCTGTCACAGCAATGAGTAAGTAACTAAGAGATGGGCTATATGCAGGTAACAACTTTGGAGCCAAGGCACTCGTCCTCAAGGTGCTGGTAACATTGGTGACTGTGACTTAAATCTTTGTAATTTCCTTGGCCTTTGAGAAGCCCCTTGTTAAGGTGAGAAGTTCACAAAGTCCCTTTCTTGTCTGCCTCTATTGGAAGATTCTAAAAGACCATTCTTTCTGAGCTCTCCATAGAGTTTCTGAGTTTTAGTCTTATCTGTAAATGAGTTCAGCAGGTCTCAACTGAAGCAACAGCAAATAGTGTTCCACAATACTGGAAGGAGCCATGTGGAGGTGGAGTCTCAGGTAAACCTCCATAGAAGAACTGCAGAGCAGACTCATGACATTCATAAAACATCTGAAATAGTGAATAACATGCTTTCGTAAATCAGTTTATATTATTCAATTAGACAGTGGTAGAGAAATGGAGTCTGACCAAGTGACATCAACTGACCAGGGAGACTGAGTGTCTCTTTATGAGTTGGATTTAGTCTAGATCCATCAAATCATAGTTCAATCATCAGCAATGTAGTGTTTGATGGAAATGGTCTATCTTGGATCATGCACAAGAAGGGCCAACTGTCATAAGCCAATTACTTGAACAGGTCATGCGAACCCAAGATAGCTACTATTTTTTCAAGGAAGCCCCACCTTCAGCTCCCTATGACTGCTATGGCATAAACCAGGAGTGAAAAAGAACTCAGAAAAAGAAAGCACCAATGCTTAGTTTGTGGGTAGATCATTTTAATGTGTCAATGTGAGCCAGAAATAGCTTGTTGTTACACTACAACCCCACTCACAAATGGTCTTAAAGACAGTGTTGGTTGGCAAGAACCTTTCTGCTTAGAAGATGTCTTAAGTTACTTTTTTGTTGCTGAGAAAGAATACCCAACATCCATAGCCTAGGGAAGGAAAGATTTACTTTAGCTCAGCTTCAGAAGGTCTTAGTCCCTTCGTGGGTGGCCAGCAATAGTGGAGCATATGGCAGAGGTGCAGGTGTTCATAGCATGCCAGACAGGAGGCCAAGTGAGAGAGGAAAGGTGGAGTTAGCATATATCCTTCCAGGTCTGACACTATAATCTGTCCCTTCTGGGTGAAGCACCAGTGAACCTCCCCTTTTGGGTCAAACCCTAGTGTTCTGCCCCTTTCTACCAGGCCTCAATCAACTCTTAACAGCACATGGTTCTATAGTTATACCACAATACTCAAATACACAAGGCTTTTGGTAGAAACATCAGATTCAAACCATAATAGAAGAACTCTGAAAATACTTTGGCCATCAACTATTCATATAAAGTGATCCAAGAAAGAATATAATGGAAATAAATAGCATGGTTGATTAATTAAGGAGAAAAAATGGGAGATCTTCTAGACAAAGTTGTCTGGAGTAGAAATACATAGGTGGACATAGGAAAGTGAACTGAGGTATAAAGAACCTTGTGTCATGTGTTTATACCACTGGGGCGCATCCCCTATAGTATGTATATGTTGTAATGTAAGCTGGTTGATTTGAGGCAGCCTCTGTCATTAGTCATCTCAGCTCTGACACATCAACCTTGTAAATACAATAGCTCAGTAACAGAGATGGAGGCAATGCGTAAACCCAGAGCATCAGTTCTCACCTTATCTGATCCAGTAGGCTTGTGACCAACTTGGAGTCACAGTCACCACCCCAGACTCTTTCTAACAAGAAGAGGCAGTATTTTATTTAGAAAAGTACTCACAGAAATATAATGAGCTTGAGACTATCTCTGACAAGGCTTTAGCCTTCTTTATTACTGGTGGTACCATAGAGTGGTGTCTGACTCAGTAACAAGAGAGATTCCACAGAATGTTAAGTCAGACCTATGTAACAACCTGTTGTGAAAAAGTATGAAAGTAAGTTAATTGTCATTGTTCTTTTGACTGTATGCAGAAGTTGGCACAATAAGAGAGCAATGTAAATCTTAAGGTAGAGTGGAAGGGCCACTATGGAGGTAACACCTTAGTATGATAGGAGCTGTGTTCTAGCTTCACACACCTTCAGGTGGTGCTTCACTTCTAATGTCTAGAAGACACAGCAGGGAGGCATGAGTGGCTGAACTTTTCCTTACTCTTAGTGAAACTCTTGATGAATATGAGTTTTCTATCACAATTCTGGGTTCTATGGATATAAAGATCTAGGTTTCTAAGAGAGGAAAAATTTTACTAAGGACCAACACATGAAGTATCAGCTTCTTAAAACAAGAGATGGGCAGACAGGAAGTGGAATCATCTCCTTGGCCGGGTTAACACCTTCCGTGAGGTGGTAAAGCTAGTACTACATAATGGGAACTGGAAATCTTATTTTTGGCAACTAAATGATCCACATTAGCAACTGTTGCCAAGTCCTTGACCAATTTTGATAATGAATGAACAAGGAAATCAAGCCAATTTTGGGAAGGTATGAAAACTAGAGGCCGAGTCCCACCAGGAATCAGGGTTTGAGTCACTCTTAGTTTCAGTCACCAAGGTCAGCTAAAGGTGAGGGCAATTGGGAATGGATAGGAGAGAATGACCATGATGAATATCAGTTGAGGGTTCTAAACCAGTTCCTCTGATGGAAGCATTGCTCATCTCAGTCACCTTCTTCTAAGTCTTCCCTGGAGAGAAAAGCCCCACAGCTCATAAAGAAATGAGCCCAAGAACATGTATGAAGACATGCATTCAGATAGTGCAAAGAGTGGACTTTGGTGGACTTACTAGGCATGAACAACACATTTCCCAGATGTCACCTTGTCTAAATAGCATATGATTGTGATACACTTTTTGTAACCATGGCAATCAAGAAAATGACTTTAAAAGATTTATTTAGAAGTGAATAGTATATTTATATGCCAGAAGAACACATCACATAATTCTAAGGGCTTTTTTGGGGGAGGCATGTAGAAGACCCATGCTAAGCTATGGGCCTCCAAATTCTGAATATTGGATACATTTAATAGTCTCCTTAATAAATATTATCATAACCCAGAATCATGTTTTTTCATGTAATAAAGTAGGAAGGGCCATAATCTAAATTAAAGTAAATACCCATTCTCATAAACTAATCTATATAAATTCTAGTCCATTTGACAAAAAAAGAAGTAATGCTAAAAAATAAAATATGCACACTGTATCTGACAACTACATATATGTTTTTTGAGATGCAGTGTCTTTCCGTGATACAGGGTGGCCTCAACTCATGGCAATTCTCCTGCCTCAGTCTCTCAAGTTTTGGCATTACATGTGTATGCCATCATACCTGGCTATAAAAACTATATTTTGAGTTAAAATTTATTAGTTCTGTGGTATGTTTCTGGGATCTCCACATTAACCTAGTGTTTCTTGAAACTTTTGAGGAAGCTAAAGTAAGAAATTGCTAACCCTGTGCTCCATGTAGCCACTGACGGACCTCTTCAGAACATTCTAATGCTTCACCCTTATTCACTCATAGGACTGTAACATAACGTGGGTTTTCCTCAGATGATATATCAGGTCAGAAGAAACATGGTTGTCTTTAATATGCATTTTTTTCATATGACAAAGCCATCTAATCATTTTTTATCAATCATGATGTGTTGCTGACCCTAATACAAAAAAGAAAGAAACCAACAGAGAATAGCCAACATAAAGATCTCAGTCATTCTCTGATATTTTTCTCACTTCTTTATTCTTCTATTCAAGTTATCCTGATAACATAGAGGAAAAGTAGAAATTAAATTAACTTTTAATTATTAAATGTTTAACATTTAAACATTTTAAGCAAGAAGACCCCTTGGATTTCTCTTGTCATTTACAAGTGTTAACAAGAACTGAGTATCAACAAGAAATTCTTCCTTTAGTGCAAAGCAAATACCCCATGACCTTGCTTTATATCTCTTCCACTGATATCGTTTGCCTCCGTCAAACATACATTTTATAAGCTCAACTATATAAATGACCCAAAATGTACAGGATCCATGGGCATCCTGCTGGTGTTGGAGGTACAAAAGCTAGATAATCTAATAATTTATTTTGGCCATCATTCAGGCGTTTGGCACTCTAAAGACATATTCAAATTCTCTAGGAAAAGGATGTGCTTCTTTTGCACTACTTGTAAGATCTTTCCCCCCATCTGTTGAGAACTTAGTATGAATCACTGACAGAAAGTGGCATAGGAATACAAATACTTAGTCCAACAAGAAGCCTGCCTGCTATTTTGCAAGCACGTCACTGTTATCCTGATTGGGACTGTGTTCATGATGACTGAGAGGAAGTTAAGAAGACACTAATGATTGTCAACTCAGGAGGAATCTCATGTCTCCACTTACATAAACCACTGGATTTTTGACCTCTTTAAGTGCCTCCTCAGTCTGTAGTACCATGGCTCCCCTTCATTTGTTAAGTCTAACAACATAGCTAGAAGATGAGTCAAAAAACTGTGCTAGAGTACTGTTACCCATTTGCACTCCCTTTCCCGAGCACCTTCCTGATGGCCTCTTTGATGTCTTTGTTCCTCAACGTGTAGATGAGGGGGTTTACGCTGGGAGTGACGATGGTGTAGAAAAGAGTGAGAAACTTGCCCTGGTCTTGGGAATAGGTGTTGGCTGGCTGGAGGTACATGTAGATGATGGTGCCGTAGAATAGGGAAACCACCATTAGGTGGGAGCTGCAGGTGTTGAAGGCCTTCTTTCTCCCAGCAGTGGATTTGATGCGAAGTACTGCTCTTCCGATGTAGCCGTAGGAGATGAGGATGAGGATGAGGGGTGCCAGGATGATGAAGATGGCCAGGGCAAAGGCCAGCATCTCCAGGTTCATTGTGTCTACACAGGCCATGCCAATCAGGGCTGGCATCTCACAGAGAAAGTGGTCTACTGTCCTGTGCCCACAGCGGGGCAGCATCAGTGTCTGTGGTGCCATTATGAGAGAATTTCCAAAGCCACTGAGCCAGGCCACAGATGCCAGTTGCCCGCAGAGGCGTGGGTGCATGATGACTGTGTAATGCAGGGGCCTGCAGACAGCCGCCCAGCGGTCGTAGGCCATGACAGCCAGCAGCACACACTCCACACCTCCCAGGGCCAGGACAAAGTAGAGCTGGATGGCACAGCCCACATAGCTGATTGTCTTGTCTGGACCCCACAGGTTGTAGAGCATCTGTGGGATGGAGCCTGTGGTGAAGCACATGTCCAGGAAGGAGAGGTTGGCCAAGAAGAAGTACATGGGTGTGTGCAGCCGGGAGTCCAGGGCTGACAACAGGATGATGGTGATGTTGCCCAGGAGAGTGAGCAGGTAAAAGATGAGGACCACCACAAAGAGGATCAGCTCCAGATTTGGCCGATCAGAGAAACCCACCAGGATGAAACCCTCAAAAGAACTTGTATTGTCCTTTGCCATTAGCTGTGACCACATAGTACCTGTTAGGAGAAAGATGAGCATCTGTGAAGAGCAAAAATAGGCAACCTGAGAATAAACAACTGATTCAGGTGCAGGATGAACACTTCCTGAGACAAGCTGGGTGCCTGACCCACAGCTCCAGTGGGGACTGACTGAGTCATTGCTTGGTCTGAGTAGCATGATCTGGAGAGTTCCTCAGGCTGCTGGCTGCAGATTATTTACCAACGTTTTGATCTATCTTTTCAATTTGGTACGGTGTACAAGTTTATTTTCAAAAAGTGATTATTTTATAAAGGAATAAAATTTTCTACTTTTTAAAATGGAGAAGTATCAGGTTCTCGTAGTTTACTACACTATAACCCCTGGATAGGAATTATAGCTTTTATCATTCAATCAGAGAGCCGGATTTGCTGTCAAATGAAAATCCCATTTTATTTATTTGTTTGTTTGTTTATTTATTGTGTGTGTGTTTGTGTGCAGCCCAGGGTCTTTACACCAAACTATAGCCCCAGAGCATTTTTTTTTTTTTATTTGGAGAAAGAATTTTTCTAAGTCTTTAAGTTGCCCAGTGTGGACTTGAATTTGAAATCGTCCTGCTTCATCTTCTCAGAGTGTTGTGATTACCGACTTGTGCCACCAGGCTTGGCTTAAACTCCATTTTAATTGTTGTTTTATATCCAAACTCTACAAGGCACAAGGGATCCAGCAGAACTGTAGGAAGTGGATTACCTCATTGTTATTTCTTTCTATACCCCTGATCCCATCTGCTCTATTTGCTGGAGCATGACCTTGTGTCAAACAACACAATCAAAAGCAGCATACATTACTGCCTCAATAACTCTGCTACTCACTTTCCTAAACCTCTGTGACAAAATTATGTTTTAACCATGAAGGTGTATTTCAGCTCTTGGATTAAGTGACTTTTCTGATGTTGGGAGTGCTTTTCTGCAAGGACAAAAGACAGAAGTAAATCAATTCCAAGAACCAATCTTGATGGAAATAATATTCAGGATTTCTTAACCTTTCTTTTCCTTTTATTCACATAGTGTTATTACAAAAAACACTCTGATTCCAGGAATTCTACATTGGTTATTTTAGCTCTCCTGATCTCATCAAAATAAAATATTTTGTATCATTATGATACTTTACATTGTCAGTAATCTAGTGGGAGTTTTCTGTCTTACTGTAAGTACTGTATAATACAATTTAACCAAAGGCGAAGTTTCATTTATTAATAGCTTTGGATGTTTTTCTAGGTCATTAGTAAAAAGTAACAGGGCTCTGACTCTTACTAAAAAGGAATGTACTCTAACTTGAGTATATTGGAGCACAAAATAAACTCAAATTTCTTGCTCTAAAAATGCTTTCCCAAATACTCAATCACATGGATGTGTTTCCAATGGTAGCTGTAAGATTTATGTATTGAAATTTTGACACTTGTTATAAATAGAAGGATTGTTAAAAGCATCACTCCCGTCGTAAGCTTTTACAATGGTGTCAGACAGACAATGTGGATATTATCTAGATGAGAATCCTTTGAGCCTAAGAGTCAATTCTTATAATAAAGCCATCAGTATTATCGAGGGTTTTCCTTCCATTTCTTATAAAATGGAAATTTAGAAAAATGACATTACAAGGTTAAGAAGGAACATATAGGTATATATAAATGAAAGGAAGTTTAGATACCAAAAAGTACAACCTCTGAGGAGGAAATTGGATTGAAGACTGGTACTTACAGGGTTTTATTCTTTAAAAAATACCTGGAATGAAGAATGATTATAAAGTATTTCATAAAAATACCTGAAAGGAAGTTACTCAGAATGGAAGAGTACATATATTTTCTATTAGCTTTTTAAGCATCCATGTTTTAAATATCTCAAAATATAATAAGGTATGAATTAGATATCATTTAAATATTAATATAAGTGACTAATAGCATGTATCTTTTATGAGCTAGGTACCAATGTTAGCCATTTAATATACTTTACTTCTTTCTATAATCAGCCTAGTGGTCAGCAGTTTATTTGACATTATTGATTAAGCCAGTAATTCCAAGAGAGGGATGAGATAACCTGTCCAGAACGGAAAGTTGGCACCTGGGAGGAGTGTCTCTTGCAGAGTCACCAAAGACTGCTCCACCAACCAAGCTTCTGGCCCCGAATAGGCAGTGCGGAGATTATACTATATCTGCATATGAAGCAACTAAGTAAATTGTAAATTTGAGACACAACTCGTCTCTTTTGATTTGTTATACGAAGTTTAACCAAAAAAGCCTTATTGACAAAAAAATCATTTTTTAAAGTCAGAAAATGAAAAATATAGTCAAAAGTCGCTTGCTCAATGTTAATACTGAGCAGAGCAAGTCAGGCTTAGTGTTTCCTATCCTTGCTGGGAGAACACACAGGCGACAATGATGAGGGGACTCGTTCCCTGATTATCACTTTCAGGATTTCCCTGTGATGTGTGTGAGAGGAGACAGTGGGGTTGTAAGTAGTGAGGGATACAAAGGCCCCCAGAAATGGAGAATCTACTGGAAAATATGATTATAGAAAAGGCAGCAGGCTATGACTTAATAACAGTCTGCAGCTGTCTACTCCCCAGAACTACTTAATGGGGGAACATTAAGCAATTAAAAATACAACTGGGTAAAAGACTTTAAGGGAAGTATAGCTAGCAACCAGCCTTAGCAACCAAACTGCTTAACATAAGGACAACCCCTTTCTCAGCTCAATTATAAGAACACCTAGACTCCTGGGCGGGGAACCCACATTTCCAGGCCCCTTCTGACTAGCAGAAGCTCTACCCTCCTTATTTCCCCTTCTATCTTCCTTTCCCCTTCTGTAATTCTCCCCACAAAGTGTCCAATCTTCCGTGACTTACTCTTCAAGTCTGTAGAGACTAGAACTTGGTGTGGAGGGCTGACAACATTGGGGCCTGACACCACAACCAGTAACATGTACATACCAGGATGAATCTGTCACACAATGAACTGCAAGCTCTAGCTCTTTATTTCTTAAACCAAACAGAAATTATTCAACTTGGCATGTCCTTATGAATTTTTTATTTTCCTTCAAAGTTCTCCCACTTAGTCCTGGTTGGTCTTGGTCCTCACTTTGCCACATCAATTCAGTGATGATTTTCCTTCCTAAGATTAAGACTTCCTTCAGTAAGGACTGCATTCCTGGGTTTTAAATAACAGAGGTCTAAGTCCTTTATTTGCCAATGATATTAAGTAATGTGATTGTATCCATCCTTGTTTGAATCCAAAAGAATGGCTACTAAACACAGTGATGTGACTATTTCCTTACAGGGTCACCACATTAATATTTTGGAGGTGCAATTTATGCCTTTTGGCATTTTAATATGTTTGCATTCTTATGGAATACAAGACAGGCTTGTATGTCCTTTGTGACTTCAAGATCTTTGTGTGGATAATTCACATTTCCCATGACATTTAAAAAGTTGAATCAAATAATGCTCCAAAAGCAACTGTTAATACTTAACTTACAAGGAACCAGAAAAGAGATTTGCAGCATAGATTGTGTGGATTGGTGAGTTACCAAGTCCCAGAGTGAAGAAACTGTGAGTGCCTCTGAGTGTGACCAGCCACTTGGCCTGTGCTAGGAGACATGAAGTGAAGACAAAACCACTGAAACCCAGAACGCCTCCTGTCCTCTGCTGGCTCTCCAGGCAGGAGTCCAAGAACTCACTATTTAATATGCTGTCACGTGATGCAGAAATCTCATGAGTATTTTTTCTGGAGGTTTTCCAATTCAGCTAATTCTACTCTTTACTAAATTGAGTTTGAGATCTCCACTGATGAGCTCAAGAATCCCTCTGTATGTTCCTTAGAGAATAAATGATATTAAGGCATAATTTTGAAAAATTGATCAAGGATATGAAAGTAAACTGCTTAGGCACTCATACTAAAATATTGGTATAATAATTTTCACTTTCTGTGATTTGAACATAGCCTACTTTCCCCAAAATACCAGATCATTCAGTAGTTGAGAGCCTAGCAGACAGGATAATTAACTTACCAAGTCTGACCACAGCCTCTGAAATGCCATGTCCACAGTCCCCTCTCTTCCTTGGGAACTCACTTAGAAGTCCAAAAGGACTGACCAGGGTCTAGGCAAGGAGAGGAGAAAGATAGCATCTAAGAAATCTTTGAAGGGAAAATGATGAAAGGGCAGCAAGACACAACAGAGCAGAATCTGGATGGACAAGGAGACAGTATTGGTAGGCACACACATTACCCCACCCAAGGGAGACAGGGTGTACCACATACCCTAGTGTCCAGTGCCAGGTGAGGAGCCTGTAATTAGAGACACTTTTGAGATCAGAGAACTCTGAGCTGACCAGGAAGAACTGCTTAGAGTTTCAGAGCTGATAAAGGATTGGATACTTTCTTTTCTGATTCCCTCAGTGGATTAAGTATTCTACGCCCCCACTCAATTCCCTGAACTTATTATCTTTAACAAGGGTTGGGTTGAGAGAGTATAGAGTGTATGGTCTCATAGGAAATACTACTACTTTTCTACTACTTTTTCCAGTACACACACACACACACACACACACACACACACACACACACACACACACACAAGATTTACCTAAGAGATAACACAGAATCTTTTCATTGAGTTTATCTTTATTTATTTATTTAGAAAGTGTCTCACTCCAGTTCAGGCTGGCAGACTGGTCTCAAACTCACAGCAATCCTCCTACCTCAACTTCCTAAGTGCTCAGATTACAGGCATGTACCACTATGCCCAGTGCTGGGGAATTGAACTTGGGTACACAGTGTTTGCTAGGCAAGCGCTTTAACCATTGAGCTATTCCTCCAGCTCCAGTGAAGGAACAAAAAGAGGCCATACTGTACTCAGCTCAGAAGTCCTCTAAGGACCTCTAAGTCGATGAAAAGTAGCACCAAAATATATGTTCAGTTTTCTTTTGAGACATGTATTCTCTACAATTTACTCAGTTCATGCAATGCGAAGAAGAGCTATTATTTAAGTGCTATTTCCATTTTGTTTACTTAAGATTAATTTTCTATGCAATCTAAGATCCGTAACAATGAAGCTTAGCTGGAATAGTTTGTATTTAAGATAGATATATCAAGAGAAGATTTGATTTAAAAAGAAAAAGATTGATTTTGACCTTTAGTATTAATGCAGAAATAAAAAAGGCCATGTATATCAAAATAATTTCATTTCAACTTACTTAATTATTAAAATTATTATTCATCTTACTAACAAATGACTCCAACTAAGTAGAATAAGATTGGGTTTATAAAAACAGTAAATATCTACTGTTACTGTAGTATATACTATTTCATTTACTGTACTATCTGTTGAAGTCATAAAAGATATAGAAACCACTATACATCATAAACATATGTCCTATATTTAGCTCTCAAAAATTTCTAAGGAGAGAGATCTTACATTTCATCTCTATAGCCAGAGATTTTGATTGTTCCATGTGAGATACCACATACAAATGTGTTTGTACATATAAATATTACTTAAGTTACCATCATCGTCATCATTGCCAATATCCTTCTGTATACTTAGTGGCCATTTCTGAATACTTATGTTAAATACAAACACAAGATAGCTGATTATTTTCATATTAAATATGCTTTAAACATAAATATTATTGAAGTCAGAGTACAGCCTTAGTGCTGGGAGGATGAAATATATTAGCTAGAAACAATGAGAATTTTATCTTCATTAATTTATAAACAAATTGTGTATAATTTTTGTCAACAAAAATATTGAAATATAAAGATAAGCAGTCAAATTAAATAGTTTTAATTCTGTTTTCAACTGCTTGATGATGTCAGATGAGCTATTCCCATGAGAACTGATTTGTACCCTTAGACTCAGCTCTTAGCTTTGACACCATCTCTTGGCCTACTATTTCTGTGTGGAGACTAGGAAGAAATACCTAAGAGAATTTGATGCCCGCATGAATTTATTGTCTGAGATAATGAGTCCCCGTGAGAAACGAAGACTATGAGGCCCTCACAGGGTAGTTCACTCAGGAGATGATATGAGGTTGTTAGTGAAAGAAGATAGTGTAAAAGTAAACATAAATGATTTTGCCATCTCCCTTCTGCTCTTGGCCTCTTGCATCCGAAATCTGTTACAAATGCACATAAAGTTATAATGGGTGAGAATATTATCCTTATGGAAAACTATTTTTATGGAATAAAATAGCAAACCCCAGGGATTATGAATGATTGCAAGAAATTTCTGTGTGTTACTGTGTGACTTAATGTAGTTGGTATGACATCATAGAATATCTTCAGAAAGTAAACAAAAGCTGTCATTTATCTATTACACATCTCAACAGATCTTTATTTCAATTTCATGTAGTTATAATCACTATAGGGTTTCTGGAAATGAATGTATTACAATATTTTCATCATTTGCATTTATAAAATTTTAATGTCAAAGATCCATCATTTCTTGAACTTTAATTTTCAATCCTGATTTTTAATGATTTTCGCCTTTTTGGAATTTGTCCAATCATCAACTCTTAAGACACCAGTTTTCGTGAGTCTTTACTTTCTCTGAATACTTACACTCACTAAACTTCTAAGTCTACTGTAACATGTCTTTCATGACTGACTTCTGTTTTTCTCTACTTTTCTTGCCCTGGCCTTATATTTTATTAACTTTTCCCACTTTATTCTAAAAGCGAGGTCATTTGCTAATATCCTCTGCCTCACTAATTTTTTTCATCGCTCATTTGCTACACAAGAAACTTTTCTGAAATATAGATATGATTATGTCAGTATATAAAGTCTTGAGGGAAAAACCCTTCTTTGCTTACAGAAACCATGTATATTCCTTAATACTGACTTTGGTTCGGAAAATTTACATTTCCAGCTTTATCAAAAGCGCTCCGATTTATGCTCTATTGCATTAAAATATTAATAATTTACCACAGACAATGAAAAATGGAATCATGTCTAGAAAATAGATCGGAATAATAAAAAAAAGGAGAATCACTTTTGGAGAGAGAATAATTTGATTGCTACAGGCTTAAAAAAGCAGAAAGCCTTACCACCACTGGGAAGAAAATTTACTTTGAAGATTTATTCCGAAAGTTAAATAAGGTAAGAAGTATTAAATTGGCCTCTCCTTGCTCATGGTATTCTCTAAATGAGAAGATTCATCCTTCAAAAGCAGCACAGAGGACTTTAAGGCTCAGATTGAATATTTAACCTGGGAAATAACTTTATTCCTCCTATTCTTTCATGTCAGTTCCAAAAGCTCTTATTTACTGTTCTTCATTAGCAATTATTTCACTCTAGTTTGGATTTTAGTTTATTTTTTAACAAAAATAGAGAGATGGCTATTAGTCAGTGAATTCTTGACAAAAGAACATATATAGAGAGAGAAGAGGAAGGAAAAATTAAAAGAACCTAGCAAAATGGAGGAATAAAATTGGTTCTTGTGGTTGGTAAGTGAAAAGTATGGGCGAAGTAGAAGAAAAAAGCCCCTGACCTTGTCTACTCAAAAGAGAAGCCCCTTTGGTGGACAATGGTGTCACCTGAGGTTCCTGGTGTCTATTACACAGAATTTAGTATACAATAAAACCATTAGATACGAGGAATCAAAAGACCATATGTTAAATAAGAATATTTTTAAATAGGCCATAGAAAGAGATCACACTAGATAATATAGATTTTGAAGTTAGTAAACAGTATTTGAACATAACTATAATCACTTTATTAGAAAAATGAACAAAATGAACAATCTGGAAACTTTACCAGAGAATTGACATAGGTTAAAAAAAAATTAAAACATATTCTAGAAGTGAAGAGTAAAATAATACTGAAGTTAAAAACTTCATCTGGGTTTAACATCATAATATGAGAATAATGACTGGAAAACAATAAGCAGAAAAAATCAAACTCACATCAAGAGAGAAAGAAGAAAATTATTAACATCATGATATGTATGTCAAAAATCCATCATACATCATATACAGTTTAAGATATAAATAACTGCACCACCATGAGAGGATAGAGAAAAAGTGAGGCAGGCGCAAAATTTGAAAAGGTTTCTGCTCAGAATTTTCCAAATCAGTGAAAACCATTTACCAACATATTCAAGAACCTCAGTAAATGCTAACAAAAATAAACAAAAAATCATAACTATCTATCCCATGAGACTAAAAGCATGATCTATAAAAGGAAAAAAATAGGGGTGAAGGAATAGCCCAGCAGTTAATGGCTAAGTGCTACATGAAGCACTAAGTACCTGAGTTCTGTTTTCCACCACCACATAAACCAGGAGTGGTGGGGCAGGTTTCTAATCCCAGT